>VYXC01001190.1:1700270-1937541 GCA_013397175.1 Platysteira castanea
TGGGGAGCAGCGGGGAGCCCCGGGGAGCCCATGGAAGCTGGGGAGCAGCGGGGAGCCCCGGGGAGCCCATGGAAGCTGGGGAGCAGCGGGGAGCCCCGGGCAGCCCATGGAAGCTGGGGAGCAGCGGGGAGCCCCGCGGCTCCGGCTCTGCCAGCAGCACCACCGCCTTCGGGGCGTCCGGCACCCTGCGGGCCAAAGCATAGGAATGGCGCTAAAGGTGACTCGGCAGAGCGTCGCTGGAAGTGCCAGGACAAGGCAGGAGAAAAGTCTGTTTTTAAAATTATTACTTTATTTTTTTCTCAGGGTAAAGTGTAATTCCGAAGGGATTTTGTCACAAGATACCGATTTGTCATAACAGACCGGTTACTCCATCGTCAGGGCCGCGCACGGGAAGTCCCGGAGCCGGCTGGTCTTCCCAAGAATAAAACACGGCGCGAGAGGAGAGAGCCGAGCAGGGGCCGGTTTCTGTGCTGTAAGCACGGAGATTCACAGCTTCCAAGTCTCAAATAGCTACTGAAATAACTAGTTTAGGGACGAACTTAAATGCACGTATAATCATTCACGCTCATGAAGAACATTCAGGGAAAGATTCCTATCAGAGGCTGGCGCTAAAGTGAAGTATTTGGGGGCTGACCGCCCCCTCACTTTCATCAGAGGGATGCTGAATACAATGTTCGTGTTTCTCTGCAACAAAAAGATTATATTCCCTGTATCTAACAAACCACAGTTACGATGCTACTTTATACATGCATACTTTTCACCTCTTTTTTTCGTCTACTTACTTATTTTCCTCTTTAAAAACCCCCACAATCTGCACACACAAAAAATCCCCAAAACCCAAAAAAACCACAAGGACTGACCATGTTCTAAGTGAGTCAGAATGTGTACTAATTTGCAGCTCTCTCCTTCAGAACTGCTGCCTCTGAATTTTAAAATCACTCATCTCAATAGGAATTGGTATGCTGGCAGAAGAATAAATCTCACTACCTGTATAAGAATTTGTATTCATTCAATCTCATGTTGAGGACTTCGCTTTGTAAAACAGTATTTTATAATAGGTCAGGTTTTGCTTTTCTGATTCTTTGTTGTTTAAACTGACGAGCAATAAGCTACCTTTTCTTTTTATCCTCCATCACTAAAAAGTTAGCAATTTTCTACAACAATAAATGGAGCATAGTAAAAAAGGTAAAAACTCACAGTGAAAAATGCTTGGAAAAAAATCTTGAAAAATCACACCTACTCTTGTTTGTAATGTGTGAAATTATTACAAGTATGTTCACTATGAGGACTATTGATAGATTAGTCACAATTTAGCTAAATTCAATGAACCACATACTGTGCCCATCTCAGTAGGTGACTCATGCATTTTGTATTTCAAGTATCAAGAGTTTGCCAAAAACAGTATTTAAAAAAGTAGGAAAATTGTTCGAAAGGGCTTGTGAATAGGTTGGGACTACCCACAGGCAGCTCTTACTTATGTTCTGACCACTTACGTAGGATTTCATGGCACTGCTGTAGTATTCTGCTAGAAGTAGTGCTTAGCCACAGCAGCCCCACCTTACACACTTCATGTCTCTTTCTCACATATATTGTACCTTCTTTAAATACACACACATTAGAATTTAATGTGATACTTTAAAACACAACTGCTTTAAAGAGAAAAGCCTGCAGAGTAAACATTTTCCCTACAGCGTTACTGCTCCATAATTTTATACACATTTCCTAATTTTCCTAGCACCATGCTTTGCCCTTCTAAATTTAAATGTAAAAAAAAAAGAAAACAAATCAGCAATGTCAAAAGAATAATTTAGCTGATCCCTGAATAATGTATAATACTACTTTAAATCAAATATTTCAATGTAAACCTGGCAGAATCAGGTCCACAAGAAGTAATAGGCTTCAGTCCTCCTGCTGTTGACACCTTTTCAGTTTCAACACCTGCGGGGTGACAAAGAAGGCCACTACATGCTGCTGACCCTGTAGGTTAGCTTAGATTTAGGCAGTTTTCCAAACCCACTCATACAGACCTCAGAATGCATCTGAATCTAATTTTTAACTTCAAGCAAGGGTTACCTGAGCCCATAATATCATGCATTGCATACACACAGCATCCATGTATTATAAACTCTTTAGTGAAAGCAGAGAACCATGTGCTCTCATGGCGTGTGATGAGAGAGGACAATTTTTTTTCACCAGGGCCTGTGAATTGTACATACAGAGGATGTGATTTTCAGTGCCTATTTTCTGGATGCCTTGGAACAGGTGAAATATTTGGTGAAATATTTTTGCATGTTTGGTGACTCCCTTAATTGGTATCAAACAGTGCAATTTCATTATTGATCATCTCTGCATTCCTTTGGCACTTTCCCTCATGAACTGGCTCTTACGTAGAGTCCCGTCTGATCCCCGGAAGAAGCCAGTACAGTGTCACCTAAGAAAAGTGATGAACCTAGAGTTCACAGAATCATAGAATGACTTCAGTTGGAAGGGCCCTTAAAGGTCACCAAGTTCCAACACCCCTGCCACAAGTAGGGACACCTTCCACTAAACCAGGTTACCCAGGGCCCCATCCAACCTGGCCTTGAACACTTACAGGGATGGCGCATTCACAGCTTCTCTGGGTAACCTGTTCCAGTGCCTAATATCCAGTTTCTGATATCTAATCTAAACCTACCCTCCTTTGGTTTAAAGCCATTACCTCCTTGTCCAGTCACTGTGTGTCCTTGGAAAGTCTCTCTCCAGCTTTATGGGAGAGGTACAGGGAGGTTGCTATAAGGTCTCCGTGGAGCCTCCTCTACTCCAGGCTGAACAACCCCAACTGTGTCTCAGCCTCTCTTCAGCACCTCTTGAGTGGTGCTCAAGCCTTCTGACCATCTTTGTGGCCTCCTTCTCCTCCATGGGTTCATATTGACTAGGGATATATTAAGCTGATGGAGTCACAACTTTCATATATATGCAGAAGTGGTAAAACTAAGCATAATATTGACCTCTGAACTTTAATAAATTAAAAACCTGGCATGAAGCATGTTTTAGTCATTGTTTTGTCAACCACTTACATTTGTACCCTGTTTTTCTTGCAAAAACTGTCAAAAGGACACATGTGGAAAAGTATTGCAGGAAAACATTTGATTTATTTTAGATTTGTTTAATGAAATTTAGCAACCAGACAGCAAGTAGGAAAAGCAACATCAATATATCCAGGCTATTATCTAAAGGCCTTTACCAACTGTTCTGTAAGAGGATCATTAGCTTCCTGCCTATGAAATTATCAAAATTGATTTCTTCATATTGACATGGGTGAAAGTACTGATACTCAAGGAAATATTAAATTTTAAGCAGAGAAAGTATATATACTTTGCTGGTAATACAAACTTGTCCAAGTGTTCTACACTGGGAGTGAATGCACACACAACATGAAAAATCTCAAACATACAGATTGTATTTTTGCATACTCTAAGGCATTTCTCCACTTGGGAAATCATGTTTAATTGTTAAATGATGACAGCTGTAATATTAACATTTTTAACAAGGGGCCAGATTATTGCTTTACTATCCATGCATCATGCTAGAAATGCTTTTTAACATCAGAGACTCAATATTTATCAAGAGAATTTGATTTAATAATAACCAGTATAACAGTACTCCACAGTTTCCATTAGTTTGATTGAATGTTATATCTGTCTAAGCAAAGCAAGCATTAGGCGCTTCAGTGAAAGTCACTTGTCATAGAGAAAAATATAATGCATGAATATTTCATTAGTAGATGAATACCCATCAAAACTTTACTTGAAATGCTTGAAAGCACCTACTGAATGCTTGCCAGTTATTTCATAAAACAGAGATGGTAGTACTGCTGCTGTTGAAACAGGAAAAAAATCTATTAGATCATTTAACATACTAAAACAATTATGGTATAATTATAAGGAACATAATTATATGTTCTTGATGTCTTTAACAGTGCAAGCCTCACTAATTAACATTAGAAATTCAATCAAAACAAATTATGCTTTAAAATTTAAGGATGAACTTAAAGAGAAAGATCACATTTACCAAGTCAAACAAATATAACTATAAATTCACCTGATAGTAGGCAAACTCTTCATATTGCTTGCTGTCTCTTTCTCTCTTTCCATCTCCTAAATGTAACTTAGTGTATCTGGAGATGTATCTACAGAGATAGACAGATAATGTATACATACACTCAAATTACTTACCATTATTTAAAGTTATAATGTCAGTTTTGCCCGAGACAAAATCCAATAGAGATTCCTGTGGCCTTTGGTTTAAACTTTAAAGGAAGAGATTCATATTGTTCCTACTGTATTTTGGTGTTTTCTGCATATCCCTGCCTTGTGTATAAACTGAGCATAAGATTTTCATCTCCAGCTCTACCCTTGGTTTGTATTTTACTGTTCTCTGTTACTTCTCACCTCTCAGGACTATGGGATTGTTTACAGAACAAAAAAACACCACAGTTTTTGGGGAAAACATTCCATTCTTTTAAGAAGTTTAGATATGTCCTGTCATTAAGACTACAAAGAAGATCTGCACAGACCTTTCCCTATATAAACTATTTCCTTTGAAAACATCTGTTTCGCAGAACTGGAATTAGCCTAATTACTTCAATCCTGTTGTCATTCTCAGTTTTCCACTGCAAGGGATTTCTCTGAGGCTCAAGCTGCTTCCAGTCAAAATATACAGGTTCTTTGTTCTGTTTCTTCATAAACAAACATTGTGTTTCATATCAAATATGCATCTATGCATCTGTCTCAGTTGCTGCTGTGCTTCACAGGAAGTGTGGGCCCCTTGCTTGTAGCCCCTGCATCCCTTCGGAGAGTGGACTTCCAACCAACGGGTTGCATTTCACTGGAGATGTCCAGTGAAGCCCACTCTGTGAGCAGCACAACCAGTCCAAGTCTACAGGCCAGGAGCACTTGAAAACTGTGGAAATATATAGAGTAATATTTAATCCAAAAGAACCAACCATCATTTTTTGTTTCGTATTAGAGTGTTAGATACAAAAACAAATTTCCAAACATCTGAATTTCTTATAGAGTGGAAATTCTCCATTTTTGGCTAGCTCTTTTCCTAGACTGCTAGTGGTAGTCTGATAATATTTTTTATTTGTTTAATAATCTCATAAATTCAACAGAATACCTACAGAGTATTCTCCTCTCACACTGTGAAGATTAAAAAGAGGAGGAGGTTTAGTTATTGACATCGCATTAAACAGATGAATGTGAGAAACTTCACAAACAAAAGAAAAACAAAATTCTCCGTAAAATATAGAGCACTGAAATATTATTCAACATCCTTATATTGTATTTCATTTGTACTGGGACTGGACCCCAGCTAAAATATTTCAAATACATTCCTCTCTCTCTCACTGAAAAACTCCAGAATGACATCATCACTCATAAGAACAGAAAAATGGAAACCTCTGAGAACTTGGTTTCTCTCTTTTAAAAACAAAGCTGCATATAGAGTAAGCACTGTATGTACTCCACTTTCTATATTTTTGCTTTCCACTCATTTCCTCAAGTTAACTAAAGCAGAACTGTTATCTAATTAATATTTTAGCCATCTTCTGCTGCTCCTTTAAGTATATACACACATACAAAGGTCTGATCATGAAGAGTGCTGACCACTAAGGGCACCAGACAGTTCCCTAAACGTAGGAGATCAGTGCTGACTGGGAGACCGTCAGATAGCCCAGTCAGCCCAGCGCAGGCAGACGGGAGTGAAGGAGGTGCTTGCGCCTTTTGGCACGGCCAGACCCCCCGCACCTCCTCCAGGTGACTGTCAGTCAGCTGATCCTTACTGTGTCTCTCCAGGCCTGCCGAGCTCTAGTCAGAGGCAGCACCACTTTGATTATCTTAACTCCATATTCCTGGCTGGCTTGGCACTTTGGAGTGCAAACTGCAACACAATGTAAGACATCAAAAATGCTGGAAGAGTTAACGTGATTATAGCTTATTTCAGGTCAATCCTCAAAAAAATCTTGTTATTAGGACTATAAGCTTTCAAATCTTTATTGCTCATAAGAAAATCTATTACTTTAGACCCAAATATATTCCTAGAAACACTGGACTTTATCAGAGCACATCAGCCACAGCAGTGATCAGTGCCAGTGAAAATGTGTAAATTTTTCACAGAATAATTGCATTGGAGTATTTGAATTCTGAGAAGAAAATTCAGACAACTCCTTGCATAATTTGATTAATCAACACCTCCTTAGTGAATAAAGAGTCTCTCATGCTATTAGAGGTTGAATGGATTCAAGAGCTATGCTGGAGAATGACGGCAAAAATTGACTGAATAACACAGAAACAAACTTGTCAAGTCCCCCATGTATAAGACTGCTTTCTATTTCAGGTTCTTCCATGGAACCTAAGGTGATGGGATGTCTTGATCCACCATATAAGCCCTTTAAATATAGCAATGTAGCTATCTGTATATAGCTTTTGTTGTTATATGACAAAATATCCCTGTTGTGGCAGGGCTGCCTGGTCTGGTTTAACTCCTTCACCACACAATGCTTCTCAGTGCAGCTGGAGTGTGGAGAAACCCTGTACAATTTTAGCCTGACAATTTCCATATTACACTACACTTCTTTCTGTAAACTGGAGTTTTCAAAACAATTTTATTCACATGTTATTTTCATACAGTCAGTTGTGCAACTAAGTAGGCTTCTGTTATTTGGTTTAGTTTGCAAATGTTTTTAGCTTGCAAATGTTTTTAGTAAGGCTTATAATAAAATATTTTCCAATGCCTACCATCATCTTTCCTCTTTTGAAAAGCCACCAAAATACGTCTGTGGCCCTGGCATGCATTTTGCTGGTATTTGGAATGGCAGCACACAGTGACAAATAAATAAATAAATGGTAATAAAGAAAAAAAAGTTACATCTATTTCACTTTGAAACAAATGATTACGAAGCAGCTGATTACAACTGGAGAGGAGATGTAGACAGGAAAAAAGCTAGTAGTATCAGTTGGAGTGAATTAACTGGGATACTCAGGCACGGTCTTAAGAAATGGATTCACTCTCAAAAGGAGCTTTAGTGGTGTGAAAACCTGCATTGCATTTCTTCAGCACACCGTAAAGCAATCTACCTGATTTTCCCAAAAGTACAAAAGCAATCAGGTATTTTCCCAGTCTGTTGCCTGCTAAGAGGGATGGGGAACCCTAGAAAGAACAGGAATTTTAAAAACCCAGAAAATCTTTATTGTACACAAAGAAATATACTTATTTCTCATAAATTTTTTCTTAAAAAGGAATTTTCCAAAACACTTTTGGAAGAAAATATAGCCCTCATTGTTGATTTGCTTATTTGGCAAATAAAGTGAGAAGTAGTAGAAAAACCATTTTGGATGCTGCAGGGACTCAGACTGTGTTCTTTGTGGCCTTTTCTTTTCTAAATTTTATCTAGCTATTTTAGTAATTTAAAAGGTGTTTTTAAACAGAAATTCCAACATATTTACTAGTAATTTCAATTTTTTTTCTCTTCTGTTCACAGCCTGTTGTGGCATTAATTACAGTTGCTTCAATAACTTCCCTTAACATGTTCAGCCTGTATATCACCAAGTTAAATATGTCTAGTCTTGACCAGGTCCAGGAAGGATTTCTGTGGGAATGTGTGGGAGATTTCCAAATCTGCTGGTCTGAAAGAGCCTGACTTTCATTTTCAGACTTGCAAATGTCAAACTGTTTTTCTTTTTCCCCGAGTTACCTAAGATGCACATGTACTGCACATTTCAGTATTTTAAAACTGTAATTAAATGGGTTTAGCAAACAGAAAATGAGTCTAGAAGGTGAATATCCTGGCCTTAAGACCTTATACTCTAAGCACATGTTAATTTTTATTCCACTGGTACAAATATAACAGTACCTTTTTGTCTTAGACGCAAGGATTTCAACATTTTGTCAAAGTTTTCCACCACAGCAAAATTAATCTTCTTTAACTTGTTTTATCCAGTGATCAGGAAAAAGAAAAAGTAAACTCTCTTTAGAATAAGCTTATTGCATTCATAAATTGTGTCTTATTCACTAAATAGATTTTAATCAATATTATCCATTCACAAAAATTAGCAATGTGACAAGTAACAGGAACATAATTTGCTGTACTGGGACAGTGACAAAGCAGAGTACTTACTTACCCTGTATTTGCCATTCAGATCAGAAAAGAAAAGGGGAGGTACACCAAACTAAGACACCATGGCATTCTGACCTAATGACCAGGATCCTGGAAAAGTGGTTGTTAAATATTCACGGCTGTTAATTATCACAGTTTTACTGTATGATAACACCAATGAAATGAGGGCAAAGTCAATACTGGTGTGCTTAAACTAATGGCATGGAGACCATGTAGCTGTAGGATTTTCATACGTATCCACTTATGAACTGTAACTTGTGTTGTATAGTGAGATTCTGCAAAAAGGTGGAATAGTAATAAAAGGAGAAAGTAGCATCTGTCTTCAGAACTTGCTTTCCCAAGACACAAGCATGAGAACAGAAGGAATAGCAGAGAGGAGGCACAAGAGGCATTTTGCTGTCTGGAAGAGTAAAAGAGTGAGCTACAGGTAATATGAGAAGAGATGCCATATTTGTCATCCCTCAAGGAGTGCTCAAAGAGGATGGGAAGATGCTCAGAAGGGAAGTGCCAGCCTCCGTAGGGGTAAGTTCCCACCCTCTGCAGTTAAAGTAGGGAGCTGCACTCAGTGTTGTGCATTTACATTCAAGCAGGAAATCTGACATCGTTCACTTGTCACACTGTGATGTAATAGGCTGTGATTCATGTCTCTTTAGAGACACTTTCCTGCCATGGAATATGGAACTCTGGCTCTCAAGGGAGAATAACAGCATGAAATCTGTGGGTGATGTGGTCCTAACAAAATCAGTATTTTCTCCAATTCTTCCTCTGAAGCCCAAAATTTCTGCTACATCTGTAGTTCATGATTTATTTTCATAGTTACTTAAGCAAAAAAAAGATTTCAAGATAAGGATTGTATCTAAGTAATTTCTGACTTGCCCACCTAGATAACATCCCCGTTCTCTTCAGTAGTGCAGGTCTTATCTATTTTATTAACCAAATCAAAAGATACTAAAATGATAGCACTCCACTTGCCTTGCTGTCCAGGTTTCAGATGGGATAATTTTCTTCCTAGTAGCTGGTAGTACAGAGCTGTGTTTTTTGGATTTAGTATGAAAGTAATATTGTTAACTCACAGTTTTGCCTGTTGCTAAGTGTTTACACTAAGTCAAGGACTTCTCAGACCTCCCCAACAGTGAGTCATCTGGGGAGTCACACAAAACTGAGAGGAGACACAGCCAGGACAGCTGATCCAAAATTACCAATTCTATATCATACGACATCATAAACCAAGGGGAAAGGTGGCCCAGGGCCACTGCTCAGGAACTCTCTGAGCATCAGTCCTAGAAATCCTAGGAAATGCTGACTTCCTGAATTTGCTGCCTCCTGAAGGCTGACAGAAGTCAGCATATCACATGAGTAAGGCATAAACTGTTCTATTCCTCCAAGTCTTTTTGAAATAATTTTAGTGTTTACTTACTCCAGGAATATAAAGCTACTTCAGTGAATGCTTTTTCCCCCCCCACTCTTTCTCCTTGGAAATTAAATCACACATGGTAAGCAAACCTCATCTTATATATTGGTATTACTATAGGAACAGAATATGAAAAAACATCCCTGAAGGACTTTTTAAAAACTTCAAGACATTCACTTTGGTTTTGCATATCCAGGATTACAGCTCTTGGGAAGATCTTGGTAAATTATTTCCTTATAATGTATAGCTACAGTACAATGCACAAAATAACGTGCATATTAAATTATCCATCTAGGAATCCAAATAAGTAGCTAGTAAATTTTGTCGAAATAGTTCCTACTTGTAATACCAAAAAATCTCACCTGAAGTAATTGCAGATTAAAAATCATTAGAGATGGTCTGCAAATGCTTTAGATGAATCAATATACTTGGAAGACTACTGGCAAACAGTATATAACCAAAAATATGAGGAAAAATATATTAAATAACCTGTATTGGTTTCTGTAGCAAATTCACACTTGGTTTGGCATGACACATATTTGAATAAATAGCTTGAATGTTCTTGTTAGAATGATTAAATTTATGGAACTGGAACCAATATTGGTCTAGTGTTTCGGGGTAATTTGGTATGGGGTTTTGAGTATTTTTGATCTTTCACATAGGTAAGACCTTTTAGAGCTAAAGTTCTTAGAAGAACAATTTCATCACAGTCAGGAAACATAAAGTTCATGTACAGAATTAAGCTCAGCTGATGCAGGATCTATTTGGTCTATCTCCAATGGAGCTGAGAAATTTGATGCTTTAAGTGAGCTTAAAGTGATCAGTGTTATTTATTCCTTATCATGACTGCAAACAACAACAACAACAAAAATAAAACCAAATGAAATAAAACTGAGCCGATCGTACTTAAGACATTGTGTCTGGCATTAGTTATTTTTAGCCAAAAAGAGAATACGTGATGGTTTGCTATGAGATAATATTTTTAGTTCCTACACAAAAAGGTCTCACTCTTTGGAGGAAGACAGGTAGCTAAAGTGCAGCAGTTTTGCTTTTTTTTCCTGTATGTACTTCACATCTCAAATCTTATTTGCATGAATGAAAATGGGTCAAGCCCTACACTAGAAGCAGAAGCTGTAACAGTCAGTGTCCACAATATTGTTCAAAACTGACCTCCTTCTAAATAGCAACATAATTTCACAAAAGTTTCCAAGGATTCAGGTCTCAAACCTGCATTTTCTATAGGGTGACTTTAAACCTTCTCAAATACTGCCTCACTAATGCCATTTTTTTGAACACAGACAAATTTATATTTTTATCTCTACTTCTGACTTTCCTCCTGGATATTTAAAACTCCTCACAACTTTGAAAAATCTCACTTCTCATGAAGACTCCCTTGCACAGATCAGCCTTGGCTCCAGGCAGAAATGAAATCCCAAGCAAATTCTTTAGCCTCCCTGCGGCAGAGACATTGCAGAGAGGTGAGCACCAAGTTCTGTTCTCTGCAGGTCTGCAGCCATAAATCTTTTCTCCTAGGATAAAATTCTTCTGATAGGTGTCAAGGTCTATCTTCTAATACAATAAAACATAAATATTTTCCTGACAGCAGAAGGTAAAATTTGCCCTTCATTAACCGCTTACAGTAATATTCCTGTTTTGTACAGCATAACTCCATTGTGGGACATTCAGGACATAATTGGTTGTTTCTGGTAGCATTAGCTTCTTTTAATAGAAAAAAACACCTCTCAGTTGCTAGTTAGTGTGCAAGATCTTAGCTAGGATATTCTGAAAGGTTTTTGCTAAGGTGAAGGAGAAGGATTGGCATAAAGCCTTTTTTGGAGGTGATTGAACTGACCCCTTTCACTGTGCACTGCAACATGCAGCTATCCAGTTACCGATCCCCAATAAATGAGGCAGTAACCACCAACAGAACTGAACATGCTAACAGAGTTTTCTAAATTTGTCCCACAAATGTCAATGTACTGGTCCAATCAGCTGATGGCAGCATCCTGATAAAAACTATATTTGTTCATTAGTTCTATATCAAGTTGCTAGTAAAGCAATTAAAATTCCCTTACACAATCCACAAAATGAGTAGATTTAAAAACATTCACTGTGTTGATTAAAAATTTAACAGGGAATAAGTATTGTTGAATCTAGAAGTCTTTTTTTTACCCCTCCAGAGATCAAGCCTTAACATCCTGGAAGTCATGTGTTAGATCTAAAATATGGAGATAATGAGACTCATCTCTTTTTTAACAGTGCTTTAAAAATCTCCTGATAAAAAGTACTGTATAAGACCTTGATATTATTATGATTAATGCTCATAATCACCATCTTGTCAGTACTTTTTCCCCTTCTGACCTTGTAGTTTCCATGTAGTAAAAGGCACTTACCTCACTGCTTGATCAAGCTCTTAAGAGAGCTCAGGCAGCAGGTTTATGCTTCCTTTCCAGGAGGTGGATTCAAGAATCTACCTAGGTGGCTTGATAAAAGGAATGGGATGCTCTGAGGTTAAAAAAAAAAAATAAAAAAATCACTGATTCTTATTTATCCAAGGAAGTTTTTCTTCTCCTCAGCTCTCTGGCTTTTTTGTCTTTGGGTCACTGTTCCTTTAGATAGGACATCCATGGTAATCATTCCGAGTGATTTTATTTGAGAGGGGATGCATTAAGGATAGTGTTTTAGCTATGGGGAGACCACTTGTTCAGCAGCACTCATTCCACTGCAGCAATTACAGGCTTGTGGGCAAAAATTGGGGGTATCTGTCTGTTGGATTTTGGCTCTCTGGCATAAGCTGCTGAGATGCAGCCTCATCAGATACAGAATTTGGAAAAACACTGAAGAGAAGTTAAAGTTTAAGGAATTATGTAAATTACACTTTGATATTTTTCTGCTTGTACTGGCACTGGTGTTTCTCACAGGCTGCAAAAAGTGACTTTTACAGGAGCTGCATCCTTATGTGAGGTCTCAACTCCCCACCCCACCCTAAAGCAAAATGCAAACTCATTGAATAAAATCCTGGTCTCAGCAGAGTTAGTGACAAAACTGCCTCTATGACTAGATAGATGTCATCTATCCTCTGGCTGTGCAAACACATATTCTGGAAAACTGCATTCACAGGCAGAACGTTGTCTAAGTTTTTTAAAAATGCACACATTTCAAAAACATACACTGTACAAAATCATGAATCCAGAGCAAAACAAACGTTTTTAATAGATGTCTTTGAAAGTTTAACCACTGCACACTTTTTCCCCAAGAGAAAAAGTCCCAATACCAGCCAGGACTTATTGAGTGTAAATCCATTTATAATGAGCATTTATAATTTATTATGAGCTTCACTCATATACTTTTCTGTAAAACTAAAGACAGATTTTTTTTTTGATACTGAAGATATTTGAACATGAGATAAGAGTGAATATAAAACTTCTACATATTTACTCACATATCTATAATTGAGCTGTTGCTAAATAAGAACATTAAAGTATTCCTTTGAGTGAAGTGTGACAAATTTCTTTCCTACTTAATACTATTTCAGAGAGGACACTGTGGTGGAATATTAAATGCAAATGAATTTTAGCTACTTTAAATGATTTGATTTCTTTTATTAAATTCATCAATGTATGAATCAATACCAATTATAAATATTTATATTAAATTCATCAATATAAACGTGGTGATGCTGGACAAACCACTTAGATTTAAAGCTTGTATAAAGAGATATGACTTCATATCATATTCCATTGCCATATAACAATATTAATATATCCCTACAGCAGTGTAGGATCCCAACTTGCAGGAAGCTGTAGGAAATGGATATCTCGAAACAAAGAGACCAAGTAGGGACTTCTCTGTCATTGCAGATTAACTAAATATTATTTTATGAACTTGCTTCTTTTCTGTTGCAATGTTTGTTTCTGTGTTTCTAGGTAGCATTTCTCCTTATGAAACAGATCAGAATGCATTACGAAAACACTTAATGATATTGTAAATAGAATAGCTGAGCAAGGTTATCAAGTAAAGCAACTTGATGAAATCAAGTGAAGTTCATTTATTTTACTTTTCTGTTAGTTCACAGCTCTCTACTGTAAGTAGAATATATTTGCATTCTAGGTAGTGTGACTGACCTGGGAATGCCAGTCCCCTAAGTTCTGGCAAGAAGAAATTTGTTACATATTTAAAACGAGCAGACGTCAGCATTTTCAGGCTATAATCTGGCACTGCAGATTCCCACCCACGGAACTGAGGTACAGCTTGTGGTGGTATATCCAAAACTCTGAGGCAAAACAGTAGCTGATATATTTTCCTCTGGAAAAATAGAATTCATTTCCTAAGTTACTGAAACTACATGGTGGTTTTGGCATTAACAAACATATTCTACATTTTCCACAACACAGTAGCCAACTACGAGCATTTTTGAAAAATACAAATATCTCTGGAAAAACTTACTGAAATCAATCAAATTCTATTTTAAGGAGGAAAAGTCCCTAGATTTAACTGAAATTTAAACCAGGAAATATATATTTGGAATAACTGTAGAAGTATTTATGTTTCTTGTCACTAAAGCTCAAGACAAATTTCCAGAACTACATACATTCAGATGTTTAATGAGGTCTAAAATAATTGTGGTTACACATATTTATAGCTGTTTTGACCAGCAGATAAGATAATTAAAAGCACATAAACACAATACCCAGGGAGCAGGTTTTTTGTGCATCAAATTTTCTCTTTTCATGACAGTCTTCCAATGCCAAGGTTCCTACAGTAGTAGGAACATCTGAATATTATTAAGAATTAGTAGGAAATCTACTTTGATATTTTTCCTCTACAATTGCCTATTTACAGGCTGAATTCAAACAGGTTAGATATTAAATTGCAGGACAACACCTGCAGACCAGTTGGTTTGTCTTGCAAATAAGGGAAGCAGGTGGTTAGGGTCTCCTATATCTGCATATTATCTTTGCAGCCATCCCTAATGTTGTTTTAACTTGGGCATTACTGGAAGAGAGGTGGGGAGAGGGGAGAAGTAAGTTTGATGGTATGAATTTTATTTCTTAAGGAGAACTATCCAAATTAAAAGAGGAACAAAAAAGGCCTCTAATTATCAGTAGCTGCTGAACTACTACTCAGGAAAGAGGCACGGAGTTCATTAAAATAATATATGAATAAATATATTCTCATTCTTCAAAATACCTCCCCCACAGTAAATATTTAAGCATATGTGTAGGACACTGTAGAGGAACTGTCAATACTGCCATCAGAGCTTGGTCTTCGGAAAATTTTGTCATCTAACAAATTTAGTAAATCCCAAACTCACATTAAAATCTTCCACTTTTCTTGGTAGTCACAGGCAGGTGATCAACACTTTTCCTTGCCAGATCAGTCGCTCTCTGCTCAAACTCAGACATCTCTCCCAAATAACCTTGACTTATATTATTTTTACATTTCTTTGTATATTTTTCTCATGCTTTGCTGAATTAGTCGTGTTTATTTTTACCTCACTCTGCCAGCTGCACAGATACCACTAGCTGTGAGACAAAAACCTTCACAGCTGGAAACAGCCTAAAATAAGCACTGGGATGATGCCACAGATACACAGCATCAATTAGCAGCGGGAGCAGCTGTTGCAGCAAGCAAAGACCTTCCTGTGTTTGGTTTGCTCCCTTGTCATTTAGCATCAGATGACACCACTCCTCATCGGGATGCAGTCATTGCACGCGTGCTGCACAACAGTCATTCCAGCACAGAGGGCCAGAATAAGTCTTTGGAGCCACTTATATGCAGCATAAGCTCTATTTTGAGGCTGTAAGTAGCACACAGGGAGTTTTTGCCAGCCCCAATACATCTAAGCATCCCTTATGGGAAGCAAAGCACAGTGAGAGCTTAGTCACTGAGTAGCTTCCCTATTTTTAGGTGGCCCAGCTTTATGAGAGTTCTCCGTCATCTCAGTGACACTGTCCCAAGGACAATACCTGCCACAGAGGCCTCAAAAGTCACTGATGATGCTACACAAATCCAAGGGAGTGTGATTTGCATGTACTCATCTTTCAAACTGTAGCAAAGATGGTAGCTCAGGCTTCTGCTACTTGTCCATGATTTCAGGGGGAGACAGAGAGAGAAAGAGGGCAGGGATGAGGGGATGGGAAGGAGAAAAAAAGGGTACAAGGAAGAAGAAGAGAAAGGAGAGACAGAAAAGGGCACATTAAACTCAGGCTGTAAATTATGGACCAGATAATGAGCCAGTTTCAATAAATAAGTGTTAAACCAAATCCAATTGTCCTCCCAGTAGTGTGTGTGTATGCAGGTTCTTATCAGAATGACGTTGTTCCACCAGAAATCCAAGACACCATCACACATCAATCTGTAAAAATCCTGCTGTGGATCATGAACAGAATTATTTGAAATAACTTGCCAACAAGACTTTCTGAATGAGAAAACATATGTAAGTACTGTGTGCAAAGCACTTGGACGGAACCATGACATGAAATGCAATGAAATGAGCTTGTCTAGGAAAAATTGAGCTTGGAAACATATAGGAATTTTGGTGCCATCTGGGAAGAATGCTTTATAGGTGGGATTTTGGTGGACAGGTGAATGACAATTTCTCTCAAACCCTTCTTCTTCCAATTCTCAATATATGCAAAATCAAGCATAAAAATTATTACAAGATTCCAGTCGGTCTTTCAGAAGTACAAGCAGAGCATTGAAGAAAATAAGAAAATATTCAGCCATATTTTTGTGTAGTCATTGAAATAGCATCATCACAAAATACAAAACTGTTGCAAACTCAGTTCTTTATCATTGAATTTTTGCATTTAATTCTAAACATAGTCAGTTGTACTGAATCCAACCTCAAATTAATTGAGGTTTAATAGTTTTAAATTCTTTAAGGAAAATTAGCAACAAAGAGTCAAGTCCCTCACATTTGAATCACCAGGAAAATATGAAGTGAGGCATTTAAACTCAGTTCACAATGGGACAGTTCCTCAAGAGAACCAGTAATCTTTATATTACTCTCACAAATAACAAGAGGTTTAGGGGTGTTTTTCCTTAGAAAGTATTCCTCCGAGCTCCAGTAAATGCTGATGCCAGACCAAGAGAAGTGCATTTTCCATTCCTAAGTGTTTCATTCCTCCTGTATTTTAAAGCCTTGGTGAAAATGTTAATTACCTCACCATGGCTGTTTCACAGACCATAATTCATGTAACTTCAAAAATCCTCAACAAGAAGACAAAATAAAGTCAATATGTCCCAATTGCTTCTCTTGACTTGCTAAAAGCAGTCCACGAAACTTAAGCATAATTTGCATTAGTTTTCAATGCATAATCCTTCAAGATACCTGTAAAAAAAAAGTGTTGTAGATACTCAGAGCTGTGCTAACTTTTACACCTAGACGTATCATGTCTTTGCTGAACCACCTTCATACTGATTTTCTTGCCTAAGACTGCTCAAAATGCTTGAGCCTCTTTTCCTGCTGAGCCCAGGGTGTTTGGTGTGCTTGGTCCCCCACACCCTCCCTCACCTTATGGTGGCAGCAATGTCTTTTTCCCCTGTTCCTTGACATCACTACCAGCATTGGGTTGCTCAATGTACAGCAGCCAACCTCCTCTCATTTTAGAGGAAAAGGGTGATGCAACCTCCTCAGATCAGGCTGGGGCTCCAGTGGAACAGCCTGTCCAGCTAATGCAAGAGGGTGTGTATGTGAAACACAAAGCCTCAGTCTATCTGCAGTCCAAGTAATCCTGACAGGGTGTTGGGGTGCGCGTTTTAAGTTCTTTGTATATTTGTTAAAGTTCTTTGTATGTTGGTTTCACCCCCACCCCTCATTAAAAGCAAAAATGGTTTGTCCCTTTTCCCCTCTCCCCTCCCATCTCCCTAATAAAGTCTGTCCCCCACCCCCAGGCACCTGCCCATCACCCAAACNTTCCTCCACTGTTTTAATCATCATGTTTCAGCTGAGCTAAAGAGCTGGATTAAAAGAAAGACTTTTCATTCACTGGAGATTACTGGTGCAAATCCAACTGGTTTAAAATAAAAGAAGACTACCTGGTAGGAATTATTGTATGCCTTGTGAAGAGGAGGGTTATGTGCAGGCATCCACACCACAAAACCTACACCACAAAACCTGTCCACACCTGGAATCTGGCTGTAGTCCTGTGGCAGCCTCAGATGAAAATCAGATGACAGAAGAGCATCAGAGACCACATCAATCTTTTATCCACCACAGGTAATCATGTCTGGGCTGTAAAGGACACGTGTGAGTACGGAAGGACGGGAACACTGCTACCACCCCTGTCTGCACTGTGCATGGTCTATGAACAAACTTAGGGCCTTTTCCCTGGGCTGTCAGTGCAGGGCCTTTCACCAACACTAAATTCACGTAAAAGTGCTGTAAAGTTTTATTAGGGAAAAAAACACCCTTTTAACAGTTGGCTCACTTCTCTGCTGAAGGAAACCTTTCTCCTTCAACAGTCAAAAGTGCTCGGACCAAGACAAAAGTACATTGGGAAAGTTTAGCAGAAACTGGCACCAAGCTAAACAGTAATTTCCACATGCCAAGTATCACTAGCTCCTTACTTTGGTTATAAATCAGTTGTACCCTTGTATTTTCTAGAATGAAAACAATGATCACTGAGTTATGCCTGAGTTCATGCTTCACTCTCACGCAGTCCAGACTAAGCCAAGACATTATATAGCACTATATATTAAGTGAAACTGCCCTCAAGAGCTTATCAAATTAAACTAAACAATGTTATATTGCTCAGTGTGGTTCTTTTCTCCTTTTTTCCAGAGAAATAGTATGTGATTTTAACTATTATAGCAGAAAAAAAAATGAAAACATCATCACTTTCTCTTTTATCTTCCACATTTCTATTACCCCATGACAGGTAATGCAGCAGTAAAATGTCATCCAAAAATTTACAAAGATGCGTAAGTGCCTTAGGAACTTTGGCCCATGGGGCTTTTATGCCTAATTTCACATATATTCAGTGTCTCAAAATATATTAAGGTGAATAGATAGATAGGTGAGAATACTGAAGATCCCAAGAGCCTAATTCTAACTTATTTATGCTGAAAATCTGTACGTGTACTGTACAAATAGTACCAAAATAAAGTGAATTGCCCATGCACCTTTTTCACAAAAGTAAAGTGCTCCATGTACTTTTACATGTTATGTATCTTTAAAAAGTTGCCTCCATGAATTAGATTCAAGAGGAGCATGCAGGATCTTGATACCACTTTAAGAACCCAAATCAAAAACACAAAATTCAAATCCTAAAAACTTCTGCAATTTTCCACAAGAAACCTCCTAAGAAAGTGAGTTTCTGCACAAAGAATGAGCAGAAATGCTCAGGTCCCGAAAGTACTCAGCAATTTGATGTCTATCTCACATCTAAACGCACTGACGTTCCCAGACAAGGTTTTCTACCACCTACCTTCCCTTCAAGACCTGACATGTCAGATATACCCCGAGGATGTCTAACCTCAGAAAAAGCATGGCCACTCCCTCATTCCAACCCTTCTTATCCCAGTCAGTCGTAGTAGTAGTATCTCAAGTGTTTCCTTGGGATCGGGATCAAACCCCTTTAGACTTCTGTATTTCTGTTTTCCATGTGAGCATCTTAACCATCAAACTACATCAAACTGCCCTGCCCTGCATCAAAGACACATCTCACCCTTCACACAAAGTTATGGATTTACAAGATTGCAGAGACACATGTTCCTCTTCTCCAAGATGACTTTGGACAGGGGACAGAGGCAGTTCAGTAACTGGCAAGGCATGATACTCATTTGACTGTCATGTCCCTAATGCTCCTTGGTATTTCTTCCCATGGATAGTTAGAGTAGCTTTTCATCATGCTCCCTAATTTTTTCCTCCACTTAGAGATTGTGGGATTGTTGATGTGTATTCATTGTGTGGCAAGACACCTGGAAGTTGGATCCTGCCTTGCAAATCCTTCTTGGTCAAACTCAGCTCAAACTGTTTAAGGAAACAAAACTCTAGCTTTTCAGCCATTTATTTCATTTTCAGTTTACTCACCTAATCTGGTTTATCACTTTCAATAAATAGAATTTACATGCCCACATACTTTTAGAAACTGAGACCTCAGCTGATTTTGAAGTTGTGGATTAGGGTTCTAAATTATTAAGAATCCTTAGTAAATTTTATCAAATATGACTTCCCTCAATATTTGCAAAAGACTAAAATAGCTAGAGATAAAAAAACCTTAGACCTCATTAAATATTGTAAGATCTCACTCTTGCCTCTACACTGAAAACTGTAAAATAGATTATGTAATGTAAGAACACGCTCTAATTGAATGAAGTGAGACTAAAAAATTGCGGGTTTATGTTCCCCCTAATATTAATTCTCTGCCAAAGCACTTCATTAAATCTCAGTTACAGGTCAGAGTAGCACCATGAAATAGTAGGATATGTTAAATAATTATGTACTAAGTGTGGGTCTATATTGCCTCACTCCACTTTGTGAAAAAGGCAAATGTGATTTTGTGAGGCAAAAATTCCATAACCACCAGACATTTACAGATCAGGAGAAGGAAATAGATTTGGCTGCAAGATCCCCTGGTGTTCTTCCTCCATAAAGTATTTTCTCAGGTTACCTATAAAATCAGTGAAGCAATGGTACAGCTGTTGCTAAAACATGCAGCTAGAAAAAATTAAAATGGAGGGAAACTAATACTTTTGTTTCTTCTCAGATGAAAAAATATTTGATAATTCTTTTGTGTTTTCAGTGATTTGACTGAAAAAAGTCAGCTGCGCAGTGTAAGGCAAAAGGAAGCAGAGAATACCTAGGTCTGTAAGGGTAAACGTGATGCTTGACTCTTCCCTAATGCATGGAAGAGTCAGTGCCAAAGAAGGGCAGTCATACCATGCAATAGTCTCCCTCAGTTTGTAGATCTAAGGTATTCGACCTGGATCTGTGCTCTTGACAGAACAAAGGATCCCAGATCAGTGACACTTTTGGTTTCCTCGCTGGCCAGCTTGTGTTGGCTTTGTGTTCCTCCTACCTTTGCTAATACAGGGCATGTTCTACCACAACAACTAGAGCAAGAACTGATTTTTTTTAAGCGAATAGGCTGGTTGGCTTTTTTCGATAAACTGTTTAAAAGTTCAAACTACACTATCATCTAGAGTTTATAATTTTTTTCTCTGATCTACTTTATTAAAATAAAATTCTTTGCATTATGTACAGATGGTTTTCTTCAGCTTTTCTGCTGCTGAACACTCAGACTGGATAATTGGCTACCTTATACATGCAAAGTCGTAAATGAAGCTTAAAATGTGGTCCTTTACACTCAACATAATTTGGAGGGAAAAGCATCCTAGACAGATGTCTACTCCATGGTTTATAAGAGTATGTGATACCATCCGCACTTTACACAGCTAAACCCTTGAAAACTGGGAGATTGACAAAGGGACCCAAACGTGAAGAGCATTCATTAAAACATGTAAATAGCCAAGATCCATGCTGTTTTGTTTCAATCTTTTTTATCCTGTTGAAAACAGGAAAGCCTCCTGTCATGCAGGCTCAGGGATTTTCAGGGCCCAATAAAGGTTAGTGACATTTTCAATTCATGTTTGTTTTCATTCTTCTAATCATGAACCCTGTGTCAGCCTGAGAAGCCAGCTGAGCTTAATCCATAACCTTTTACAAGTGAAACATTAACTCACAGCGTGTTCTGTTGTCTTTTTAAAGCAATACAAAAGCAAAGGGAGGGGAAAAAAAGAGCTACAACATACATGATAAAACATAGGAGCAGCCAAATGTGAAGGTTACTTGAAAGCAGTTACAGTTGTGGGCAATAGCATATTTTTAAGTCATTAAATTCATCATGTTCAGATGTCATAACTTCTGGTTTTTTCACAAGAGTATCCAAGACAGAAGAATAGAGGCAAAAATGTAGGAAGAGCCAAGTAAAGACTATCTAGAATTTTATCCTACATTTTGATAAATATTCTGACACATTTCCATACCATCATTTTTGATTGGTATTAACCGTGGAGAAAATATTCAACTAGCTTCTCCTCTTTCCTTATACAGATTAACTCATTCCACTGGTTTGCCCTGTAAGTTTCACCAGTTGAGTGGAAAACGCTTCAGGGGTTTATGGCAATACAGTGCAACAGGCTGAATATTGTAGAAGGGCAGACGGCTGGCCACACATGGCAATCTTCCTGCCCCACCAAGCGTGTGGACTGGCACACACTGAGCAGACCTGGAGAGAAGAACAGCTCTGACTGCAAAGCACACAGGGTCAAGGAAGGATAATTATTTCTCCAGCTTGTAAAAGCCATCATGGAGAGAACCTGACCTCCCATGTCTCTATTGGATAACAAATACAGTCACACATACATTAAGGAGGTTCTCAAGTTACAAACTTTTATGACCCAGAACAAGAAATCATGTTAATTCATGGAGAAAAAGAAAGAATCAGCTGCCAGAAGCTATCTGAAAACAGAACAGTAGGACACAAATAAAAACATATCTGATTTTAAAAACCAAACAACCTAAGATGAAAGGGGAGTCCTCAATAAAAGCAATGATTAAGTTTGAATTAATGTATGTACCACAGATAGTTCCTGTGAAAAAGAAACCTAAACATGGGCTTTGTGAAGTATTGCTGATATATCTGAGATTATAAAGAGATGTGAAATAAGGGAGATTTCACAGGATTTCTTTTCCTTACCTGACCACCTGTGTTCAAAACATCTCTGGATTCTCTATTCCTGTGTGATTGGATTTGGAGAATAGGCTGAATAATTACAGAGGAGAGGAAAGAAGAGAAAAGGAGAAAGAAAATAACTCAAACGTAGGCAGAGAGATGTGTACACGGACACATATGCAGTAAAATCCTACAAGGGCCATTTCCTTAGCAAACCTGTCTAAAACATTCAGACATAACTAGAGAAAGCTGACACGTGAAGGACAAAGAGCAGACGGGTGTTACTGCACTGATGATGCACCAGGATGTGACGCTGTTTCCCTGCCCAGGATGCCTGACTGACCATGGTATTTTGACAGTACCTCTGTGCCTGCTGGCCACCACAGCATTGACACTTCCTCGTCTAGCTCAAGGCTAAGAAAATTAAAAATATTGAAGCGGAGGCTCACAGAAACAGCAAAGTATTACATTACCTGCTGCACGTTGCTCTCTCGTGCAGCAAAAGGTTTGGCATGGAGAGCAGGACCTATCACCTGCATGCAAATCAGCAGGGAAATCAGTCACTGTATCTGCCAAATGCTTTTCCCTCTGGTTTGTCAGACAAAATTACTGGTTTGACTGGAGGCACACAGCCACAATCCAGCCCTGTTTTTGGTAGCAGAGCACAGAGAGAGACCAGAGTTCCAAGTCCTGCTTAATTACCTGGCCTGCTCCTGGGGCAACATAGCTAATTAGCAAGGACATAGTGTAGCATTACCATCAAATCCAGGATAAGTAAAAAGAGGCTTGGGGGGATTAAAAAGGCTTTTATAGCTAGGGAAGTACATATGAAAGAAAGTCTATTAACAGACGAGGGAGATGAAATTAATTGCAACTCAAAAATAGGTAAGATAATAGTCTTGCTAAATGAAAAATAGAAGGAAAAAAATGAACGGAAAAGTCCACCAAAAACAACCATTGGTAATCACATGTAGGAATCTACAATTTAAATATTTACTTATACATTTTAAATTTGCAATTTAAATTTACAATTTAAATTTACAATTTAATTATTTATACAATTTAAATATTTCGTTTATCCTTATGTATTATGAGAATTAGCTAACAAATTTATTCACTCACTGATTATTATAACTTCAAAAATACATCTGCATATTCAAGCATGACCTGTGATGATGTTTGTAGCAGTTTCCAGATGCTTCTCTAGTTTGACTCATAACTTTGTGAACTCATCACTCTATCCATCATCTATCTGATCTTCATGTTGACTAGCCTTCCCTATGTTATTACTCCCTTAGTGCTTCCCTAATTTCTTTCCTGAATGTTTTCCCATTCATACAAAGTTTAAGTAAGATTGTCAGCTACTTTTTGAGAGTCTCTTTTTCTTTGGCTCTGTTTCTACTACTAAAGAGCACTTATCTTTAGGACATATGTCAGTGTTTGTGCTTGTCTTTTTCAATATATTCAGAACCATTCATGTCCCTGGTTAGCTGCCCATTCTCACCTCTCACTGAACTACCTGTATTGCATCTGTCACTGCAGCACAGAACATCATGCTGTTAGTGTATCACAGAACAGTTAAGACAGCCACACCGCTGGAATCCTGGTCCTTCCATCTTTCAAAATCCTTTCACAGGAGGTTCAAAATAAACTTAATATTCCTGTTGAAATGGCATTTTTTAATGCCCAGTCCAGTGGAATCATTCCTTCTCATTTGTCCTTCACACTGTAGTTTCATACTGATGATAGGGGCCTGTGGTGAGCTCAGTGGCATGCTGTTCAATCTGCCAGCATCCCCCTAAACTTTTGAGATAAGAGGGGTCAAGTGCTTTCTAAATAATAAATAAAATATGCAGTTAGTGGGTGATTATTTTTTTTCCAGTTATGTGGTTTTAGCACTGTGGATGGTTTAGGTGCCTTCCCCTCCTCTGACACAAGCTTTCTATAGCATGGTGATATTCCCAGCATTTGCTTCCTGTGATTGTATAATACAAGGAGACTAATAGTTCTTGAAAGGGATATCAGTAAGATGGCTCAGCTCTAACACGCTCACATCCAATTCTTTGTCAGGGATCAAAAAATTCCCTTCATCCAGTCACAAATGACCAGTTTAAACATTCATACACAGTCACAGACTTCCACAAGATCAACATGAAAGCCATCAGCCAAATTTTGCAGTTTTGCTGGGGTGTTCACTCTCTATAATGTTTTCCTGAGTTGCATTTTCAGATAAGCACACCTCACAAGTAGCAGTAGTACCTTGGTAGTACCTGTGAGCTGTGCGGCCCTGACTTTTTTCTGTGTTTCTGTTGTCTTAGACTGTGAGTAGCTCTACAGGTCAGCAAAGTGAACACTGCATAAGGCAAACTATCACTGTGGTAAGCCTGGCCACACAGACCTTTTCATCATTATTTTTCCTCTCTTTGTTCCTGAAGATGCATGCATTTGCTCTCTCTTGTTTTGCCAGCCTTGGAGTTCATCTGTCCCCTTCCTGCGATCGTTGCTGTCCTTTATCTGCTCTCTATGTGTGAGCTTATTTTACCATGTCTCAGCAGATCAAACACTTGCACGATAGCATGGTCCAAAGGTCTTAGAGCAGAAAGCGGGCTTTGCAGACAGTATTCCACTGCATCACAGGGTTTTCACCTTTGAATCATTCAGAATGCTCATACTCAGTCTGGACATCAAGTTCTTTCACTTTTTAAACTTAAAAAAGTCACTGTCTGTTGAACATTCAATTTCTGGCCCTAGTTGGGTTTTTTTATTTTATCAGGTTATGCTTCTAGGGTGTTAACCGAGGACGGATTGACAGTGATCAGGGTATCAGGACCATTATAATCAATTAAATGCCTTTCTGCCTTATTGCATGAAGCCAGATCAATGTTGTCTATTTATTTTGAGAATTCATATTGTTAATAATCCCAAATCCTGTTACAGGAGTGACTGATGGATTTACTTGTCTTTTAATGGGCTTCTCTTGGTCCCAAGAATTAGATCACAGAATCAGAAAGACTGAGTGTGAGGAAGTGAAACAGCAATACAGAGCAAAGCAGAAATTTCAGAGGCTGGAAGCTCAGAAGTGGGTGATGTTAGGCTGTTAGGCTTCTAGTTCCATTTGAACTCCTAAATATCAGGGCTGAAAGACTGATGATCCCAGTGTTTCCCTCAGCCTCAATGGGAGCTACTGTATTCTCAGCATCTCTCTGAAAACCTAACCCTCATTGTTCAGTCCCCATGTGATTTAGTTGTTTGTGAACAACTTTGGAACACATTTGGAAGCCTTGCCTAGATGCAAGTGGAAGGAACGGGACTAAGCAAGGAGAGAGAAAGCAGTGTTGAGCACTATGAGCTTGTTACTGATCACGCAATACAGATGTTCAGTTGTAGTATTTCCCAAAGGATAAAACAAAAGGCTCAACACCAGGTGTGCTCAAGCCAGCACTTCTCACCCACCACAGCTGCTCTAACCAACAGCTGTGCCGAAGTTAGCAACAATCTTTAATGGCTTATCACTAGTCTTTGTTCACTGCCTCCACCTCCCAGAGGGCTGCCCCTATTTGCCAAATGCAAATTGCGGTAATTAAAACAAAGCCCCCAGTACCAGTGCCCTGAGTACAGAACCACATGTTTCAGGCTGTGCATTAGCAGAACTTGAAGCAAACTGAGCCCAAAGTCATGAGACTCTCTCCCTAGGCAGCAGGAGGTGGGGGTTGAAGCCGATGGGTATCCTTGATCTTTAGCAGACCATTTATTTCATTACACCTAATTTGGTTGATATTATCAACATTATTACACTGATAGTTGTTTCAACTCAGACTAATTTAATTGATAGAATTCTGTGTCCTTGCTATTATATGAGACAATTAGCTCTCATTAGTTCACATTTCACTCATTTTCCACTGACTGATTGCACTACATACTGATACTTGCTATCAATATGTAATGCAATCAGTCAGAGGAAATGTTGGTATAGTATCTCTAAAACTATCACACTTATCACTCTGATTGTCTTCAAAGTACCAATATTTTCCTATAACTTAATGGTTTCATAATGCAATGTTTTGTATTAATAACAATCTTTTTAAGGTCACACAGTTAATCACATACTGATTAAACAGTAGCTAACTAATGAGGGTGACAACTTATTAATAAATTGCAGATGATACATTTCCGTTACTCAGTGTAACCTTTAAAGAGCAGAGCTTAAACTGAGGGGTGACTTAAAGACTTTTTGCCTCTCTTTTCATGTCTCTTTTCCTGAATTCTAGACATTTTTGTATGCTATTGTCACAGTCCTGCTGTAACCATGTGGACACTTTTAGCATAGTAAGAATATGCAGCTGATTCTTTGATACAAAGGTGAAGAGGTTACTTGAATTGTACTACTGTTAATTTGTCCTTTAAGCACCTACAGCAGGGAGTCTATAATGGTAAGGACTGAAGAACAGAGGTCTACCAGATTATTACATCAGAAATGATAAAGATTCAAAGGAAAGGAAAGGGTAAAAGGTAACACCAACTTAATATAATCACTGAGCTTTCTCTGAAGTCCATCAGAAAATGTACTAATAATTTACGCAAAAAGCTGCATACCTAAATTTCTCTTCTTAAGCATTTGTATACCACTACTCACTGGTGTGAATTTGTAGCTGTGTTTATAAATAATAAACTTCCAGTCCTTACATTTCTATGAAGTATAAAGTCCTTCAATATGCCATAAAGAATAGATAATTCTGTGAAAAATAGTAGTCCAACATTCCTCAACATCTAATTTGTAAATCTCATCTATTCAGTAGCAAACACATTTAATCAGCTCTACAGTGAATCTGAAATGGACTCTTAATCTTGAAAAGTTAGCAACATAAAAAAGCATAAAATAAATGGTTTGCAATTGGGGACTTTAAAAATTCCCAACAAACATATTTTACAAGTAAATCCAAATTAGTCTTGCAATGCTAAATTTGATGCTAAATAATAACAGAGGACATTCAAATACCATAGTTACCGTAATAATTTCTGTTTGAATCATGGCTTCCATGAACTGGGCTAAGCCTTTAGGCAGAAACTAATTGCTACAAACATTAATTTTCAAGACCCTTTTGTTTCCTATTGCAGGCACCTCTGGATGCAAAAGGTACCCAATTAGCAGAATTCATGGTTCTGATTGTGCATTGTGGAACTAGTATAAACACTGCTGATTACTATTCCACTGTAATGGTTGATTTTTATTTATTTTTTTTTCTGATTGCTTAATAAGGCCATCTATTCTGCATCAGACACTGGCAAGGCTGCTGGTGGAATCAGTTAGGTCACTTTTTCTGGTCATAGTAGCAGGAGGAGCCTTGTGATGGTAAGAGATGACTAAAAGCATAATTACAGGCTATTTAACCACATCTGTTTCCCCACTTAACATTGTCTGCTCAAGTTAGTTGTAGTTAAATAAATAAAAACGAAAATAACGGTGAAGACACTAAAGATTACTATTACATGGGTAAAACTCTAGGGTTTGTTATAATTACAGAAAACAGAGTTTACCATGGTTTTTAAATGGCACTGATTTATATTAGAGAGTTTCTATACACATACACTCTGGCTGGTTGCTGCTGCTTTTACAGCCTATGTTATTTAAATACCTGTTTTTTCAGAAGAATTAGTTGAAACTAGAAAATAAATTATGATGACTATTCTTTTTTGAATTTTGCTGTATGTCCTCATTCAGTATAATTACACTGCAAGACTCTTTGTGGATTTGTGGTTAAGAACAAATACCCAGAATACCACCAGTTCCTGTCAATAACAATGGGAAGAGCAGAGTGCTCTGGGTACCTCCATATGTTTCTCTAGTCATACAGGGATACTGTTTTCACCCTTTTATTTATAAAGGTAGATCACTTGTTGTCCTTTCTGAATATATTGCTGGTTCATGATGAAAAATAACACATAAATAAATAGGTGCTGTCAAAGCCCAGCTTGCACATGAACATATAGCCAAATCTGTCTAGCTAACATGTCTAGCTAACATCATGACACATGTTCTGTAAGTTCCCTGCACTCTTTTGTTCTGTGCAGATAAATTACATAATGTAATCAAAATATCTACTGTAACACTGTAACACTGACAGAACAAAGGAGATAGTTTGGTTGGTGGTTGTAAAACTAAGATATTGAAATATCAGAGCAAGTATTGAACTTCTTCACATCGGTTGCTACCAACGGGCAGATTTTTAGTTACCAGTAGTGCAAAACCCACTGAAAACAGTGAAGTTTTGTCAAAATACGGCAGGTGTCCTTACTTGCTCAGACTAGGAGTCCTAGCACAAGATCATCATATGCTTTAAAATGCCCTTAAGGCAATAGAATTAGACAGTCTGTGTCAGATAGGATTATGGCCCTATTTCTTTTATTTGGGTGGGTTTTGGTGGGTTTTGGTTGATTGGTTGGTTTGGTTTTGGGGTTTGGTTTGGTTTGGTTTTGGTGTTCAGGTTTTTTTGACAGGCCATTGGAAACAATGTGGGGTATAGTAGAGAAAGTAGGTTGTTTTCTTCAGGTTTCTGAATGCTCAGTTGCTCTGGGACCTGGTTTTGCTGGGTACAGTGGAGGGGAAAGATGAAGCTCTGCATCCGCAGTTATACACTAGCACCACCTTAGTAACCATGAGACCAAAAAGAGTTAGGAATCAAATACTCTTAAAGCAAAAGTAGGAAAGAGGGAGTAAATAAGTGGTACAATCCTAATTTCTCAAGTGCATCAGAAAAGAATGTCCTTTCAGAGCTGAACATTCCAGGATCAGATGCAAGAGAGGGCGTAACAAGCGCTGGCACTGGGGTGCTCTGCTGCCAAGGAGCCATCACCGCACCTCTGGTGCAGTGCGGGCAGAATCTGCTGATTCTATTAAATCTGTAGAGGCTGCTGTTAACACAGGGTATTCCTTTTGTGCAAAATGATCTTTCCTTGGAGGTATTTGCTTGGAAACAGGTAGTTATGACAATGCACATCCCTACTGTGCATGTACATTTGTACACATGCACTCACCTATGCATGTGCATGACACAAGATCAGAAGTATGATTATGGAGGATTGAGAGATTCACTATTCAGCACACTGTAGAAGCATCTGTACTCCAATTACGCTGCCTGTTCCTGGGATTAGACTTCTCATTTTCATCAGATTCTCACTCAAGGCAATACATTCAACACTGACCTTATTCTTCATCTACTTCCACCATCTGGATAAAGAAAATGAGAGCACTGTTCCCATTATCATTATAGCCCCATTTCATTATTTTGTTTTCCACTAATACAACAACTACCCTTCTAGCATGTCTTACTCTTGGCTCCCTCCCCTACATGCTGTCCAACTGCAAGCAGCAAAGGCAACATTGTTCCTGTATGGTTCACTCCCTCCTTTCGTTAAAACCCAAAGCCTTGCTCTTGAATTGAAGGCCACATAGCATCTTCACTCCAACTTCTTCTGCACTAGCCAGTCATGCTTTTTAAAACAATTCTTGCAAAAGAATTGATTCATTCTTTAACCATTTCTAGTGAGCTGTAGCTAAACAGGTTTCCATAGCACCATTTACCCCCAGTAATTTTGGATGTTGAAGCTCCCAGGGTCACAACATCCCTTCTGAGCAAAACCAAAAAAAGGCATTAAGAAAAAGAGACATGAATATGATACAATTAACTATAAGCTACCTGTACTATCAAGTGAATTTCTTAACAACTTTCAGGATAGTCTGCAGTACCTTGTGTGAACAGCCAATGCACTCAAACCCTGCCCATCATATGTCATTACTATCAAGAGATGGTCAGTCCATCTGTTCTAGTTCCTATATTTCAGGCACCTAACATTATCATTTACCTCTGGCCTTCTTTTTTAGCAGATCCTTGCTAGCCTTCATCTCATGAATCAGTTTTGGGGACAGTACAGCTTCTCCACCTGGAGTACAGCAACTCTACACCATTCTCCCAAGCATGGGCACTGTGGAGACAGGCAGCATCACACTCACACACAGATGGTGGACCAAGGAGTGAGCAGGCATTCACTGTTAGGAGAGAAAAGGAGGGCTACAGCCGTAAAATGGTCTCATACGTTGTGTATATGTTCAAATTTCATGACAAAGTCATCATCAAATGGTTCTGCAGCCCATGTCTCCCATATCACCATTTCAGGATGGCTCCACTGCTTGCGTAGTGGTACTGTGCTGTAATTTAATCAGTCATAAACACAGTAGGCAATCTGTGTCAGGGAACTATTTAAAATACAATCCTATTCACCATTTTCCCTGGGTAGGTAGGCTGAGAATGGTCAGGAGCACCAAATACCTATCTGAGACTGAACAGCTCTGTCAGCCACTTGATTTCCTGCCCAAAATAGTGGCTTGCTGGCAGGCAATAGAGCTGTAGATGACAGTAAACAATATATTTGAGATACATAATCACTTCTCTAGCTGCAGTTTTTCCTAATAAATTTATCTCAGGGAAATTAGGGCTAAACAAGTCTTTTTCAAATTTACAGAAACAGATATATAATTACTTTGGTCCAAACTCCTATTTTCTGCTGCAATGATCAAGAAATTTTCTGTGAACTGACCTGTGATTTTTGCAGAAAACAGATTTTTGCACAACAGCTCAACAGTTTTGTGTATGTTACTGTTCGTTTCCCATATAAAATATTCTAAACCCATTCTCACAGATTTGTTAATCCTTCACACTCACACAATTTTTCTTTCATTCAACTTGTTTTTAAAATTGCTATTACAAGTTATCATCTTAATGTTTTTCAGTAAATGCTTCCCTAGTTTGTTAAAATGATAGAGAGGGCAGGAAATTGTGACATCAGCTATTTTATACTAATAAACATGAAGAGTGTTTCTGGCTATTACCAGGTGAGTTTTATAATAGACAAGGCAGTATTGATTGGTTGGGCTTGGGGGAAGGATAAAGATGCTCACAGTTTTTTTGAACTACACTAATAGTAACAAATTTATCTGGCCTTTACTACCTTCAGTTGTTGCAAAGCTTACTCAGATGGTGAATGTGTTCATAGCTGAGTCAAAAATATCTCATTTCTTCGGAGATGTGCTTTTAGTAATGATTACTGGGTTTTGGAAATGAATTTATCACTTTTTGAAGTGTTTGATGTTGAATCACCTGTCTACTGCTAAGACACAAAAATAACTGCATCTCATTCACAGGGTCTTTCTTCAGCATCTGTATCTGTAATATAAAATAAAGGAATGTTTTCTGACTTAGTCCTTACTCAGCAACACCCACAAACACTAAAATTATCAGTTTCCACCCCCATTTAAAAATATCAGATTTTTTTCTGTACTACCATGCCCACAGAATCTGTCCCTGGTATTACTGTAGACATTTATCTCTCTGACCTTCATCTCTCCTTTTCATTATTGCTTGCAGCATCCTCCGTTTTATGGCACCCTGTACCTGCAGGCAGTGCTAGCAAAACTAGCAAATAGTTTTACTTTGCAGAAATGAGAAGTATTTTTCTGAGTATAATGTGCCCAGAAGACATTTTTGTTCCTTAACTTCATCTTGGCAATTTTATATTAATTATTGAAGGACAGTTATGGTACCTAAACACTTTTGTATATGATTTTGGGTTGTGTTTCATTTTTTGACAAAGTTATTCAGTTAAAATCATAAAATCTTAAATTATTTTGATATTTTCTGATACTTATCTGATCATTCCATAATGAAAATTTTACCTGGCATTGTAAATTAAATTTACATTGCTCCTAGTGATCTTTTACTGCTCTGCTGTAGAACTGCATTTAGTTTTGGTTGTCTTTCTTCCAGACAGCTGATGACATCATTGAGGCCTTCCATGTTTATAGATGCCTACCATCTCTGTTAGTCTTCCTTGTCCTGTTCTGAGCTGAAGAGTACGGTTGTTTTTGAAATTTTGCATGGCACTAATATATGCAAAATATCTTAAGCCCCTACTGTATTCCCCATTATAATGCTTTTTTTTTACCCCTTGACTTGACTGAAAAAGGTTTACTTTTTCATAAAAGTACATTTTTTAATGGTATCTAAAGACATTCTGGTTTTGGGTGGGGAGGCAGGGAAGGTCCTCCAAAGCTATAGCATATTTTTCCATGCATCAGTAACTTTTATCAGCTTATAACATTAAAAACATTGGTTCTTACAGAAAAATATTGAAATGGCCATACAATATCAGTCCAGGCTTACTGTAGCCTTCTCTCTTAAGCCCTGTTGGACATTTGTCATTTTCTTATGAAGATTTAGGTATTTTACAGTTGCTAAACAAGGCTTCTTTCACACCCATGTGATGAGAAGCAGGAATATAGGATGCTACCGTTGCTGCTGTTGAATGTTGTTTTGTTTAATTTGTTTTGTGCTGATTCATGTGGCTCCAGGATGTAAGTGCTTTTGCTGTTATACCCAGTCTTCAAGCTGAAGTCTCCATTCCTCTTCCAGATAGGCTGGTCTCTCTCATAAGCCTTTCGTGAAAGTACCACTTCTATAAATACAGAATAATACAGCACCTTTACTCAGAGGTGCTCACATACCCAGTATCTCAAACTCAACCATAAGGTACAAGCACTGAAGATGATTATATAGAATTAATAAAGGCACAGAAATATCTCACGTGATTCCCACTGATCATAACTCCTTATTTTATTAAGCATTTTAAGACTGAATGCTCAGAAAAAGTTTAGATACCTAAGAACAAAATATTTCAAAGTAAGATACATTTTTTGGCTTTATACGTTGTCTAAGTATATTTTAATAAACATATGTAAAAATTATTAAACAACAGACAGAGTGAATAACATTTTAAAAGTAAAGGATGAATTATTAATCTAGGTCTCAAGTTCAAACTATATGTTTTACAAGAGAAGGGTTTGGATACAGTTTTTTATTTCCTGTGTTATTTAAATCTATTTAAATCTACTCACTATGCCAAGCAGTGTTACTAAGCAATCAAAATCTGGAAGCATACAAGTGTCATTGAGGACAAGATATATAGATCCTGTACTTTGAAAAGTATGTTACCCTTTTGTGTCAAAAATACTATCCAACAACTTTGTTCCAACTGGATGTCTACCAAAAAAATAAGACAAGTTGAAAATCAGTGGAGTTAAACCCCTTGGAGAGATGTAATACTGTGAGTATAATTGAAATAATAATTCTGCTCATGCTGATAATTACCAAGAATAGTTTGGTATAGTAGTTACAGAGCTCACCTTTCACCTCTGCATCTTGGATCTGATTTCTACATGGGACTGTATGAAAAGAGTTCAATTATCTCCATGGGCCTTTTAGTGGAAGAATTTCCCACCCCATTCACACTTCAAAAGTAAACAACAATAAAAATAAAGATGGACAGAAAGAACATTTTATACTCCCCATCAGCTAATTAGTATGAAGTTTTGGGCATTATTTAATTAAATTTGACAGGAAGTATAATACAATTTAGACCATTGGGAAAGACACAAAATTACTGAAAAAATGCAAACTGAAAACAAAGCTCTACTCCTTCCTCTACCATTTCTTCCAGTATTTTGAGTATAACATACAAAATTACTGTAGAGTTGTAACATAAAAATGAAACAACTCGTTGCTGTGCAACAGCCTCATAGCTATGAATCCAACCTTATCAACACGACACTAACACTTTAGCACACTTATCCTATTCAGTCCAACACATAATGAGAAAAGGAAATAGATTACAGTTTATACACAGGATTAACAGCAGAAGTACAAAAAATACATTAACAAACTCAGTGTTTTGATGTTTGATTTTAATTAGCCCAATTGCCTCCATCTACCTGCCACATATAGCAGGAAAAGAGTAATGATTGCTAGATTATGTAGGGATCTAAGCACATGGGTCTCTAACTTAAAGGTTTCAGGGTTTTTATAAAGTTCCGCTCACTTTGCAGTGCATCTCTTTTACACTATGATAATAAGAGCTGGGCAATACCTGAAGCCCTGAAGTAAAGTTATGAGGCAGTATGCAGTTGGGAATTTAGGAAACAGTGAAGCTTGTCTTATCATGAAAAGTGAAATCTCAGAGAGTCCTGCAGTGATAGGCAAAAATTAAGAAATACATATCAAAATTTAACAGTAATCATTGTTTATGAGACACTGCAATTAATTTCTATCACTTATGTACCATTTGCTATGGTAAACATTGATTTAATCTGTGAGTTCTGCAAGTCTGAAAAAAACCCACGAACACCAAAATCCATCATGTTCCCATCATAGACAAACATTCCTTAACTGTATCAAGAAGATAATCCAAAGGGGATTTTATTCCATTCATATCTGAAAGCAATACCATCATTATCTGTGCTCTTCTTTTTAACTGTTCTAGAAGCTGAGATAAAATAGGAAATGAAACCAGATCTAGGCATCATGAAGAGCATATTTTAGAAAATTTAGATTCTAGTACTTTAATACCACTAGACAGGAAAAAAAATATATTTAAAGCCCAGAAAAAAACAGGAATTCTGCCACGGATTTTAGCAGCATTTAAGAGAAATTTGAAATAAATTGGGCTAATAGCAAGAAAGTGAGAGCATTCAGCTCAGCTTGGAGTTGAAATATGCAGAAAGTGCTCCAGTTTCTAATAATAAGACACCCCTGTTGCTCCATTCCTCTCCCCCTTTCCCTGGTTTTTAGTTATAGGTGCTTTGATTTTAAGTCAAAAGATAAATACTGTGTTTATATATGCTTTGTCCCTTTTCTTTCAGCAGTGTAGGGAGATACAAGTGGAACAGAAAGTACTGGGGGTAATGCAGTTAAGGATAAGGCCAAACTTTTTTGACATCAAGCTTCACTACTTCTGTTATAAAGATCAAGAGGGAGGCAGATAGATGGGGACAAAACCCTTGCCTTCTGTAGAATATGTCCATGCAGTTTCCTGGGTTTTTAAAAATTTTTGCTTAGGTTATGCATAGTTTCATTTTTCTCAGAATTTCCCTGGTACAAATCAAATATATATCTTACACTTACAACATCTGCATTTTTTCTGAGCACCTTACCTGCTTGATTCCTCCTACATGATAGAGCCAATTTAAAGTCACTTTCTCTAATAAAAATGTTTTGTGATTCTCTGTGTCTCTCTGTGCTGAGACAGGGAAACCCTAAGAGGACGATTTAGCTACAAGAGGTTATTTAGATTCATTTAGATTATAAAAGACCTCTGAGATCCTTAAGTCCAACTGTTAACCCTGCACTGCCAAGTCCACCACTAAACCTTGTCACTAAGTGGCACATCACAGCTTTTAAAAAACTTCAGAAGTGGTAACTCACCTACTTCTCTGGGGAGCCCGAAAAAATTTTTCCTATTATTTTTTTCCTCCCTCAGTGCAATTTAAGGCCATATCCTGTTGTCCTGTTGCTTATTAGTTGGGAGAAGAGACTGACACCCACCTGGCTACAGCCTCCTTTCGGGCAATTGTAGAGACCAATTAGGTCAGCCCTGAGCCTCCTTTTCTGCAGGATAAACACCTCCAGCTCCCTCAGCCGTTCCTCATCAGATTTGTGCTTCAGACCCTTCACCCAGTTCCGCTGCCCTTCTCTGGAAACGCTCCAGCACCTCAACGTCTTTCTTGCAGCGGGGGACCCAGACCTGGGCACAGCACTCAAGGTGTGACTGTACCAGTGTCCAACACAAGGGAACAATCCCTGCCCTGGTCCTGCTGGACACGCTATTTCTGGTACAGGCCAGGATGCCATTGGCCTTCTTGACCACCTGGGTACACACTGGCTCATGTTCAGCTGCTGTCAACCAGCATCCCAAGGTCCTTCTCCACTTTTCAGCCACTCTGCCCCCAGTCTGTAGCACCACCTGGGGTGGTTGTGACCCAAGGGCAGGACGCAACACTTTGCCTTTTTGATCCTCACACAACTGTCCTCAACCCATGGATCCAGCCTGTCCAGATCTCTCTGCAGAGCCTTCCTACCCTCCAGCAGGTCAACACTTCCACCCAACTTAGTGTCATCTGCAAACTGACTAAGGGTGCACTCAACCCCCTCACCCAGGTAAAGATACTAAAAAGGACTGAACACAAGACTGAGCCCTGGGTTTATGCCAGCAGCAATTGTGAGCCAAGTGAATTTAACTCTATTTTATACCACTCTTTGGCATCACCCATTCTGACAGTTCTATACCCAGCAAACAATGCACCTGTCCAAGCCATGAGAGAAAGCTTCTCCAGGAGAATGCTGTGGGTAACAGTGTCAAATCCTTTGCTAAAGTCCAGGTAAAAAACATCTTTCCCCCACCTACTACACTGGTCACTTTGACACGGAACATTTCTTTATTAACAGAACAGTCATTTATTTAACAACACTGGAGTTTGGTTTCACACCGCTAGCAGGAAACTTTTTGGGTGAGCCATAGTTCCATTTGGCAAATATATGAATTACCCAACATTTACCATGTCCACAGTTTTAAATGCTACAATGACAACACATGAAAACACTGAGTGCCTTATTGAAAATTGAGAATTGTGAATTATCCTAGCTTTTCATTGTAAAGCATCAGGATTGTTCATTCATCCAGTGGCATTTGAAGGCTTTTCTGAGGAGAAAAATACCAAATGAGTCTTGCATCTACTGCTGTGAAATAAACATTGTAGCCCTTTCATAAAAAATGCAGTAATATTGGGAGTAAAATTGCTAATTACATTGACATAATAATCTGTCTGGTAATAAAAACACCTAATAAAAAGGAGAAGAAGGACAAGATAATGCTGTGGCTGAGGGAGTCGGGAGATGCGAGGAATGAAGGCGTATGGGAAAAATCCTGCCCCAAGTCTCACCACACAAGGACCAGAGTCAGAGAAGAGGGGTTGAAAGGCCTTGCTATGCACATTCCACTTATCTGAGGGATGTGCACAGGTATAGCACAGCAGGATTGTGTAGTGTGTGACAATCTGCCCCTGCCCTGGTTCATTCTCTGGCTGCATTTCACCTGTGGCATTGCCAGTCACATTTTAAAAAAATTACAAACCTGCATCAACAAGAGTCTTACAGAAAAGGTTACCTAGCAATTAAAATGTATTTTGAAAATCTTGAAGTGGTAAAACGCATAAACCTGCAGGGAATGCCTGAGACACTGGAAGGAATAGGGCAGGAAAGAAGAACCCCCTCAGTTAAACATAATCAAAGGCTTTCATATTAAATGTACAGCTGCTGTATTGCACCCACAGAGTTTCAAAACAGTTAATACAAGGTTTTCACTCCTTGGGCTTTAAAACAGGAAAAATACTAAACCCCAAGTGAAACTGTGAAAATAGAGAATCCATTAAAGATATTCTCACAGTAGGGCACAACAGGCCTTCTATTTAGTGGCTCACAGATAATGGGTTTGTAAAGCACATAGTTATCAAGTAAATGACAGATGAAGGAACTTGAAATAGTGATTTCAAATCTGTATTTCTTCAGCCCTGCTCTATTTTTTTTTTTCACAAGAGAAGTTGATCTAAAAAATGTTTAGATACCAAAGGATTCTGGCCTTGAAACTCCTTTCATACCTGCTTTACATGGGTATCTCGTATATCCACGACCTCTTCCAAAAATATAAACATTTTCACTTCTTCAGATATAGTTTGATTTATTTGTGTCCCTGAATCCTCTGATTTCTAAAGATGACAGATATGGTGCTAGTGGTCATTACACATGTAGTCTGTATTATGTCTTTCTCCACTATTCAACGTCCTTCTTGTTGATTTCAGTACACGTGAAGATATAAGCAAACACAGCATTTCAAGTGCAGATGCATCAATGCCATGTGTCTTGCAAACACTGTTGCTTTTCATTTGTGCACTTACTCACGTTTGACCAATATCAGCCTGTGCTTCAATTTGCAAATTTACATTTATTTTTATTATCTTTAAAACTCCACCCATTTCTAAACTTGACTTCTAAAGAGCTAATCCCCAGTTTTTACCTACCCTATTGATTTTCTTTCCTGTGCCATATATATGACCTTACACTTACAGGCATTTAATGTTATGTCAGATGCAATTTTCCAGTCATACACCTTCTAAGCCTTTTTTTTTTGCTGGTTTTGTACCATGAACATTCTAATCCTCACCCATACCTTTATTTTCTTTCCAATTATCTCGCTGTTCTAGACCAGCATATGTCCTCACATGTGCAGCCAGGTCCACTGTGAAAGCTGTTCCCTGCTGTGTAGTTATACAAGTTTGTCAAAGGTCCCAGAGCAGTCACTTGCTCTGAGACCTGGCATTACACAAAACAGAGATCTAGGTCATCATTATGCTCAGCTCCTTTCCTTCCACTTTGTCCAGCTCATTTTGACATTTCCAGGCTCTAACAGCTGCTTTTCCTACTGGAAAATGTAAAACACTGTGAAGAGGCAGTGGGTGGGCAAATACCTCAATGGAAGAAAAACAAATCTGTACTCCTTCAACTGTTGCTCTCCTTTGATGATATCACCGGTCTAAAGAAGTACTTTCACACCTGCTGTCAGCAGGACTTCTGTAAGTTACTCCTCTGTATTCTCTCTTCTTTTTCTTTAAGGTGCAAATTTTACAGTGTTTTCTATAGGCATGAGCTGGTAATTAAATACCAACTAAGCCATTGTTTACCACAGCAGCTGTCAGTGATCCCCCCTGCCAGCAGCCCAGCACCACAGCCCAGGCAGCTGCTGGGCCAGGACACGGAGCAGGCCAGCCAGAGGATCCCTACCCCGCATGATTCGGATCCCCAGCCCTGCACAGCTCTCAGTTGGGCTCTGCTGCTTCAAACTGTCCAGCTGCAGCTTCAGACAGGCAGATTCCACTCAGCACTGAGCTAGCTACACGACGCACTAGTAAGCTGGCTGTGACAGTCTCACCTGAGGTAGAAATACTCTTCATTTTTATGTTAACTTTTCTTTTTCCTTCTTCTTGTCACTGCTGTGGTTTTTGCTCTCTGTGAAATGGCACAAACTTCCCACAGATTTTTTCTTCAAACAAATGCAGATTTCTTCCACTTGATCAGCATTTTCCTTGTGTATAGATTATGGTTTGCACTGAAATTGAATTGAAATATTTTTTGAAATTAAAAGTACTGAGTGGCAAAAGGAAAAGAAATTTACCTTGACCTGTCCTTTATCACTCTTGGCAGACTCTGTTCCAGTTCATCTGACATTTTGGCATCTCTAACTGATTTCTTTTGGCAAATCACTGAGTGAGTTTTTTAGACACCTGGGTTTTTTCACTGTTTTTCTTTTTGTAAATAAGTATGCATGCTCTACACTACAACACACTAGCTTGGTTAAAGAGCTTTTTCTCCATTTTTCCACAAATACCGTTCTGTTGCAAATGAAGTCGTAGGGCATTGGTTTTCTGTGTGTCTTTGTAAATTGACTCTGCTTTTTGTTGTTGATGTTGTTGTGTGCCCTCCCTCTTCCCTCTGTCTTCTTCATATTTCTATGGCTAGAAGACAAAACTGAGCTGGTTATTGAGACAGTATCATTTATTTGTGTTCTTTAAGCAGGCTGTAGCAGAGCCAGAAGATAATGGGCACCTCATTTATTCAGGCTTTGAATGATCATATTTAATTCCCAGTGACAGCTGTCTTCACCATATTAGCATTGCAAATCAGCACTGTTTTGTAATGGCCTTCTATTGAACATGATTCAATTATGTGTGGTCCGTAGCGAGGCAGGATACGGTCTTAGTATCTATAGCAATATTTCTGCAAGCTGCTGCTCTTTACACTGCTCACATTTAAGCTGTCTGTTTATCACAATGCTTTCCTTGAACTACACTGAACTCTCTTCATTTTGCAGTGAAATAAAGAAGAATGAATATAATTTGTAAAAGCAGTTATCTGGTCAGCTATATTACATACCCTATCTTCTTTACACATGCCTGGAATCAGGAAACACTTGTTAAAGTAATTGTTATTATACTTAAAACATTTATATTACAAAAGTTGTCAAAATGGATTTAAATTATTATACGGTGTTAGATGGTACTAAATACTAAAGCTCAATGCTGCCTTGAAGAAAAATTGTAACAACATATCAAACAAATGAATCTTGTGTTAGTGTCATAGTTTTCCAAGAAAAGGGCAGCAAGGCTTAACTTTCATAAAACAAAAGTCATAAAATTAAAAAAAAAAATTTCAAAAGGTTTCAGAAGTCCTATTTCTTTTACTGCGGAAAGGCTGAATCCTGTGCCCCATGTATTCTACTCTTTCTGCATCGTGGGCCGAAGTGTGCATATGACATTTCAGACTATGCTGTAGAAAGCCTAGATTTCAAGACCATAGCTTAAAAGGTATGTGTGTTTGTTATAATATAAAAACCTTTATAAATTCCAATTCCAACTGAAGGATAAGTTCTCCTATTATGTTAGGCAGCCTCCAAAAGAGAAGCTTCATCTTCACAAATTCAGCAAATATGTGCTTCAGTAGGTGTAAGGCGAAGCATAAACCTTACTCTTTTCTTCAGGTTTTCCATTCCTGTGCTCTCTACAACATTTAGGTCTTTTCTTGCCAAAATCTCATTATACACAATACAACTGTCCCCATCCCCAGAGCTGTGCCAGCATCCTTCATCTTAGTGACTTAGTGACAAAGTGCACCTATAGCAGATATACATTGTTTATTCCACAAACTAGAGTACTGGGCCATCATTCCAAAGTTTTTGGTAGATTAACAAGATGGAAGGTTTTTTAATCATATACAATCCTTGAATTGTTTAAAGATACTTTCTAGGTAATTGCAGCAGAGGAGTTGACATTCCCAGTTGGAGGCTGGTCCAGCCAAAGAGGCCGCAGGTGGGGTGGAAGGTCACAGAAAGCCACACTGACCATACCACTTCCTCCAGTGATACTGCACTGGATACCACTGTGCATATACCACATTCATCCACTTTTTAAATGCTTACTTAAGGGTTTTTTCTTTTTTTTAGTCTTCATTCAAACCTTTCATTTCCACTGTCTCCTCCAAGAGATCCTGTTGCCTTTTTTCAAAGATTTGATATGTGTTAATTTCTTGACTGCATTCCTAGCTTCACTTATGAGATTTTACTACATTTTTGAAACCAAAGAGCTTACGTGAAAATAATGACTGCTTCATCACTCACATAGGGGGTTCACTGCATTTTTTTTAAAGCAAGACCCATTTGTTGTTCATTACTGGGGTTTTTTACATATGTCAAATTGTACATTCACCTACCTGGGAAACAAACTCAAGTTCATGGAAGCAGTTTGATTTACTTTTATTGTGCCTACTGCAAAAAAAACTATGTATGTACAAGAAAATAACTGTACATGCTATTTTTGTACATCGTCCTTCATGAAACTGCTCTAAGAGCCTAGAAAGAGTCACTTTAATTAAGAGGGTCTCAGGCCCCAGTCCTAAGAGGTATTTCGGGATATGGTGCCCATAAATTACATGCAATGTCAAAGTCTGCTCTGCTCAGACATCCAGAAAAAAAAAAGTGTCTCCATTTATATTGCACTACTTGAGCCGTTCAACTGGCTATAAACTGTTTAAAAAGGGAATGAAATAATATGGATAATGGATAATGGAATAAACTAATCTCTACCACACATTTTTAGAGTCACATTCTCTAAACTCTTCACAGACAAGCAGAGATTTTAAAAATTAGGGGGAAGTTGTTCAGTTATTTTCATACATTTTTCTCTCGTTTTTTTCATAATATTACCTTGAAAGATTTAAATTAAGACTCTTTTTTTTAACAGAACTAACAACAGGGATAAAACTTTGTTTAAGGATGAATAATGGCACAAGATAGAAGAGCGAAGGAAAGAAAAAGCACACATTACAAGCTCTACAGGGAAGAACACAGTGAAGGGCTTCATAAAACGAAGGAAGAACAAGATCTGCACTCTTTAGTTCTTTGTCCCATTGAAAAAAACTGAAGAAAAAGTGATTTTTAGTAAAATGTGAATTGCCATTGTGCATAGTATGTGCATTTTCTTCATGTATGTGTCAGGCATGAAGGAAATTTGTACATATCTGTCCTTGGTTTGACTGGAATAGAGTTAATTTTCTTTCTAGTAGCTGGTGCTCTGCTGTGTTTTGGGTTTTGTATGAGAATAGTGTTGATAACACACTGATACTTTAGATGTCACTAAGTGGTGCTTGCCCTGAGTCAAGGACTNTGCTCTTATCTCACCCCACAGGTTTTACCTTCTTAGGATTCTTCTATCCATCCCACTGAGGAAGGGCATGGAGTGAGTGAGCATTTACAGGGTATTTAATTGCTGGCTGGGGTTAAAATGCAACAATATCAAAATATGTCNTGACAACACAGAATGTCATTCCAAAAGTATAAACTGGGGGGAGTTGGCCGGGGGGGCTGAGCACTGCTTGAGGGTAGGCTGTACATCTATCAGTGGATGGCGAGCAATTCTATTGTATATCACTTGTTGCTTTGGGTTTTTTTACCCTCTCTCTTTTTTNAATGCAACAATATCAAAATATGTCCCTTTCTTATCATGGTCTTTCACCTCAGAAAAACTGCACTTTGACTAAAAAGGAAAAACCAGTGGAATGTCTACACTGTGGGAGGTCCTGGTGGGGCTCCTGGTGGAGCATAAAGCCATGCTGCAGCAGTCTGTCACATGGGTCGTACTGTATGACCCTTCTAGACGGTTCTCAGGTGCACATTTTTGGATGTTGACCTTTGCACAAAATATTTTTCACTGTTTCTTTGCCTAGGGAAATGTGGTTTCTCTTACCACAGTATCTCCCTCTCATCTAATTTCACACACTCAATTAACCCAAATTTGAAATTCATAAATGATTGCACTCCTACAGGTTTCCTGAAGACCAGCAGTTACCAATAAAGTCTAAAAGACAGGAATGTATTTCTGCCCCAGAGGAGCACAAATAGCCTCTGCAGCTGCCAATGCAGCTGGCACAAACCCTGACAGGAGGTCCATGTATGACCCCCACATCACTGCTTGGTTTAGGACACTAGAGAGGACTTAAAGGGAGGTGGAAAAGGGGCTGCAATACTGGACACAGTAGATCCTAATCTGTAGAAACCCAGCCTCCACTGATTTTATCACTCAGGATAAAAGCTCTCTCACCTTTTTATTCTGAAATAAGTAAGCTCTTTTTACATGAAAACTGCACAAGCAAAACATCACCTCCTGAGTGTGTACTGCTGTTATGTAAGAGTGGTCATGCTTACAGTCAATTACCACAGAAAACCAGGGAGTTTCTTTCTATATTGCTGTATGTAATGGATACTAATGACAACTTCCTCCCCCTATCATGTAATTTGGTGTAATTAATGTAATTTGTTCTGGTAATTGTAAGAAGGTCAGGATCAGAGTTCATGAAATATGAATCACTTCCACGTATTCAATATTTATCATCCTGTGCTACCCATACATACCATTATTATACAAATAACTTAATTGAGAAACAATAGAGGTTTCTATAAAATAAAATAAACCTTTCATAGAAGTAAGGAAATGAAAAGTAAATCCCATAACACCTTATTGTTCAGCCAGAGGCGTATGTTCTGTAGCATTCATATAATGTAGGCCAACACTCCAAAATCTCCTAGAAGTGCCAGCCTTCCAAAGTCATTACTTATCAACTGCTTTGCTGTAACACTTTGTTTATGCTACTTGCCCCTGCCTCAGACGACTTGTTTTGCAAAGTACAGAGGAAATTAATGCAGACATCAGTGGTGGAGATAAAGCAACCAGCATTGCTCAGCTTGATCTCAGGAGACTGTGCTCATGCTCTCAGGTATTAGTCTTAGTTAAGAAGAATATTAAGCAGGGATTTGGGGGATAATGGAGTAGATTTGGTCTGCTTTTAGGGGTATTCCCATTTCCCAGTTTAAGGGTAGGTATAGGAATACTACAGGGAAAAAATCGAATGTGTCTGCCTGGAACTCCAACAAGTAGATGGAGAAGGCTGGGCTTCAATTAGGTTTTCTAAATCTCATCACAGATTTTCTGGCTTTCCTTCTGCATCTGAATTTTTGGTAGTATTTAGATTTGTTTCTTGATTTGAAAATGTGCTTTCTGATATATTTTCTGTCTGGTTGCATGTAGTAGTGCTATGTTTTCCTGAAGCTGTTGTTGTTTGTGATGAACAGGAACTACTGGAATAATCTGTAGTGATGCTAATTCGAATTCACTTGTAGTGCTGCTGCCTGGATACACAGTAATTGTTATAGAGCCAACTGGAGGTTGGTGTTCACCCTCAGCTTTGAAGACAAGGTCCTAAGTATGCTGCAAACAGTTGTGAAAAGCCTTGAGAATTAATCAACAGCTTAAGTTTAGTGAAGCAAGGGGGGGATGGAGTTTGCAAAGCAAGGGAATTAAAGGTAATAGAAACACAGGAAGGAAGATCTTTGCAGCAATATGAAGAATTGGCAGAGGAACAAAATTACAGCAAAAGACAAAAAGTATGCCATTGTAATGGAGTCACAAGATATTGCCAACTTCTGCTACATGAAAACGCAGGAAAGATTTGAAATACTGCAGCTAGAATCATCAAGACAGCTTGAATGGGAAAAATTCACACAGCAAACCCATGCTATGTGCCTCACTGACGAGCCTAGCAGCGTTCATACACAGGAGATGTAGGCTGGGATTAGAATCAAAATTTAGTAGCTACCCCTGAACTGAACGTGAGTTCACAGGTCTCTTGGAGGCGATACAAGAAAGTTGGTCTAGGATTGTAATTTGGACAAAATAAGTCAAGACTGGAATAGAGAGACAGGCTTGTGAGGCATTTTCTAAAAGGTTCTAAAATTCATATTTTCACAGGCAGATATGTAGAGATACAGTTAAGAGAACAGACACAGTCCATGCAGAACCACTACAAAAATTGTAAGAATGCTGAATCAGACAACTTTTTAAGGTAATACTTCCCAGAGCATTCAGAGATAAGAAACAGTCTGAGGGGGACAGGAACTGAGCAAATCAAAGGCTGAGAGCTGGGCTTTATCCCTTTACTCCAAGGGCTAAAGATGGAATACTATAAAGATGGAATACTTGCTCACTAAATTTATCAAAAGAGGAGCTGTAATGACAGAAAGAAATATCAGTGAAATGTAGATGCTAAAACCAGATGAAGGGGATCATGGGTAGAACTGCAAGACAGAAAGGGACTCCAGTAACAGAGCATCTGTTTGAGGCTAGAGGAAGGGAAGAAACAGGTGGGAAGAAAGGTCTTATCATTGTATCCATTTGAAAAAGATTCTGCAGTTACTCCATCTACAATCTTTTGCAAGTCAATTCCTCCACCAACTATACTACCCAGATAAATGCCTGTGTAGTCACGTGGAGTTTTTGGGAAACCAAAAGCAATAGCTTCTCAACATTTTCTTAATAAGATGTAATGAAGGCTATTGCAATGAACCATCAGCACTTTAAAAGGTATAACTTATGAATGGTGGGTACTGACAGCAGTGGAGTCAGTATGGATAAGTCAGAAATGAATGCCTAGATTTTTAATTGAAAAACATGTGTTTGATTCTTTCGATATACAACTCATAGAGGTTTTCTTTGCCAAGAGATAGTACTGTTTAGGGAGAGTATTATGTTTTTTTTAATTAATTTCTAAAAGTAGAATGCCAGTAGCCAGTAGTAGTCCATATGAGATAGAGAAACAAGCAGTCAGTCCACAATTGCTGATGTAAGAACAGGCAAGCTATTGCTTATTGTTCACTAAGTTCCACTGTTAATAAAGGATTTAAATACTAATATGGAGAAGTGATGTCCAGTAAACCTGAGGCATACTCCAGTATTCCATAAGTGAGTGTTATATTAAATTGTACCTCTAAAAGCTCTAAAATCTATATACTCTCTAAATAAATATACATTTAGTTTGAATTTAATTGCTCTTCATTCAAACTTTAATTATCCATTTCCTGGATAAGAACTAGGAACAAAAGCATATAAAATATTATAAAATTCTCTCTTAGAAGATGAAAAGAAAACCAGTTTTTCCCGGGTTCTCATTCTTCTCTATGGTACATTTTTTCTGGAATGCAGTTTTATTTTCTTTTGCATTCCTTTTCTCTCATATAGGTTCTCCGTACTTGATATATGATAATTAGCAATCACCATTTTTTTAAAGGCCTTTAAGAATACTATAGATAGAACAAAGAGCTGCTATTCTGAGAGCCAATTCCCTGACTTCTCTGTGGACAAAGCAGTCAGATTAGCAAACTGCCATTACAAAAGAAGGTCTCCAGCATTTTCTCAGTTTGGTTCAAATTAACGGTTGACAACTACAGCAAGAAGACTGAAGCTGAGGAGTTAAATGAAAAAAAAACTCTTCAAATGCTCATGAAAAGCCAATCAAATAACCTGTTTATCATATTCCAATACAGTTAAATACACATGGTGCTATTAATACAAAAAAACATTCCTCTGAGTTTGTAGGTCTTGCCTGTTGTCTGTCTCATGAGCACCCTGACCACTCAGGGCTTAGAAGCAGCACCAGAGATAAAACTCAGAGTACTCTGAAAGTAAAGCCTATAGCTCTGTAACTAAAGAAAACTCTTAATAACTCAGAGCCCAACATAACATATGACACAGAGTCAATTATTTTATGCACTCCAAGACTTTTAGAAAGATAACCTATTTTGATTTTTAAATGCCAGAAAATATAGATTACACCACCTAACCTTTGCTGTTAAAAATGGTCACTTCAAAGTTACAGCCAATGATTCAGTGTTTTTTTCTACAAGCTCTCTTTCTACCACTCTCTCCCATCTGTTATCCAAACTCCAAATGGACACTCCAGAACAATGTTTTTTAATCTGATCTTAAAAACTATTGCAAAAACCCTTCTCCACAAACACCTGCATTTGCAATTGACAACTGCATAGTTATACACACCTGTATGTGCAAGCAAAAATCCCCAAGTGATTGTTTTATTCTACTATATTTTTAAAAAGGCAAACCACTCTGGAATAAATAAATTATCTTCAGTTTATTAAAGGCTGCAAACACAGAAACTAAATAGTTTTAAACTTAATGACCATCCACAGGTCTCCAGCTCTGTGCAGTTCTGTGCATCCTAACAGGGTATACTACCACCTGAAACTAACAGCTGGTTGGGGAACACTCCTAATTTTATCTTCTGGGAAAATCCCTCTTGTACAACAGAGCCTTAATAGTGGGGATGGACAGGGGGTGTTGCAATGGGTGATATGTTGTCATTGTTTTAGCCAAGACATTCATACTTTAAATACATTGTGACACACGAGATTCAAACAAATATACATCACGTGTGCTCAACTGATTAGTCACAGTATTTTAGGGTTATTAAAGTCATACATATACATCCTCAAAACCTATATCCATATACCTGCCCTTTTGCTTCTCTGCATTAGGAAAAACCACCATACTTCTGAGCTTAAAGAGCAAATGAGTTAAAAATCAGCGATGTCTTCATCATGAATATTTGCCCTTATCAGAAGGGTAACAATCCTGTAACAATTATTGTGTATCCAGGCAGCAGCACTACAAGTGAATTTGAATTAACATCACTAGATTACTCGAACAGTTCTTATTCATCACAAACAACAGCTTCAGGAAAACATAACAGTACCACATGCGACCAGACAGGGGATATATCAGAAAGCACGTTTTCAAATCAAGAAACAAATCTGAAGACTATCAAAAATTCAGGTGCAGAAGGAAGGCCAGAAAGCCTGTGCTCAAATTTAGAAGAACTAATTGAACTTTTTAATAATATCTGACAACTGCATCACAAAATATCTTACTTGTACAACACAAAAGGCTATAAGCAGAAAATCCATTCAGACAGTGACCTTGTCAGAGAGTACTAATAGGTAAAAAAAAAAGCACCATTCCCTGTCACATTCTCCAACACCATTATTGCTCTACTACCCTATAGAAATGTCATGCAATTAATAGAGGATAATGCATGTTAGAATGTGTCCCATACAAGAAAAAGTATGGGAAAACGTAATTAGTATAAACATGAAGAATATTTTGCACCATAGCTCCACTGTTTTAACCCTAGAAAATTAAAAGAAATATGCCTGGTCTCCCCATCCTTCCTCTGGTTATTAATTCTCACCATTATTGCATGCAAGCAGCACAAGATCCCACGTTTATGGTAAGTTGTTGAAGTTTCAAAACTAAACACACAAAGGACAAATGCATTGTTTAATGCATTCATTTTGGATGGGTACTTTAGAAGAAAATTCTATCAGCTTTGCTTGAAACTTGAAGAATCTTAATTCTGACAGCAGAAACTGTATTGCTAAGAGTAAGAGAGCACATTTTTAAAAATATTATAGTCTGAACATTGTTACAAGAATAGACAATTATTTTCCAGTATTTTGCTCCTCAATAGGAGAGGAGTTATTGTTTATGCCTTGCTTATATCAGACTCACTTCAGTGGGCTAGCATTTCTGTGACTGTACAAACCAAAAAACAGCCTCACTTCTGAAGCCCAAAGCAAACTTGCAGGGATAAGTCACCAAGAAGACAAGTTTCTATTTTACCATTCTCAAATGTTTTGAGGAAATATTTATTCCCCTCATATTAATTTCTTTGTTAAAATAATTTCCAAATTATATTATCAACTTGAAATACAAAATCATTTTCAAGTACGGTCAAGATTTATTACCTGCATTTTAACAGCATTAGGGACAGGTCTTGGATATTTTATTTAAAATTGCAGAGTAACAGCAGGAACAGAATCCTGCTCTTTCTTTTCACTCAGTACCTTCTCTCCACTAGCCCACAGAAAAGAAACCTACACTGAAACTATCTCACCTAGACTGCACATGAGGAATTTTTCCATTTTGAGTATTCCTACTCCAGATCCCATTTCTATTCCGGTTTTATCAAACTGTCATTCCAGGTGTTCGGCAAGTGAGTTCAGCACATTTCTGCAAATAACTACTTGATTCCACCAGTTGCAAATATACATCAAACATAATCAGAAAGCAATTGGCAGTGGCCATGACGCATCAGACATGCCAGAGTAGATGAGAAAAATGTGAGAAGTTCAAGACAGTAATTTTGAAATTTAATCTTCACTGATACCTGTATTCAATTTGCATCTGAATTTTTGACACAAATACCTCAAAGCACCTAAACATGGACACTGAAGGACATGCAATGACACCTGAGCCCTGCTCAGGGAGAAAGAGAGGAGGTTCTCAGAGTCTGTCCAAGTCTCAAAGGTCAGGATGTTTATGCAGTGCTCAAGACAGTGCTTCTCTTACACCACAGGCTTACAACCTGACAGGACCGTTCAGCCCATTGCCATTGTGCAATATATCCAACACCACCAATATCCACCTCCACATGGTACTTCCAGCCAGTCCAAATTGACACAGCAGACTTGCTACTCTTACAGCTGAACCTCTCCAGATGCACGCGCATCATCACATGAAGCCAGTGCCCTGTCTAATGCTGCCAGACCTCTTACCCTGGAAACAAATGTCGGTACAAGTCCCAGCTCCCTTAGGAAGCTGCCTAAGTGGCAGGGCGCCCATTTGAATGTGCTCTGTCATTCTTCAGCTTTCAGAAGTGAATATTCCAGAAAATACAACACTACCTGTTTATAAATTTGAAAATACTAGGAGAGCGCTTGGTTCTTGACAGTTCAACTCAGTATTTCAGTTGTTGATAGCAACTTTAACAGCCAGCATTTCCACTTTCTCTCATTTCTCCCACTGCATGAGCTCTAAGGGTTTCATTCTTCCTCATATATTTAGGGCTTTTTTTTTTTTTTCTGTTCCTCAACATTCTCAATCAGCAGAGCAAATTCAAACTGTATTTTTTTCAGCTTTGTGGTCAGGAGAATCTCATTTTCTCTCCTCAGAAAAACCCTAAGGGTTTTTCCCTCAATCTCAGGGACAACTCTGCTAATATTTTGTAGACCTTTCATGTGCCAATTCCAAAGTTGCAGTTTTGTTCACGTTGGGCCTTGACAAACAATCATGGTCACATTAGCTTTGAAGATCTGTGAAGACACCAACGTTCTCCAACCAGACTGTTTTCTGTTCCCACAGAAATCACACATTTGGTGGGAGAAGCCTTTGAAATAAATGGAAGTCTCCACATTCATACATTAATAAAGAACAAAAACCACCTGGGTTACTGTTCTTCTAGTACTATTTTGTAAACATAAAGATATTGAGAATACTTAACCATTCCTTCCTTCCAAATTTTGCTTCACTAAAGCAAAATTAGAGAAACTGTAGAGAAACTGAATTAGCATCCCTTGCTAGATTGTGGAGATATATCTCTCACATTTGTCCTTAACCTATGAAATACTTATTGAGGCTCAAGTTGTATATTCTATATTTATTCCTTTTTCTCAGCAACACTGAAAATATTTGTATACCATTGCATATATAATAAATGTCTAAAAAATTATCATTTAATAGAAGGTTTGGGTTGGATTATTATTGACATATTATTGATTCAGAAGTGCTCAGTAATATGACATTTAATCATGCCGCCCAAACGAAACCAGGTTAGCTTTTATATTGACAATAGGCTGGGATAAAGGATAGCAGAATCAGAGCTTACATATTTAGTGTTGAATAAACCATATTTTCTAGGCTGCTTTACATAAAAACAGATATGCTAGATCAAACTAAAAACCAAAAGATTTTTCTCAGCTAGTGGCCTGCAGCTGATGTTAAGGAAAAAAAGAACATATGAAAGAGGGAAAGTAGAACAGTAGTTGCCAGCTACTTCTGTTCCAAATCATCCATCTCATGTTTAATAGCTCCTTCTTTTACGAAATTGTTTAATCATTTTTTTAACTTACTTGTAGTTTTGGCATCCAATGAAAATGAATCTCAGCATGTAATACTGTTGTGCAGGAAAGGACTTTCTTTTTAACTCTTGTTTGTTTTAACCCTGCTGCCTAATAGTTTCCTTGGGTATCCCACAGTGAGTAATCATTCCCTATTCAGTTTCTTCATGTCATTCATAATCTACTATTCCTCCCTCATACCCACATTTTGTTGTCTCTTTTCCAAGCAGAAGAGAACTGCTACACAGTTATATGTCTCACAGAAGCTGTCCCATACCTCTAACCTTCCCTCTCTGCTCTTCTCCCTGCCCTTTCTAGGTCTATTTGCCTCTACACTTCCACAAACCATTTACTATGTTTCCATCTCATCAATATACACATAATCAAGCTTTCTGATGGTTTTTTATTTTAATTGCTATTCTTTCCCAGTGCTTCCTAATACTCTGTTTTTCTTTTGATGGTTGCTGAGATTTGGGCTGATGTCTTAAAGGAATTAATCTGAAGAGTTTCAAGATCTTTGCTAATTTAGAGTCCACCACTGTGATCTTCATCATTAAAACTGTTTTTCCCTCAAGAGGATTACTGAGCATTAATTTAGTCTTTTCTCACCCAACCACTCAACACTAATTCCTTACAAAACTCTTTAAAATAAGATTTGGCTATCTTGAATAATTTCATATCAGCCAAAAATTGTCTCATTATTTGTACCCTTTGCTAGATCAATTAAGAATGTATTGAGTGGCATACAGTTCCATCCATTCATCTACAAAATCTTTTGGAAAAGAATTATCTATCCTATGCTTCCCTCCCCCCTGTCCCCCCCTCCATTTTCTAATCCATTGCTAATTCAGGAAGAAACTTATTCCACATCCCATTTTTTGGAAAGATGGCTGGCAGTAAAATCAAAGGAAACTAAGAAATTATATTCACATCCTAACGGGAGTTACAATGCTACAGAAATTATAGGGTAAAATGTAGCTGCTACTCCCTGGATGGAAAGTGGTTGGCATGCTCCACACGATTCCCGATACAACTGTAAGCACCTGCTAAGGGGGATGGAATGGAGGGTGGAGCTGAGTGGAGACATCACGGGCCAGGCTCTGTTGAAATCCTTGCAGGGAAGGGAATTCGGTGGCACTTTGTAGCTGATGAACCACATACCACCTGTCAGCCGAGGGAGACAGATGTCCTGCTGCTGAGCCAACAACTGTGGCGAAATCTCTCTCTTTAGATGCACTTGGTTCATTATTAGCCTAACTGTAATGTTAACACACTCTTCCACCCCAAAGTTACCCACCCCCAAGGTACAACCAGTACAACCACCCCTCACTGGGCATGTGCTCTATATTGCTTTGACTGTATCTTTAACAGCAAAGCAAGAGAATTTTACACCAATCAGTAACAAAAGTATTTATGACTCGAGTCACTCAAGCTCCACCTAAACATAAAGACATACTATAAAAGTAAGTCAAGAATGGGGGGAAAGTTAGGCTTGTGCTGGGATCTGTCGATTGGTCGAACCTGTCTTCTCCCCCACGGGGATACCCATATTACCCCATACCCCATAGGGATTGGGTAACAATCATACTCTGCCCATGTGGAGTACTTTTACTGGGGATTAGAGCTTGTCTGTGTACTGTTTTAAATATGGTTTTGCAGTCAGGTACTATCCCTGACAATCCCTGAATCTTAACCCATCACAATTTTATATTAACAAAGAGTGTTATTCCATAAACTATTGATGTGAGTCCTTCATGGGTGCTGGCAGCTGCTGGCGGGGGGTAACACATGCAAATAAAGAAGAAAACCCACTGAGGGGTCAAAAAGTGGGAAGCGAGTATGAAACTAGCAACAGTTTCCAGGACTGCCTGAAATTTAAATGGTAGGAGAAGAACGTCAGCACCACTGCCAAGAGGAATTTTCCATCTTGTAATTACATGGATTGCAACCAAAGACCTTTTCTATGCACTTCACACTAGAAAAGCAATATTTTTCTTTCAAATACACTTAAAATAAAATATTACACACAACCACCTTCTGCAAGAATAAGGTGAGAAATCAGATTTAGTGACTCTAAGATATATACAAGCATCCACAAATCTATGGACACAATATTGAAAATAACTTCAAGTACATGTAAATCTGTTTTTGCAACAAACTTTAATTAATAGAAAACAACAACAAAAAAATGTTACAGTCTTCGAAATTAACACAATTTTTTCCTCCATCTCACTACACCTTGCTCTGTTGGTTTTTTCCTGACATTTTTAGATTATTTTTTCTCTTCTTTCACGTCCCTGTGCATTCTTTTATTTGTTTACCTGACTTTCTCCCTCTTTTTAGACTCTTGGTTTATTTCGTTGTGTTCTGACAACAGTGGTATCTGACCTCCATCTAAGCCAACCTCAGCTAATTTACACACATTTCTTCCATAAGAGGGTACCTAGGGAACAAAGGCCCTTTTCTCTGATATCTCAGTATCCAGGTATAATCTTGTCATGGAGTCATTTTAAAATAGTGAGAATAGGAAATTTAGTGGCTTAAGGATCTTTATACATGTTTGCATTCACAGAAAACAGTAGATATCTTGCCGTGTTATCTTCTTTCTTCTCTGGTTTTGCATTTGTTTTGTTCAATATTTTGTTGTTATAAAAATAAAATAAAGCTGGTTGTCCCTTTTCTCCAAGTGATGATTCTTATCTCCTCCTCCCATCTCTTCCATGCTGGACTACTCATCTGTGACAGACGTACTTCCCACACTGCCACCAGGAGAACATGGAGCCGTGAAAGAAGAATGGAAACCACATTTCTCTTGCAAACCCTATTTTACAATTTCACCACTTTGTGGTTCTATGGAATTCATTTATAAAAAGATGACCTGTGATGGATATTAAGCCATGTTAACATGGAGTGAAATGCCTGCAAACACAGTTCTTCACAGAGAACTTCACACAAATACAGACCCAGGTTCCAGTTGAGACAAAAACTGGATAAGTTATCCAGGAACCAAACAATCGTTTGCACATCTTTTCTTGCCGACATCATGAGGTTTTCAAGGACAAGACTCCACCCTAGTACTCTTGCCTCTAATTAACTCACATTGTAATTAATGGGATATGTAGCTGTGAAGCTCTGAAGAAATTTTATCTGCCTATAAAACATTTGAATGAAAGTTTTTGTTGTTGAATATACATCTATTCACAGAAGCTAACAGGTGTTTGCTCCACTTTCTGAAATTTAACCTTCAATTCTATTAAAATCTATTCATGAGCAGTTCTTTTAACTGAGTGTAGCAAAGCATTCATGAAGTCTTCTCAATCATACTCTGCCAATTATTTCTTCATGAGGTTCTTGCAAAAAAAATCCTGCTTTAACTTGTCACAAGTCCTGCATCCCAGAAGTACATGAGCTTGAGAAACTCTGCATTTGTCTACATTTAGGCAAAAGTGCTTCTCTTAGCCAAAAACCCACAAATTCATTAACTGGGAAACACATTACAATGAAGTCTTTTTAGAGGGTGAAATCACTGAACACTACAGTTGTCAGTTTATCTAATTTTTAGCATTTTTTTAAAAAGATCAAATGAAATTCCTGTAAGTAAGAGATATCTTTTTCAGAAATGTTTCAATTAATAACAAAACTAAGCATGAATTCTACTGTGAATCACTTCATTGTTGACACTTACTAATAAATCAAGCCATCCAACACATCCATAAAAATATCTTTTGTTAATAGATTTGTAACCTTCACAAACATAAAAGTCATAACTTAAACTGTAAATGCCATAACAAGATTGGTTGCCAGCCATTTGGGCAATAAAGTAGTGCATAAACTCCTTGAACAGAGTTCTTCCTTTATTTTGCCTATTTATTGGTTAAAGTGTTGGATTGCCACTGATTCCTTTCTTTTTTTTTTTTTTTTTTTTTTTTTTTTTTTTTTTTTTTTTTTGTGGCCAGGCAGGTTTTCTTTTAATTCTTCTCTGCACACTTATCCAGCTTTTTTAGACTGAAATTTCCTTGCTATTAAGAGTTAGGGCAATAGTATGCACTGCATGACCTTTATTACTTGCTATTTATGCAGCCACAAATAAAGTTCTTTACTAATTGATTAAATAATCACAGTATGCTTCTTTTCAGAGTTCTTGTTATGTTGTCAAAACAGTTTAGTTTTCCTCTGCATTCATATGATGGGGTTTTTTTCAGTTATTTTGGAATACTTTTGGTAAAGAATTGTCCTGACACAGCAGAAAACCCACACACATTTTCCTTTGCAATAGGCACTTGGACATTTCAAGTTATGCCTCATTGTTCGACCCAGCCTTAATTTCAAATGTGGTCTATTTTCTGTTTTGAGTTGTATTTTTGGCTACTCTGCTACTTGCTATGGCATGTTTTTTGTCTAGAGACTCTTCAAGTGAAGCCACATGCCATGACAAAGAAGCAGTAATCATCCTCTGTTCAGGTGCAGTCTAGCACCAAGAAGAAAAGTACATCATGCTTCCCACAGACACTTTAATTCTGGATTTATTTTGAGTTTGTTTAAAACAAGTTATTAGGCCTTGAGAACAGAAGCTACCCATGGAATGTGGCAATATGATTTCCAATACACTAATAAAAGTTTCTGAAAAATCTTTTGTTAGTTTCTTATGTTATTTATTACCTATATGCAAGCTGATTAGGGTGGCTATGTGTTTATTGTATCCCACCAGGCAAGAAAGCAGTGATGCACCTAGAAGTCCAACAGGAGGCAGGAAGAAAGTTGCCCTGATCGAGAGTGCCAGGACATACAGAGTTCTGGACCCAGAGAAAGAAGCAGCTGCTCCACACATCCATGTGAGGAGGGGTTTAGTGCTAAATGAATAAGCATGAGAGGTAAGACTTAAGTAAACCATATCACATCTTATAAAGGCTTTCAATAGCAGGCTACTAAAAACTGTGCGAGAGATCCATGAGCTAAGAAACACTGTTGGAACGTATCTTAGAACTGGCTCACTCAGCAGCAGTGAGGAATGGTTTGATGAATGTTAATCATTTTTCCCACAAAGAGAGTTTCCAAAGCAATTTGTGCAGCAACTGCTAACATGAAAAATGATCTGGTAGTCCACTTCAATGCTTACAGGTAGTTGGTCTTGTCTTTTCCTAGTGTTCAAGTACACAGACAGTGGGATCAGAGCAGTGACCATTCTCAGTGCTAAAGAGATCTTGTGTTGACAGATAGGCAAGAAAAAATGAGACAGCAGATGAAAAATATGTATCTCCTTTTCAATAAGTCACAAAGCAGGCATGGGCAACTTAAGCTGCAGTTAAAATAGAAAATAGAAGATCAACACAAAAACATTCTCATTACGCCAGAGAAAAAATAAATTAACAGATCATTTTTAATGTGCATTAGACAGAAAACTGCTCAAAACAAAACTAAATCTCAACAGCATCATCTAAACAGGCTAATTTTGACATTTTTAGCAAGGAAGCATCTTTGGGCTGTCCAAAAATCAATTCTAACATGGCATGGTGGGATTAGATAACTACAGGTTTGCTCAAAGTGGCAAAGAGAACATGAAATAGTTGTTCTTTGTCTGAGCATGCCTGTCACCAGAAGAGCTGGAGAAAGGAATCTTGAGATTGTACTAGACAGAGTACTTAAATACCCTTAACAACTGGTGTGGGATCATGTTGGTAACTGCTTGTGACAGTGGCCCTGCACAGTTTTGCTGATCAGAATTATAGCATGCTAACAACTGCAGATTTTCATTCCCCTCCCAGTCCTGTCAGTGATATTTCCCCTTTCCCTCATCTCCCAAGGTCATACTGTCACATAACAGAATTGCCAAACAGAGTTGGGTGGGAAGTGCCTCTTTTCATTTAGAACAATTACAATAATGTAAGTGAAGGCTATCTGTCATAGATGGTGAGATATTTCTTTAGGAAAAGAAAGGGGACACACACTTGCACACCTTTTGCAAGTTTTGTGATTAAAGGAAATGTCCTGAGATGTCCAAATGGAAACAAATGTATTGGCTGAATATTTCCAGAATTATTAAATGCCAATATATCCTTTTTCCATTCCAGTTTGTGTTATAGCAGGTCTCTTGCATGAAATCAGAATTCTACAGGAACACAGAGAATTGAGTTTTGCTCCTATGTCTAGGGCTGTGAAAGAGCCACAAGTCTTGCCAAGGCAAGGCTTTCAATGCAACATGTGACCCACCACAAAACCACCAAGAAGAACAAGGAAGATTTGAAGAATGGAAACAACCAGCAACTTTGCAGCAGCAGGGATGCAAAGGGGGATTTATCTCTCCATCTCCCCGCAAAAGCTTTATTTTTTTTTTTGTAAGCCCAAGGACCATTAATGCCATATTTAAAGGCTATAAAATTGCTTAAAACTTTTCTCAGGATCCTCTGGGATGGTATTTCATCTGCTTGCTCTATATCCAAGTATAGAAAAGTGACTGGATTGGAATGGGGGGAGAAGAAATCAAACAAAAAACAATCAGTTGGGTTTTCTAGTGGTAAGAAGCAATGTTATTCTATATCTTTCTTCATACGTGTATTGTTCAGTGGAAGTATGTTATTATAAGCAAAGTGCATCCCCGAAGCAAACTAAACTTATGCACTGCAGGAAGTGAGTTTCCCAGCTTTGAAGCCAAGATGTGAGACTGACAGATGAGAGGGATTTAGCACTACTGGATCACATTGCTCCCTCCATCGCATTTACAGTTAGTGAAAATTAGCCAGCATAACCAGCAGTCATCCCTCGCTATGGTATCATTTCACATAGAAAACGTCCAGGTGCAGATACACCCTGCAGATTACTCCAAAGAGTAAATAAACCAAGACTATCATTCTTTTTCTAAAGAAAGGGTATTTTTAATAAGAATATTGTAGTAAACAAGACCATAACCAGGAAACAGTCTTGTCATCCTTTTTGGATTTAATCTGAATTGAAATGCAGTTACAAATAACATGCATTTTTTAAAAGACCCTTTCAAACCATACAGCTGTCCTTATGCCTCACAGTTAATTCTTTAATAATTTCCATGAAAAATACTAAGGGCCAGAAAGTGGAATAAGGCACAGAGGAAAATGAGATTGAGCTTTACTTTCATTATAATCTCTATTCAGCTAAAGGAAAATACAAATTTGTTGAGGCTGGAAATCTTTCCTTTCCTGAACTACAATTTCCATTTCAATTTTTTAAAAACCTCAAGTATGCACCAGAAAATGGTGGTGTTTTGCCAACATTATATTTTTTATGCTAATTCAGATAGAAAGCAAACACTGTTTTTCAAGTCAGATAGATATTTAAGATGTTTACTTTTTAATGTAAATTTTAAGAAATTGCATGCTGTCAGCTTCATGCTTTCTACTCCTTTCTCTAAGCTGATAAATGCAAAAAGTGTATATCTACTTGGTGACATTCCCAATATATAAATGCATGCTTTCAACAAAGGCATGTCCTTCCCTAACATTTTTTTTGGTTTGCATTTAACAAAATAACTGCAAATATCAGATATTAGAAGGGTTGAAGCAACCTTTTCTGTTTTGTTGTCTTTAGAACCCCATCTTTTATTCATGACTTTTCTCTTAGTGCTGGAAGGGAGGCTGTGTTGCTATAGCAATGCCCTGCATATCCTTGTGGTAGCTTACAGTTTCACTTTTTTTAAGCAACAAAGAGCCATTGATACTACATGTTGCCAAAGGTTACAAAAGTTGAATTCTAAAATGGAAATATTTCTTCTATAAGGCTGTATAGGATATATGCCATGCAAATTCAAATCTTCAAGTAAACATACAGCCCTTTTGTGAATACAGATGAACCTAGGATAATACTGTTTGGCTTCAATACAATATCTGGAAGAAAAGTATTTAAAATATACTTCTTATCTACTCTTTTCAAGACATAAATGTACCAAAATGTATGACCTACTATTACACCTTTCCAACCTGCAGTAGAAATAAAACCTTTCTACATTTTAACCGATCTGGATAATAAAACACAGTCTTGTATTCCAATTATGATTTAATAGTAAACACACTTCCAGTGTCAGGGAACAGTCACCTTATAGAAGCTTCCCTGCCCACAATGGATATTAAATATAGTTGAGTGTCCTTCAAGACTTCTTCAAGTATGGGGGTTTTTACTACCTAATTGATTTCTCTTCTGTCAGATTTGACTCCCACAGATAGACGTTTACATAGTACAAATTCAAGAACAGTTCAACAAGTTAAATCAAATAAAGAGTTAGGTGGAAAAAATTAGGGTTACAGTCATAGAGAAATTTATACTCATGATTCAGCAGGCAGCAGCAATTTACTCAGAACAGTTCGAAGAGGGTAACATGGGCAAAACATCACCTAGGACTACTACAGAGTAGTAAATCAGAGAGGAAATCCAAACTTTTCCACCCTCAAATAACTTCTGTGCTGGTTTTACAGCAGGTATTTACTGCCTCGTTCCCACTGCACTGACAGGAGGAATGAAACCATTTCAGGAGGTGTTTAGATTGAGTAATTCAGTTTTCTGTGTAATTGTTCTGACACTGCTGCCTGGCAGCCACAAGGGCCAAGTTCAATTCCCAAATGACTGAAACACTCAAAAACAAGCCAGATTTGCTCTCCTTTCCACAGAAACCTGGCGCAGGAAGGCCACCTCTTGACAGATAGGGACAATGCCACATGGAGCCCTTCCTGTGCCTTTCAGGCTCATCCCTGTGCTCTCCTTCCTCTCAGTGGCACTGGGGCACTTTGCTGGGGCCAGGCACGAGTGAGCTCAAGAAAACAGCTCTCCTGACACTCAAGACATTTATTTTAGTTTCCAAATCTCACCAGATTTAGAAATGCATGAACAGCTGCTAAAACTACCACAGGGCAAACTGCAAGGGAATATTCATCAAATATTATCCTGACCATCCTGGACTGTTTGGATTCTGGACAATCAACCTCCACTGTCAAACAGAGTGGGACATGCAGAGTTAAACAGGTTTTGTTTAATTGGAAAAAAAAAATGGGAAAAGGAGAAGTAAAAACATATTCACAAGAGCCAACACCATTACCCCAGTGGAGCCTCTAGCAATTTTCCTGACCCTGTCCTCCTCCAGGTGCTCCTGATCCCATGTTCCTTCTGAGAGCCTGGTCTGCTGGACCTGGTCCTACTGCTGAGGGCCTGGTCTGTTGTGCTGCTCTGCCAACCCACCTTTCACATCAGTCCTGTGCAGCACAGTGGGGCAGTGACATGGCAAACCCACTCAAGGACTTTGTCCCAAGGAGCTTTGGCACCTTTTTTCTTTCTTCTGCAAACCTCGAACTACAGAATTGGGTTGTGGTGGCTTCCTGGTCCCAAGAAAAACAAGACTTCTTGAGATTTTCCCAACTTGATTTCACTTCTGTTCTTCCTGGTTTTACAGTTTTACTTTGCAGCTTGGAAAAACAATTTGGAAATTTAAGAAGCTGTCAGTAGGGTTAGGTTTCACTGCCACAGTTCACCAGCCTCTGCCAGCCATCGCTTTCCAAAAGAGACGCTCAGAGGGACAGGAGAGCTCTGAACTCAGATTCGTGGAGAAGCACTGATTTTTGTCCTCCTTTATATCCACAGTCAGGCATATGAGGAAATGTTACCTACCACAAATAAAAGCCTAGATTACCACAACATCAGCTCATATTCTCCAGACTGCCACAGCACATTTTGTAAAACAAATGTGTTAACTATCTTTTTGTTAAGCGACGACAGTGCCAGGAAGCTTGCTAGAAGTTCCTTGCTAGACATCTGCTAGAGCGCTGTGTGGGAGCCTGCTCCCCCATCAGAAATGGTCCACAGAAAGTCTTTATGCCATTACTTCATTGCCCCATAGAAACCAGGAGTTAGGAGAGCAAACTCTGCTGTACTCCCCCAGAGAATTCCATGCAGCTGTCCTCATGCCCATGCAGCATGAGTGAGTGAGTCAGAGACTGCCAGAATGGGGATGCAGAAGCCAGAATCCAAGCTCTCTGTGAATCCTGTTTGTCTTATAGCATCTGAAGTCAAATCCTTTTTCTGAAACATTTTATCTTGCAACAAGGGGAAATGATGTGTGCGCTGGTGATGGCCCAGGAACGTTGTACTCAGGCATGCTGCACATATGTTGCTGTTGAGGTAGGGCCAAGGACAGGCAAAAGAAAACACACCTTATACCTCTTCTTGGAAGCTCATCTTAAGCATGTGGTGAAGCCCGGATTTTGTGTGTATGTTGGTTGTGACCTATTGGTGATTTTGAATTCAGGCACAGGCTTATCTCTGATGCAAAGACACACTAACCTCATCACTGAGTTGTGAAGCACCAGTTCCTTCTAGATCCAACAAACTGGCTTAGCACAGCTTTTCTAGAACTCAAAGTCGTGTGCACTCTGGGCTTACATTTTAGCAATAGTTTCCTCTGTCAGATGCCCCTCACAGTACTATTGGGTACCATTTTGGACCCTCACCCTTGGCTTCTCACCTGGAGGCATATCATCACCACACACATGGCAAAGAAATCCCTGCTTAAAATAAAGTTCTCGGTCTGATACAAGGCGTGCAATACTAAACACAGCTATTAGACTCTACACATCAGCTCCCCCAAACCATCCTATGCAGCTTTTATTATTTGCACCTCCAAAACCCGGGCCAAGCTGTGACCACGAGCCAGAGCTGAGCTGGAACCCAAACTAGTCAGGCTCATGAAGTCTCCAATTGGAAAAAAACCTGCAACTACCACACTAACGTGTCTGAATCTTTTATGCTCATTCTCTGGGGCTCTCCCTACTGGCAGGCTGCCTGTTAAAACCAGCCTTCGTGGGTTACACAAAGCAGCAGTTTGAGGTGATTGGGAATTTTTTTTTTGTGGGTTTATTTGCAAAAATAATTGCCTTTACCAGCTGTTCAGCATTCATAAGGATTTTCGTTTCATGAATTGTGGGATTTAGTGTTTGAGAAGTTGCTAATTCAGTAACAAATTCATTTGTTGTCTTCCTACTTTAACCAAAATTAGAGCTTCTGGGTTAGCCTGCTTGCGTTGACTGCCACTGTGACAGAACCTGGCATTATAATCTTTCCCCAGTACAGATACCTACAGGTACCGCTCCCAAATTTCATGCAATATTGATTGCTGCCTGTCCCTCTTCTCGAATCCTCTCTAGTCCTGAGCTCCTAGACCTCACATTGCTAGTCTAACTTTTGACCCTTACACATCCTTCTTCTCTGACACATTCTACAAACGTCTTCTTTACCGTAAGCCTGCTCTCACAATGCTAAGTCCCACCTCAACATGCTCTTAAAGATGAAGTCTTGGTTTATAACCACAGAACCTGTATGAAAAAAAGTACTCTTGGACAACACCAGTTCCATACTCAAGATTGGTGCTGAGCGACAGAGGTGTCATAGTCTAGATTTATAAAAGCCTCAGATGTAATTGTGTTTGTCTTCATTTCATTGCTGTGTTTGAACATCAGGTTTCATGCTGCAGATTATACATAGACCTACATGCACTGGACCTCCCTCTGAAGCAGAGATCAGTGCTTATTGACAGATAAAAACTCCAGGAAGATGGAGCTGAAGTTAGGATGATGCAATGACCTGGGGTAAAATCATTACAGGGCTGAATTGTAACCATTCTAAAAATCTGATTTATAAACCTCTGGAAAATCAGGGTAAATCACACTTGAAATAAATTCAAATATGTGAAAATATCTTCGGTATTGTTATAAGCCCTTTTTTTTTCATATTGAAGGGCCTTACAGACTGGCCTGAAATAACACAAGCTAATAATCATGAGATTCTGATTTGGCAAATATGGTTGTCAAGGCCAAATTAAGATATCTGAAGCTATTTTATGGAGTGATATTGAAGATTAGAGTTTTAGTAAAGACTTCTGAGAATTTGTTCTTAAATGTGTAATAGTAGATGTTATGGCAGGCCGTGAGAAAATGAAAATTGTCCACAACTGAGAAGGGCTCATTGATGATGAGGGATTTTAATGGCTGTATGCCCAGATGAAATCCCCTTTTTAAAGAACAAAATTTTTTTATGTTTCCTTGATCTCACAACAGAAGAGGTATTCTTACAGTCATTCACAGAAAAAATGAAAGATTTTTTACATTACTCATTTTGAAATTATTTTCAAATTAATTTGCATATTGAAATGCAATATTTTTTGAAAGAAAAGAGCAATCCTGAGTCCATCACATTTTCTGAAGAAAATCTCTGTAGCATTCATATATGCAAGAGGGATTTTTTTCATGTAATTAAGAGGTCTCCAGTAGAGGAGATATGGATTGCAACCTCTTTCCTAATCAAACAACACGGAGATCAGAATGTAGCTTTCTACATTCTTGGTGGGAGTCTTGGTTACTAATTATAAATAGTTTTAGGAGTTTTCTCCTTGCTCTTCCTGTGAATGCTCCCTAAACCCTTAAAATTTGTTTTCAACCAAAACCAATGGATCATATTTTGCGGGAATGTACAAAGTTTTTCTTTTCACTTGAAACTTTCTACTGAAAAAATTATCCTATTGGGCATATGAATTATTAATCAGATTAGAGACAGCACTCTTGTGTTCATTTTTAGATTTGAGAACCATGGTTAATAACTGAAGAAACATCTAGGTACAAAGAGAGTTCTACTATTTTATAGCAGGATGCTTTACTGTTGGAAGTATTAAAGGATGAAGAGGAATTCTCCTCCTTAATCTCCTGTGCTTTTCAGTTATAGCTGATAATAACAACAACAAAAAATCTGACTTAAATCAGCCGCTGGATCCTTCCTTATTCATTGCACAGTTCTAGATCACTGATAACACCATAAGAACAAATACATGCTGGGAATCTCATAGGCCCATTCGATTCTAACTAGGTTTATGGAGTGTCAAGCAGATAAACTGCCCCTCTGGAATTCCACTAATGTGTGCAGAAGAGATCTCGTAACACCCAGTACAGAACCACTTGACAAGAAGTGAAAAAACCCCATCCTTTCTAAAGGACTGGTTTTCCATGTTTCAGGACCCTGATGGAAAAAATCTGTCATGAAGCAGGAAAAAATTACCAGAAACATTTTTGACAGGCAATTTTATACCAGGGGGGTTACAGGAGGCAAGAGCATAACAGAACTAAACGGATACTGCTGCATGCATAAAACTGGTAATATTTGCAAAGTCACCAGATTTTGAGTAACGACATCCTACAATCAATGTATAAAAATAAATTCAAGGTACTTGTTGTAGGAAGTCTGGTGAAATCAAAGCCAAGTTTTCAGAAGACTTAGCAATAGAAGCAATTTTTCCTCTGAGGTGATGTGTGGAGTTGAAGTGCTGTAAGATCCAGGCAGGGGAGGTGGTAATGTGCTGCCCCCCAGAGACTGCACTGCTCCTCTTTAACACTGCCTTTTTTGAGTACTGGCAGCAAAATCTTGTGTCCTTGCTTTGCCCTTGGCCCAAAGAGCTCTGATCTAGTCAGTTCTGAGTTTTGTATGCTTCAATAGCCATGAGGGAAAGGCATAATTTTCTTTACTGCTGCAGCTGAAATTTTATTCTAAAGGCAATAGATAGATGCAGTGTCCTCTGCTTTTTGTTACTCTATGTCTGAAGGTGCCAATTTACCTCCAGTCATTAAAAAAAACTTATACTTACTGTTTTCTCATACAGAATCACATGCTCCCCATACAGCTTTTTCTTTTTGTGTTTAAAATCATAGCATGAGAGATTTGATGGCATCTTATCTGCTTAGCAATCATCAAAACATACCAGGGTAAGAAAGGCTTCCCACTCATTCTTCCAAAGCTTCTCTTGCTGAATTCTTGTTTGGTCTTGAAAAAACAGTAAATGCTTTTTGCACAACTGCAATGGCACCAAAAGGTATACAAAGTCATGGATGTTTATGTAATATAGGAAATTGCTTTATCACTATAAAAACAGGGCTAGGATGTAAGACCTCTAGGTTCAAACATTCACAGTTGACACACTGTCTCAGCCATTCCTGCCATTCTATATATATTTGTTTTTTCATTAGATCTCTCTAATCTCTGAGAAAATGTCTCAAGTATCTCCTCCTCTGTTTAATCTGTCTCACTGTCTTTATTTTGGTCTCCTTTTCCATTTGTCTTTTTCAGAAATCTGAAAGGACTTCTTTCCGATTCTTGTTTTTTCTTCCTAGAACTCTCTTCTCATATTGTCAGTTTCAACTGTGTGTTTCACAGTCCAGAAACCAAAGTCTATTCAAAGTTAATGAAGTGTGGAGTTAGGATGTCCACAGTATTTTTCAACTAAGTTTTACCACTTCAGCATCCTTTTTCCACCTCTACATCCACATTCCTCCCCTTTTCTCCCCAAGGTCTTTAAGGTTAGATTTATTTTAGTGAAAACTCAAAAGTACAAGAAAACCCTGGTAGAGAATATTTGGTATAAGGCATTATAATATCAAGGAATGAAAACTACTCATTTATTTCCTGTCCTTTGTCTTCAATTAAAATGCAAATTCTATACTAACAAGAGGCTGAGAGCTTGTTACATTATCTGCTGCAGCAGAAAACTCACATGCACCCTCAAGGCAGCAGAAGCTATCTAGAAAAGGCGAGGTTAGTTCCATGGGAGATGGATTACACCAAGCAAGTACACATCATCTGGATATCAGCTCAGCCCTAAGGGTTTTTCCTGAAGCAAGTGGGAAATGAGGTGCAGGATATGTAATATAAAGTGGCATATACATGGTTCCTTCTAGCTGCAGGACATTTATCCCCCATACAAATTTTTGAGGGGATATTTTCACAATGTTGAAAGCAAAGATACACACACAGATAAATAGAAGATGTGTATCCCCAAACAGTTCATCAAATGAACAAATTTGACAACTGAACTCGCAACGCCTACTTGGAGTTCAGGATGTTTCTCACAGCTCTGTTAGTTGCTCTAACACAGCTCTGTTAATCTTCAAGGAAAACCATTATTCCTTGTCCAAAGGACTACAGGAAGAGCCCACAAAGATGCAAGGACAGGTGTAGTCTTGCATATTATCCCTATTCCAAGCCAAGGAACAGTTGTCAAGACACTGATCCAAATCAGGCCAGTACAGAGCTCAGAGCCGCCAACTCCCACCTCCAACTTTTTTCCTTAATTGTTAGAGGAAAATCTCTCACTACCTGCTGTCCAACTAATGTAACAGAATAGTTTTAACAGTTGTAAATAGCAGCTGTTAATTTCAGCAGATGTAAGCTAGAAGTAAAACAACAACTACCACAAAATTTTTTAAGAGTGTGGTTTGTAATTTCCAGTAAAATGCAATAAAAACCCTCTTTCAGCAGAAGGTATTTTTATATTGAATGTACCTTTTATTTAAGGGAGTGAGAGATACAACACAGTATCTGCCACTTTTCATCTTGAATTCACCAATCTCGGGTGAACATCTGAAAAAGATTGCTACCTTTATCAAAATCATATGCACAAATAGCCAGATGAGAGAAGTTTCATCCTGCACTTAACTCACTCAGCTGCCTCTGACATTTCATGTAAGAATAAGCATGTGTGCACTGTATAGGTGAACAAATAAGAGGGTTATATGCACGCTTAGAAGCAAACTGCAATGATAATTACACCAATTGCAAGCTTAAGGAGAGTGCAAAGCCTGCTGTGAACAGAGAAAGAGCTCAGTTAGGTGCTCAGAGCTGCTGTGCCAGTGCAGCCCCAAGGCCCAGGTGATGGGCAGAGAGGAGCCCAGGGCACAGCCCCTGCAGGAATGGTGGTCCATGGTGGTAGGCATCGCCTTTTAGTGGAGCAATCAAACAGGTTTGATTGTCACTATCTGCTTTTGTCCAGCCCTGACCTACACATTGAGCTGAGGGACATCTTTGTCTCACTTCTCTTTGGTCACGGAGTTCATGGAGCTCAATGGGCTGCGGCCGGCAGTCCATTAACAGGGGTGCTGGGCTCAGTCCCGGGCCACCCAGGAGCCCTGCTGCATGTTCTCACTGAATGGCTTCACTGGTGGCCCATTCAAATGCGATAATGTCAGAAAAAAGGGTTGAATGGAGGAGCCAATGTACACCATTGCTCAGGCGAAGTGACTGCAGCCTCCAACAAAGCCTCCCCTGTGGTGATGTTAAGCAGAGTTATCAATAGTGCTAAGGCAGAGCAAGAACTAATGCTCCAATCATGTCATCCACAGGTGGCACAGATGGAGCCACTTCAATACAGAAACCACAGGGCAGCATTTCCTGGTAATTCTATCCTCTTTCCAGTGCTAACGTACAGAAAAATGTGCAGATGTCATGTGGATCTCTTGTAGTGTGTCAGACCCCCTTGAACCAAGCTCCAAAGGACTTTTTTGTTTCCTGTTCCTTTTACTATTCACACCAACTGTAGGCAATGTTAAATTCTCATTTTGTGGGAAGCAGAAAACTTGGGTTTTAATGTACACATAAATAAATTCCCGTACTTTTTCTGAGCTGCAAGACTGGACCTTGTGAGCAAGAATGGAAACTGCTTCAGTATTCACAACAGCACTGGATACATTATTACACCATTTCATTCATTCTAAGAGGGCACACTAAGTTATTTTGATTATTTTTTAAAAATTAATTAAATCAAAACATAGTTGCACTCACATCCACTATGAGCAAGAATATCCTTTCTTCTCAGCTGAGTATAATGTTCACCTCTAATGTTTCAGAGACAAAGCAGAACACAATAAAAATAGGGCTCCTAACAATTCTGAATGCAGCATCTATACAAAGTGAATTTGCAAAGCACATCCGAGGCAAAGAACTGCCACGGTTTCTGCTCTAATTAACAACTCATAACTTTGTCTATGAATTTCCATTGCTGTGTTCATAGTAGGTGGTAAATGTGCAGCAGAAGGGAAGTAAACATCTTCACAAAACACATTACTTCTGAACAAGACAGACATCTTCCTTGCTTAGGCCTAAACACTTGCATTCATTTTCAAATCCTTCATATGAGACAGAAGGGGAGAAAACAAAAACACTAAAGAAAATTCCTCTGCCTGGGGAAATTCCATCACTCAAAGAGTCTGAGATAGGATTCATTCCAAAGGGGGTTCCCACAATTACAGGCAATCAGTCAGGACAGGCCACAGGTCATGGATGCAGACCACTCACCAGAAAGTTTTGCTCAACTCTAAAACTAACCAAAAACCAAAACCCAGGACCCTGAATCACGCAAAGAAACAGAAGAACACACCAGTGTTCTAGGTCTTTATTCTACAGTGAATTGCTTAAGTACAATTCCCGGATGATTCTAAGAAGAGAATTAAGCACAGCACTACAAAGGTGAGAGGAAAATTTCCCTAGCAGTCCAACCTGGGTGAAAAAATCTCTTATTTGGACTTTGACTCTCATTTGAATTTCTGCTTACCTGCAGGGGACACCTTCCACTCTATAGAGACAGAAGAGAAACTGTGGACCAGAAACATGAAGTAGGGAGTAGCCAGTTCTGCACAAGAAACGAATTCAACATTTCTCCACTTCAATGCAAAGCAAATCCACCATAATGACAGAATTGAGAAAGAGTGCTGAGATTACGAGATACAGGTGGGATTTTCCCACTGGCATCATGTGGTCTGGTGTGGTCTGGTCTAGATTTACCATCAGAAGGTGGGGTTTTTTTCCTGACCTGCTGTAACTTTTTTCAAAATCCATTATTTTGAATACAGAATTCAGTATATCAATACAATCACTGAACTAATATTTTAGTTCATTTCTATGTTTAACAGTCTGAATATGATTTGCATTAATTACTGATATGTTCCTCACTTATGGATAACTAAACTATTACAATCTCAGGCTGATAACATTAAAAATTGTGATACAGAGTGAAAACATTTTCAAATAATTATTAAGTCAACCTGTCTGTGGGATATATGATTACCTATTGAAAGCAGTAGGAAGGTTTACTGAATAAAAAGAGGTCTTGCTTTAAATTCTATAAATGTATAGAGAAATCACAGTAAGATGTAAATAAGCCCTTTATAGACATCTTTCTATTTATGTCAGGCTTTCTATGGCCCTTTGTGTGAAACTTTATACGTTTGCTTCCTTTCTCTAAGCTTTCAAAAGACATAAGGAAATAGAAAAGATATCCTGATTTAAAAAAATATTTTCCTAGTACTTCACTGTTTGCTAATTGATAACACTTGTTTTCCACTTTACACCCATGTTCCAGAAAATTCAACAGAAACTTTGTCTAAGATGTCTAACCTGCAGACTTCAAGAACCCCTTAAGCACTGTTCATCGCCGTTGCACATTTTGTGATAACTTCCATTATAGTTGGAACTTCTCAGGGGTTTTCAATCCAGAAAAAAAATATTTTTGTGTGTGTGTGTTTTGACCTTAAATAGTGCTATACAATTTCAAAGAGATGTCATAAAAGATTCTACTAGAATAGCACAACAAGAAACTTTTTCAAACTAATTTTCCCCAAGGAAAACTGTGTTCACTTAGTGTAGAATCACCTGCTTTTCATTATTTCTGCCTTCTTTTTTCTCTATGCCTATGACCATAAAGGCTCTGCAGACCTCTGTGGAACTTTAAATCAGGAAAGAAACTCCTGCTGTTTTGTATGACTTAGTCTTCGATGCCTTTATAAATGTGTACAAAACCACGAACTGCAATAATTTCACAGCTGGCCTTCTCCTTCCATGTCTCCAATTCTACACTTCTAAAAATTTTCCTTTCGTGTTGCTGTCCCTCATGGCCAGCAAACTGAGGAACCTGATGCCTCTCCCAGAGGAATGAGCAGGAGGCTTCGGTACTAGCTGGTACAATGGCTCTTTTTACACAACTTTTGGTCTTAATGTATATGCCAAAGTGTTTTCCAGGACATTTATTTTCTTAATTTATTTTTTTAAATCTTTCTAAAATTCACAACTAATAGCTCCTACCTGCTTTTCAGAATGTTAGGATTTACAATGCTGGTTGCTTCTGTTCACCCGAGTCTTCTCACTATGTTATGTGGCAAGAGAACATATAGTGAGGTCTGGAAGATCGTACATGCATTGTATCCCCCCTACAAACATGTTTAACACTGTCTGTTTACACTTAAAGGAATACTGCATTTAACTAAAGCAGGCTTTGGCTGGAATAATTTTTCTTACACTTTTTAATACACTTTTAATATATCCAAATATAAAGCCAGATCACTTTCTACAATACTGGTTAGTACCTTGAGAAGATGAGGGAAAAAAAAATCAAAATTTAATTCTCTCTATTTTAATGGAAAAGCAAAGAATATTTGTGTTTAAAATATTACAGCTGGCTTACAAATGGCTTCATTTCTACTGGGAAGCAGCATCTTCAGTTCTCCACAGTGTGACATTTATCTCTGTGTAGTAAAAAATTCTGTACCTTACAAATTCTACAATAGGCAGGTCAACCACTTAATATCACATCATTCATGTAAACATACACAGCACTTGAGCTTTACATAGATCTCAGACGTTGTCACTTCAAAAGAGTTCAGAATAGAAGCAGTAAAAGAAATTTAGCAGTAAGAGAAAATGTGCTCTTTCTTTAATGCAAATGGACTCCTTTTTAAAGAACTGTTTTTAAAAACCTTTATATCATATTAAAAATTTGCATTTTGGCTACATGAATTAAATGTCTTTACAATTGTCTGATAATTTAAAAATTAAACTCAAAGAGATTGTTCATAAGTTGAAAATGACAGTTAGTATCCCCACTGAAACAACCTCCATTGAAACAGTTGCAGTGACAAAGTTCAGTTCCCTTTGGCTGTATTTGCAGGTTGTCTGCATGTCGTAAGGATTCAGTCAGCCCACCTGCTACAGAGCAAGAAGATAGCTCCTGCCCCAGCATTTGACAATGCAATGTACAATGTTCAATAGTGTACAACAATATCTGCATTCAGTGGGAAAGAAAACAAAACAAAAGAAAACAAACAAACCCCCGCTCCAACTGTAAAACAGTTGTATCCAACCTGACAGCGTCTGGAACACAGAATTTTTTTGGCCTTCCAGGATACAAACATGTCTCAGACTGGGGAAAAGGTGCAGTTCTCTCATCAGCACAGAGCAGCCAAATCAGGGCTGAGCACATTCTTGAACACTCTGTAATACAAAGGCATGAACAATAACAAAAAAAACACCCTGTTGCAAAGAATGTCTATGGATAACTTGAAGGAAAAACATGTGAATTTCTATCATTCACAAAATACTTAAGAAAATGAGAAGACTTTTAAATGGTCACAGATCTCTGTAGGAAAGATGCGATGGCCAGAGGGCTTTTCCATGTACTTAGCTAACCGCGAACTATTAATATTTTCAGGTTCTAATTCCAGCGCAAACTTGAAACAGGGAGAAGAAGTATTTGACTCCAGCTACTCTGTCCTGCAAGAATTAAATCTGGGAGTGAATAACAGTTCTTTCACCAATACCAGAAGCAAGCAAGCACTGTCTTAGTTTAGTAAGCCATTGACCCCATTTCCAGCCAGGCAAGGGGAGAGAGCCTTTCACTTCCTCTATAATCTACCAACAGTTCACATAAAACCAGAGCATGGGAGAATCCCACAGATATCAAAATTCAGACCAGCATGTAAGAGCAGAGGTCTACGCCCATCCCCATCAGAAAAGTCATCCCCATCTCTTTTCTCTCACTCACACACAAGAGATTATCAAAATATTCTTCACTAGATAGGTTGAGAGACAATCAGTAAAGGGAAGGAAACGCTATGGCTGTGGAATGCTTTTTGCAGTGTGATGCTCTTTTCTTTTCATTCCGCTTTGCGCTAAGGCATCCTGCTACTTTTATGCTATCTTCTGCTCCAGTGTGCAAAATTCCCTCTATCATTTCCTCCTATAGCGGAGAATTGGGGTTATTGGTGATCTTACCTTTTCCTCCTTGTTGGGCAAGGATCTCGTTTTCTGCCACTTCATTCTCCGTACATACCAGACAGGAACACAGACGTGCTCCCATCATCTCTCTTCTTGCAGATTGCAGCAGTAGCCTCTGCTTTAAAGAAAAAGGAAATTGAATCAAACATCTTTTTTTGCCCTACCCACTTGACAATATAGTGCAGAGAAAGGCGAGAGAACAGGTAACCTGTACCGAGTAGCAACCAGTATCAACTGAGATACTGAAATCATGAAATCAAATCACTGAAGTCATGAAATCATGAAAAATCTGGGCTGAAATAGTTTTCAAGGGATCATCTAGCTCAGCAAGGTACATTAAGGAAGAAATCTCTCTGCCGACAATACTTTGGGCTTTGGTGGGCTTTTAATACTACCATTCCAGCCCTGCAACTTCTCATCAGCGTATTTGGTTCTCCATATTCACTCTTTTTCTTTTCCCCCTTTAAATCACACACAGTTTGTGCTATCACTCAGCAAAGACCCAGGCTAATTCATATCTCAGAACATGTCATTGGCTTCAGACACACTTTCCTCCTGTATTGGGTTTTGATGGGTTTTGGAGACACCTTTGCTCAAGGAATTTCTTCTTCCTGCAAGTCACTCATGGAAGAGAAAGGTTAAGTGAAAGAATAGATGTTTTACTAAGCCTGTTGAAATTACATTTGTTACATCCAAATGGATTTTTTTCAAGCAGTGTGCAGGATTGACAAGAAAGCACCTGCTCTGCAGCAAACAAGAATGAAAATTAATAGGAGACCAAGGCAAAAGAAAGACTCTGGGTTTTACTCACCACCATCAAATTGTTGGGATTTAGAAGAGCACCCTTTGGTCTCTGCCAGACTAATTACTGCCCTGGGTTTGGTGTTTTAGTACATTAGTTGTCCTTCATAGAAAAACGCAACCATTGTAATACAAATCTGTACTGGAAATAAAAGTGAAAATATGGCATCTAATAACAAAAAATAGCAGAAGTCATCCATCAGAATACCTGTGTCACACAACTTTTTTCAAATGTTCTTTAACTGAGCAGCAGCACGTGCACCAACTGTTAAAATGAAACAGTTCTAAAATGGAAAACCGTGTGTCTAAGAGCAGAATCATACATAATGTATTTCTTCATTTTTTCCAATATGAAGTCACCACATACTGTTGCTCTAAACTATAAATTGCCAACATAAGTCCCATGTATGTGAATTTTTTCTATGATATATTCCTCTACTGCACCCAGGAGTGGGATGTTCATAGAACACATAGCCTCTGCTGCCAACAGATGTTGAGTAAATTTCAGATACAGTTATACATAGGCTGTACCTTTAGCTTGTACAGGTAAGGCAAAGGAGGGAGTACGTTCAGACTTTGCTAAGGTAAGAAAGAATAAAAAAAAGTGAGATCAACACAACATACATAAACACCCCTTACCACATTGTACAGCAATATATCATTCAACATGTGTTGAAAACAGCCCCTCTCACAGCCTGAGCCTTTGCCTGTGAGTCTAGAGCTGGACAAGGATGGCTACAACTGTGTCTAGCTCAGGGTTACCTCCTTTACCAGATCTAGATTTATGAACGGTATTTTTACTGCGCACAAGCAGTCTGGTACAGTGCTGGCACCTCTGCTGTGGATTCATATAAGAGCAGCTCGTCACCAGCAGGCTCCTGGGCTCCTGCTGTAGTCATCAGCCAGGGTGGAGATCTGCTGCCCCTTGGAGCTGGGCACCGTGCCATTCCACATCTGTCACAGCATTTACTAGCACACCTGTGACAAATCCAGACAGCAGCAAAAAGCTCACCATTCCCATTGCCCATATCTCAAGGTAGTGGCCATATCTCATGTCTCAGCAAAGGCCTGTCTGAAAGGCCAAGCACCATGAGGTACCTGTGGGAAGAGATCTTGGATTTTGCTATGGAGTCACCAAGAAGCACTCAAACTTGTGGTTCTACAGGCAAGCACATCCTGCACCAAGTAACTCTGCTTACAGAACAGGCTTGATATTAATGTCCTAAACCATGATGCAGTCACAGAAAGAACACTTCATTTCTTGAAATAAGATTATTTTGGAGCTGTGATAAATCTGAACAAGTAAATACTGCTTTCTGACATAGATCTTATGCAAAGCATTAGAAGATAAGTTATATCTTACACAAAGTCAACAGAAATTTTGATTTGTGCCATAGGTCATACCCGTACCTACCAGCATCAAGGGGATATTATCAATAACACAAAGAGTAGCTTTGGTATCACAGCAGTACAGAAGTTCCAAATATAATATCAGACAGATGGCAGATAGTTCTCCTTCTTTCCTAAACACGAAAAGCCTAATCCTCCAGAACTTGCACATCTAAAAAAGCTAATTTTATACCTCTGCAGTTCTACTTCCATGTAAGCAAGACCTTCCAGGAATGCAAAGTTCATCCACAGTATTCTCAGGTATGAGAGAATAGGCCTCCTATTTTGAGAGTACCTAATGTGTTCAGAGCTAAAATAACATCAATAGACTTATCTACAGCATAAAAAAATAAAAGCTGAATGGTTGGAATTTAATACTAGGCATTCTAAACAACTATAGTAGTACTCTTCTCTTTACATTTACCCTCTGCAAGTCGCACTGGCAACACAGACTGGTATCCTTTGGGTCTACATTTCTCTCTCAAAATTAGTGTGCCATTGCTCTGCACCAAGAGGTCCCAGTTTCTTATGATCCCAATAAGACAGGCACTCAGACACTCTGATTTATCACTTAAAATACCATTTAGCAGAGCTAATACCATAAAAAAGCTGAGGATAGTATAAAGGATTTTACATCTCTTCAGATACTGGGAATCCTGAGCTGCACAGCATCAGAGGGGGATCCAATCAGTGCTCAGCATGCTGCACTGATCTCTACCCCATCTGGGGCTTTTAAGCTTTTATGGGACTTCCTTCAAACATTTCTGTTCATTTCTACTGTCAAACAAGAAGAGCATTCACAGGAGAACTTGTTGCCACATTTTCGGGTAGAGACATGGACACCCGGGTGGTGTGATCACTGGTACCAACTGGGAGTTGCCTGCACACTCTGTCGTCACAGTTCACTGGTAACATTTAGGCCTTGCCCAAGGTGTACACGCAGCTCTGAAAGCAAAGCTATAAATGCAGTATATAAGCTGCTAAAGAAGTGCGGCACAGGCCTGCAGCTCCTCAGGCAAACTTCCATCACTTGGTCAAGCATCACCAAAGCCCATTTATTTTTCTGCTTTATTAAAGAGTTCTTCACACCACTCAAAAAAACTCTCAAAGATAATTATTATCTATTATGCACATTTAAACTTTTTGCATCAACCATAAAAACCAAATTTCTAAATATGCTGATGTGCACAGAAAACCCTAAAATATGGCCATAATACTCCTTTTGCAATTATATTAGACTACTTTCTAGCAGTTTCGAAAAGAATTGACATATTCTGTAGGAACTTTCAGACCACAAGATACCAGTAAAATAGCAGGCAGTACTATGAGTATTTAGGTCTAAATTTATAATTAATGCATAAATCATTATAAAAGTTATGAAAAAATGCAAAAGGAACAAAACCCTATTCCTGACTTTTATTTCCTTGCTCACTATTTTAGATAATAAATACACACACCTAGTGTAGTTTTCCAAGCAAATGAGACTGATTCAACTACACCTCCTGTTGGCCCATCAGTCCTTTCTCTCTTAAATGTTCTTCATCAGCTTTAATTCCATCAGACAAGGCAGCAAGCGGATTGAGGGGAAGCACTTTGCTACAGTGAGTGAGAGCTTGTGGGTGGGGAGGTAACGGCCTGCGTTGTTGTTCCCTTCAGAGGGAGTTAGAGGAGACCTGAGGGCTGAGGCTCATGTCACTCTTGCTCCTCTTCCACCAACTATGACATCTTCCACTTCTTGCCTTTAAAGCATCAAGAGTGCTTCTGCTGCCCAGTCCTGGCTGGAGGGTTGTAACCTTAAGGCCAGGGAATTAGCTTCCCACTCATATTGGAATTGCTCCTTCTGAGGAAGGGATACCAAAATCCCAGAAGATGGTGATGCTGAAAATTTATCCAAATTATTATTACCAAATGTGATTGCTAACATTCTGGTTATGTGTGTTTCCAAAGTTAAAATTGGAGATAATGAGATTAGCGTGTTACTAGGTATCAGGAGAAAGGCCTTGCTGTGAAAGCCTTCTTCATAAAATAAAATACGAGTGGGATATGGTCAGTCCTCTGTAACAAAAATCTATCTTGTATTATAAAGTAGACTAATAAAGCAACCCTCACCCTGAATACTGCATAGCGAGGAAAAAAGATTATTCTATACAAAATCTAACAATACTGGGTTATTTATATCCCAGGAAGGGAAAAAACCAAACACCACCACCACCACCAAACCAACCAACCAACCAGAAACCCACAAAGAATAAGCATTACTTAAAATGAGAAACAATGAGCTTTCTCCAAGTTTGTGTGTGAAATTTTTATGATAGAGCCCCATTCAGATGAAGCCTGATTAAAAATGTTCATTTGTAGGCAAGCTGGAGTTGGCTGACTACTGCCTAATCATTAGGAATATTTATATGCATCTCGAACTATTTAAAATGCAAACACTGGAACAATTTAAAAAAAACAAAACTAAACTAAACTAAACAAAAAAATGCATTTCATCCCAAAAAGCTTTCCTTTGGTTTCTATTTAGAGATATAATGAATACTCCAGTGATACAAGCAGCAAGACCACACAATCAGAGAATGAAAGACCCTGGACAAAGATGAGAATTTAGTAACTGTGGTGCAACTAATAATATATTTTAACACACGATCTCACACGTTTTTCCATAGGTGCCGAGTTATAGACTGTTCATCACAAGTGAGTTTTGGAGACAGAAATTATACACTCACAAAACTGATTGGTGATTTGATTCTTGCTAAAGAATCAAAATGGTAAAAAATTGTTAATTAAATTATGTTAATTTAAAAATGTTAAAATGGTAAAAAATTTGAAAAGATCAGCTATTGTTTACGTATCATGCACAGATTTTGCCTTACTAAAGTTATTCTTGTTCTTCAATCCAATAATCATTCCAATAAGATAATCTTTGAATGACTAAAACTAGATCCTGCTTCATAGCTTTAAATGCAAAATAACTTACTATGTTAGGCTCAAAGTACAGTCTGTGTAATATAACTGCCTATTTCTGTTAGTTCCTATTTTACAAGTGGGGACAGATGAGTGCAGAGATTAAGAGCCAAAGTCTCAGTAGTATCTAGGAACCGAGTAGCAAAGCCTTGCCTAACTTTGAGGCAAGAGCAAGCACAGAGATGGAGTCATAGCCTGCAGGTGGCTACAACATCTCGGATTCAAACACACACCCATTTCTGGACAGGTACTGAAGAGGTGAGGCTGTGTACCCCAGACCAACAGGACATGTCCTCAACACCAAACCTCAGGGACTTGCACTTTCACTTGCTGAAGCTGTTGCATATGTTATCATTAATGTTTACTAGAAGCACTTCAGTATGTGGTTACCACCACTGTGTAGGGCTTTTGCATATTGAACAATTCTGCCACTAGACAGCACCCAAAGCCTTCTGCTGGCTCCCTCCAACTTCAGAAAGGCTGGTAACACAGGTAAGGAACAAGCCATGTGGGGTTAGGCAGAAAATAAACAAACAAACAAACCAAACCCAGACAAATCCCACATGTTTCAGGGGTTAGGCTTGCCCTAAATTTCCAATTTCTAGGACACCACCAGTATTCAGGCAACTTAGCAGGGCAGCAGCTGCACTGAGAACAGACTGAGCTGCGCAACTCCTTGAGGCTTGAAAAAGAGGCTGAAAAGAGGCTTGAAAAAGGACTTTCAACTCCCCGAGGTTTGGGGCATGTGCCCTTCCCTACCTCTCGTTTTATAAGATAAGAAAGGTTGGAAATTATTTGGTTGGTAAAACAAAGTCAGGGATCAAAAGAACATTGAATTGTCTCAATTCAACTTTAGGAAGGTGTAGATGGTTTAGGAGTCAAGTAATTTGTAATAACATTAGTAAGCACAAGAACATCAGTGTAGTGTTAGCCGCAGAAAATTAGGGATTTGGTATTTTACAGACCCTGAAAACACTATTGGAGCACAGCATGGTGTTAATTTAAGGCAAGAGGTAAATTGTGACTATTTTTCATTACTGTGAGATAATACAAAATTTCTATGATAACACTTAAGAAACAGTTTATCACTTACAGTAGGCTTTGTAGTTATGAAAAACTCCAAGCAACTTTGTCTGTTGAAAAACTGAAGAATTGTGCCTTCAGAAGTCTTAGCACTGGCAGGTATCCTAAAATATTGCAGATTTAAATGTGTTTAAACACCCCCAACCTAACCCTAACCTTGCTCCCCCCTCCTCCAAAAAAAGGGGAGGAAAACCAATGCACTTTTCTAGAGTTTGGGGGATTTTTTTTAAAGATACTTACACTGATAGGGTTTGTTAGCTGGACTCATGCTTCAGATGCTTTGGAAATCAGTGTAAATATAGCCAAACATAACAACACACACACCTGAGGATGAGGCAACTGGTTGCTTGAGGAATAAAAGTCAGGCAGATCTCAAATATTCCTACCTCAGAAAAATCTATGAATTCAGTCTTTTTCTCCCTTTTCTCTATTTCCCTTTTGGTTTTGAGTGAGAAGGGATGTTGGACACACTTTGCCTCTGCAGCAGAGCTGGCTCTCTGCGTCCATTCAGTGTTTCCTCCTGCTTGTTTCCACCCTGAGGTGCAGAGCCCTGGGATTAGATGTGCTAAATCAAGGCTGCTATGTCCTCAGCAGGATTGTAAGAAATCATTTATTCCACATAGAAGCCTAGCAAGCAAATGCAGATGTGCCACATAAAATACTCCCAAGGTCAACATTGTTAAAAGGTGGATATTTTAGCCATGTTTTATAAGCACCTGAACTTGATGTCACACATTGAACTGAGTGCAGGATTTTCTTTTCCTTCTTTTCCTTCGCTCTGACCAATAAAGGTAAGAATCACATACCATAATTCTCCGTTTTTCTTCTTTTGGAAGTATGGTGTTGGCAGTGTGAAATACAAAGCTAACCAATTTCCATCCACCTCCCAGAGCCACACACTGAGACGTGCTAAATAAGAGACCTTACCATGGCAATAAGCCTCCTCGATTTATAAATAGCAGAATGTAGTCACCTTAGGAGTTAAGCTAACAAAGAGAAGTAACAACCACTGCCACATTTCTGAACTTTAGGCAGTGAAATTTTACGGTAGAAGAATGAAAAAGAAAAGTCTGAGAACTCGAGTTAAACTTTTAAAAATAAACAGTGTTTCAAGAGAAACCTCAAAGTGCCCTCTCCTGGCACCTGGCAGTAACTGTGGGCTCTGAAACATCCTAATCCTGCAACACTTATTATTTGGCTAAAAGGGAGTTCTTTTGACACACATTTTTTGTTAAGAAATTGTCTTTATTAGCTATAGAGCAAGGGCATGAAACTGTTCAGATAATCTCATAGAATAAGAAACACTGAAGTGATTTGTTAAAAACTATTTTAAAGTGTAATTAAACCGTCCATACTGTTCGTTTTTTCCAAAAAAACCCATGTGCTTAAGATTCATTTAATTGTATTATTAGTATCACATAATACTAATGTTATCAATCTGCAACAGTACTGCTGTAAATTTTCAGTGCATTATTTATTGCTGATTATTTTTGACATTCCTTTTTACAGATTCACCCTAGGAAGCAAAACACTTCTGGTTTTAGTTAACCAAGCACAAAAAGTACAGTAAGTGAAAATTGCATTAGAAGAATAAACCTGAACTGTCTGTTTATTTCTGGGTTTGGTGTTGCAGGTTAAAATACTCACTCCATTGTCCCACCTTTCCTAAGCACTTTCATCAGTGTAAGAGATGTCATATATTTCATTTTGTTTAATTACATATTTTGTTTCTATGGCAACTAGACAGAATCTAATCCATTTCTGTTCCTTCCTAAGCCTTTACATAGCAATTTCCTTTCACAGTATAGTAGCAAAAGATAATCCTCCTTTAGAACTCCTAGTACTGTTCTTTCCAAATATCCCGTAATTAGTATGCATTAGGATTAAAACCAGTTGTAGTTGTGCTATAACTAAGAGAAACCGTGAAAAAAAATCTAACAGGATCTAGACAGAAAATTCTAAACTACCACTAAGTAACTTCAGCATAAATTTACTGCCACCTGCAGGCAGGCTTTCACTGTCATGGATCTCCAGAGCATGGAAGCAAGGGTATGAAGGGAAAGCAAATTTGATGTTCCAACTCTGGCCAATTGATTCACATTTATTTTACTTATATGAAAAGGAGAACCCACTAACGTTGCCCTGTTTAATGAAATAATGCAGATTATTTTAATTTCTGTTTTCCTATTCCAGCCTGCTTCTCTTTGTGCAGATAGTGGTCATGTCTGAAGATTTTCCTTCTGAACTGACACTGTAATAAAGGACACAAGTTCTACTGCTGCTAACCACATCTTGAACAGTGTGCTTTCTGTATTCTTCTATTTTTCAAAGAAATTACTATGTTCTAAAATTTAAGCCAGATTTTCTTAAAAAAATCTAGCAAGTCAAATCTTACAAAAAATATCGTATCTGTGGTTAAAATACCTGTTCTAGGAAAATTTGGGAGATTACTGCCTTACTAAATGGCCTGAGAATTTATATTCTTTCATACAGAAAACCAAACTGAAAGAGTAACACTGACACTTGTAAAGCTTACAAATATCAAACAAAGTTTACCTACAAGGCCTGTTTTTGAACCCATTACCATCTGAAACAATCCTAACTTACAAAATAATACAGTATTTTATTCTATCAGAAAGTGATGTTGACTCAGTGTCTAGGGTAACTAGCGCTAAATTACTCCTCTTACCTATTTTTTTTTAAATGTTAGTGCTTAACGCACACTTCATCACTTCATTTATTCCATTTACCCAACCAATCTTTATACTGCAGTAGGAATTTCTTCCTTTCAACATTGCATTCAGCACCACACTTAACCTCAGGTCCTCTGCCTGCTAGTGAACCTGTCAGATTATTTTCAGCCTTCAAACTCTTCATGCAACATCTGGGAAAGCTAAATTTTTAGAAGCGAGGTCTGCAGGACTGCCAGTGCACTGAAACAGGAATCAAAACATCAATTTTCAGCTTTCCAGGCTGGTAGTTCCAGAAAAAACCAGTAGTGAGTCTTAAATGGTGAAAGTCAGATCTGATCCGTCAAGACCATTTTCCATACAGAGAAACAAAAGCATACATAATGCCATGCAAGTACATTTAGGCTGGCATTTCCAGGACATATCAGGTTTACTGAATACATGCTGTGCTTTTGATTCAATTATAGACTCCAAATTCCATTCCAGAGCTAATATACTGGCTACCTGGTCTGAATTCCAGCAGTAACCATGCCTCTGCCTGAGAGCAGCATAGTAAAGAACTTTCTTAGGAATGATCACATGCCCTCAGAATAGAGCTTCCTTTGCCACGTGTAAAAGGCTGTTTGGACAAGGCTGTCATCTATCAATCTGTTATCATAGATTGATAGAAAGGTTTGGGTTAAAAAGGACCTTAAAGACCATCTAAGTTCCGTCCCCTCGCCATGGGCAAGGACACCTTCCACTAGACCAGGTTGCTCAAAGCCTTAAATGGTTTAAAGCACTGAAGATTTTAGCTATTTAAATGTGAAGTCTATTGAACACATGGTTTCCTTCTCCTTACCTCTGTCCCTTATCCTCTGAAAAAGGGAGGAGAAAAGGCTGTTCTTTCCCACAGTAATATTTGAAGAATTTCTCCAGGAGATGGGAAGCTGTATTAGCACATCTCTCTTTTAATAAAAGTCTAAGCCTGTTTTTTTCTTTCTATTTATAAGAAAAAAAAGGACAAAAACAAACAAAACCTTACACAGAACAAACTGCACTTACTGTTGGAAGACAGCATATGCTTTCAAAATGAATGAAAATTTCAGTACTTAATCATGTCTTACCACTTGATGGGGGTGGTGAGCTACTTAGGCAGGCCTTGGCTTACAAATATAGAGCAAGATGCTCCTGGACTATAAATAGTCATTTTTTATAGTTTAAAAACACACTACAACAAAGTGCCAAAATTCAAATGCATTTGGAAAGTTTAAGACCTGCTTGTTATGCAATACCTAAGCTAAATTCCACATGATGCTTACACAGTAGGTACTGTCAGGTTAAATCAATTGCTTTCCAACTAAATATACCAGATACTTCATTCTGGGAAAGATGAGCGGATCAGTCTGCTCTGTGTTTGGCAAAAACCAAACTGCATCTCCTCTGAAACATAACTATTGGTAGAGAAGCCTTTTCTACAAGTGTATAGAAAGTTACTTCTGTTACAAAGTGCCTCTTGTTCTTCATTTCCCTTTTCACATATTATATATCACAGAATTCCTTTCAGCACTTTACAGATCTAAATCCTATTTGCAGGTTAAAACAATGCTACCAAGGCTAGAAAAGTTTTAATCTAGTGGCATAAAAGATAAAACAGATGGACAGGAGGCTAACAATGTCTGTACTTCAAAGGACTAAAATCTGTGGAAGACACCCCTTACGTTTTATGCTGGATCAAGCAAAACATTAACTGTTCAAATATTAAAAAGATACAAAGCAAGTACCAAATATGATTCACCTAATCATGAAACAACTAACCACTTTGCAAAGACCAACCTTACAGCTTTCCCATCACACACACAGAAATAATTACACGTCAAACAGGAAAGCCACAGCTCAGTTTCCTGTACTTCTAGTAATGGAACACGTAGGTCCCAGTTGCCTGATGACTAATCCATACTGCTATGATTATTACCACTCATATTGATATGAATTATGTTTATTCTGAATTAAGAAACCACACTCACTAAGTGTCAGTCCAAACTGCAGGGCTGTACAAAGCAAAGTTCTGCTTTGTACAAGATCAGATCAGAAAAAGCTGTAGGAATAATCAACTGCAGCTAGAGAGATGCAAAATACAGAAGAGGAAAAAGGAAAGGGGTGAATCACAAAAACAGTTTAGAGTGCCTGGCATGGCCTAAATACAAATGAGTTCAAGCACATCAACAGCTATGAGATTCTTAACAGTGCTTATGTTTGATTTACAAATGTCACAGAATGGAGCTTCCATAAAACATTTTGTAAAAGTTTGTAAAAACAAACAAAATCTATACACACAAGCTCTCAAAGATCAAAAGAAAAAAGTGAAGGTCAAAAGGTTTTAAAAAGCTTTAGACCTTCTGATTATTTAAAAATATTTCCCTTTGCCATTTGATAGATCAACAATTCCAACAAGACTAGAAAATCAAAAAGCGAAACAACATGAAAGATGTTCACTACCACAGATCGTTTATTTATACACTAAGTTAAAAAATGCAAATATTTAATTACAAAAAGTTTATCAAACAACTGTATACATACAGTTCATATTGTTAAAAGCCAACATGTCAATCGATACTTTATGTACATTTGATTTATAATGTCATACAATTGTAGAAAAGCATCACTCAGCAGAAACTGATTTGGCATTTGGAAAGTACTTATCACCCTGCACTAGAAGAGACGATTAATTTATATGTTACAATAAAAATATTTGTTTGCTGTGATCATTCGAAGCAAATGGATGCTTTTTTTTCTCCAAGAAGAATCATCATAAGTGGAGATTAAAGTGCACATAACCAACGCATTAACAATTCTTCAACAATCCCATCTATCATTCTAGATGCTCGAAGCACATCACAGTAACATCAAGGATTTAGGACTTTTCTCTGTGGCTAAAAGAGCAAGACTTTAAAAGACATTCAGCTTCCTAAGCTGCATGAAATACTTCTGGAGTACAATAAGGTGAAATGGGGTACCGAAATTTTGAAAATAGTGTTTGGTGAAAAACTCAGGGTAAATTCTCCCAGATATATGACTTCTGGGGAAATATTTTCCTTTTCTAACAGAAATTCATTGTATTTCATACAACTGCGGACCAAACATGCAGGCCATGCAACAGCATTTATGTAACCGTCCCCGCAGTCATTCTTTGTGGGTTGTATATAACACAGGTTGGAGCAACACTGTCTACCTTATGCATAAATTTTGCTGGCAATCAAGAAAAAACATCACCAATGATTTGTCTGCTACAGAATAGGGTCCTACACTAGAAGAGTGCTCTTCAAAAAACATAGTTCAAAATATTGGCTTTGTCTCATTACAAGCAATACAGTAAACCTTACGAAATATAACACAGTCAGTACTAGCAGAGCTGTTGAGGACAATAATTTTAATAAATCAGTGCACTTTAGATAAAAGAATGCTTATGATGTTACAATCTATTCAAAAGCAACAGCTGAGCAGGCTAAATTTACATCCACAAGAGAAGCATGACAGTCACTGAAAATACAGTGAGTTGCTGGTAATGATGGTTATCATTTTTTTCCACACCAACCGGTCACCAATGGAAAAAGAAGAATTTTTTTTTTTCATTTTACAAATATGGTAAGTTTTGAAGTGTTATACTTGAAGAGCACACTTCATATCTTAGGCACTGGACCCAATTCAGAGGCAAAATGTCTGTTAACAGGATTCACTCTCCTCAGGTTTCTGAAGGCCATCCATATGAAGTTTACATACAGCATGACCAATACACATTAGATACTGCTGTAAATATATAAGGAATACAAAACACTATTAAATACAATTTTCACCCCATGGCACATCACACATGGCAATACCACTTGTTTCATATCCGGTGAGCAATGGTCAGTTGTGGTTATGCTTTATTGAATATTTTCCTTTCTGTAGCTGAGAAATATACAGCTTGGACTTGCTTCCATCCGGTCTTTTAAACCAAACTTCATCATGGTTAATTGTTGTAATTATGGCACTACAGAAAATGAGGGAAGAAGGGTCAGGGGAAGAAAAACAAGAAGAATTTAGAAAGCTTATAAGCTAAAAATAACCTCAAAACTGCAGCTGTATTTCCACACAGTAAATGAAAATATGCATTAGTTCTAAATGCTAGGCCCAAAAGACACTGGCTCCACCCAAAGGATAGTTTTAACAGAATCCTTTGGCAACTGCATGTGTCTTTAATGAAGGTAGCTAATGTTTCAGCCATCTATTTTATTCTCTTACAAGAAAACCCTAGTATGTATAAATATTTTAATTGTCTAGAAGAGCAACTGTCACACAGAGAAAACACAACAATATACCACTCATAGTAAAAAAACAAGAAAAACCTTGAAATTACATTGAATATGAAGTACTTGAAAAAAAGTTGAACAACTGAAGCCATAATTTAAAGCAAAAAATGTATTTAACTCTTACTCATTATACCAAGACCATAAGAAATAAATTGAAAACGGACTTACTGATTCACTGTTAAATGAGCCCTACTTTTATGCTTCTAATGGTAACTTTTAACACAGTGAACAAAACTCCCTCCCCATACCACACAGAAAAAATATCATTTCAAGTAGATTGATGGGGAAAACAGAAAGCACAAAACCAAAGATTAAAACAGTTAATAGAATAAAGATCTATTGCCTACGGGGCGTGACAGCTCCCTCTAGCCTTAGAAGTTGCTGGCATCTTGAAAGCCCAGGAAAGCTCCACCGCATGCTTGCCCTGTTAAGCATCAGCCTTTGGCTTTTGTCAGACACTGGATACCAATTGGATCTTTACTTGGCCCAGTAGAACTGCTATGTCCTGCTAAATTAAGTCAGAGTTTTTTAAATTTCTGACACAATCCATAGTTTACTAAGGTACCTTCCTGTTTCAGCGCTGAACAAATACCAAAATCACCAAAATTTGTTCCTCTTCACCATACACAAGGAGAAAGAGAAACAGCCAGTCCTTACAGTAAACTACTGATATATGAAATTAAACTCCATTTTTCTGAGTACAGGTGCCTATTTAATCAACACTGGGCTTAGACTTATTTGCCCCATTCAGTAAAAGGTAAGATCTACATTTAATTTTAGATACACTCAGACTTCTAGAATTTACAAATATTATCCATATAGAGAAAATACATAAATGTATCTTAAAACATTAAACCAAACTTGCACTCTAATATTTAGACTGTTCCAAGGTAGAATCTTTCTTAAGAGAAGGAAACACCATTAAAAAGTTCCAACTTTTTTCTTTCAGAGCACTAATCAATGGAAAACAAAGCTTATCTTAAACAGTATAAAGTGTTTTTCCAGAATTAAGTATGAATTTCCATAATTAAGGTAATTGTTACTGAGGTAAATGTTACTGAGGTGACAGTATTACCACATAGGCCTTACTCTTCAATGCCATCATCCTAGTTATTGCTTAACATGAATGCACAGAGCTGCATAAACTAAATAATCTTTACCTTGTAGGACATTCATCTTTCTTATCAATGCATATCGTCTGCCCTCGTCCATACCACTCGCCATCATAATAGAGTCTTCCTTCTTCAGATCTAGCACTATGTAGATGTTTTTCTAATTTGACGGGTGCTAAATTAAGTAATAAAAGTGATTTAATATTGACTTCACAGAAATCAGTTAGGTGGTTAAATACACTTTCATCAAGTTATTTACACAGAATACACATTTTTTCCAACAGTAGTCCATCTCTTAATAGTCGCATGAACACTGAAAGCAATATACCTTTTTATTTCCAGTCAGATAATTAAAAGTTATATTTTGATTTTCAAATAGAAGCTATTACCTACTTGCCTACTGTCCCTTTTCCTCCTTACTCACCTCCAAATATGTGATTTTACTTAGCATGAACATGCTTCTCACTTCCGTGCCAAATATGAATACCACTCCTTTCCCATAGCTCTGCTTTTTCAGGGTTGTAGCTTGCAGTCAATGTGGGCATCCTTTGAAATGCACCTGTAAGGTCCAGATGCTCTCGGTTTTCTGCTTAATCTTGTGCAAACACTGCACAGTTTGCTAACAGGAATTGCTGTTAACCACTGTTGGAAGCTTGAATTTTTGTTGTGAATTTTTTAGAATTTGTGTCAACAGAAACAACAGCAATCAAGCTACAGGTATCAGCACCTGAGAGAGGGGAAAGACAAAAGCCGCATCTTCCAGCTACTTCACCCCATCCTCCATCACTATGCCAGTACTATAATAAATACAATCTGCCTGGATGCAGTTAGCACCACTCCATACAGCAAGTTCTGTCTTTTTAAACCAGACCATATTTACTTACGTTCTGGCTTTACCCTGTGTGGCCCCAGTGTAGCCATTGCCTTGAAACAGAAGAAAATGAAAGTTAGTCAGCAAGCATTGTCATTTTTTCTTAACTGCCAGCTTTAGTTGTGAAGTAATGTGCAGTGGTATTTGCTTTTATACACAAGTATATAGTTGCATTTACATGCAAAAAACACAGTGAGAATTCTAAAATAAAAATGTGTTCAATGGTGACTCAGGAGCTAAATAAAAAAGCATTTTGAGGGTGAAAAAAATCACCTTCTTTAGTAAGTTTTGATTTCAAGTAACTCTGAAGTTTTTCTAAATTAAATCCTCAAAATTGGTCTTAACATAATTCTGTCAAGAAAACACAAAATTACATTAACTCATTCTGAAAAACAAAATGCTTTAAGAACAATCTAGTCTTTTAATTTATATGTTTTATGTTCACCAATGTTACTTCATGCAAACTCCAGATCACACATAGACTTGGGGAAAAAAAAAAGCACTCATGAGATTTTGCAGGTTCATTTCTTAGTTTGCTTTTTGGGGTTTTTAAAAAATATTTCCAGAAAAGGCAAAATCCCTAGTAGATCCTGGGTTTGTTGCTCTGGTTTAAAATTATGTAGAAGAACTCAAGGGGAAGATATTTTATGTCTGTTTCTCTGATGCAATAGACTTCTTGTTTACAAGAAGTAAACATCTTCTGATGCACTTTACTTCTTGTTTAGGAAATAGGTACGGGGAAAAAAACAGGATAAAAACTGACTCAGAGTCAATTCCCCACCAAGTTTTTGAATTCACCTAAGTGGTTTGCTATTCCATAAGCTGGGATGCACTAGTATACTAGGGGAAGCTTTCTGACTGCAGGTGCAAGGGAAGGATAGCATTTCATTACAGCAAGATCCTTCAACAGTCTTACAAAGATCTAAAAAAGGCATTATGCAATTAAGATTTCTTTTTTCAAATATATCAATTGATCAAACAAATTTATTTTCCTATAAAACTGATTCTCTTATAATCTGAGAAAAACACAGGTTCTCATTTATGGAAAAATATATAAGGAGAGGTAAAAGCACAGAAGTCTTCTTAAAATAAAAAACTTACTATATGAAAACATGCCATATGAGATGTATTTTTTAAAATTTTCATATAAAGCAAAATCCTGCCAGACTATCCTATCATAGTTTCTATCCAGTTAGGCTAGACTATGAGAAAGCAGATCCACTTAACACAGGCTTTGGGCTTGCTTTTTCATTGAAAATTATGGACTCCCCATTTGAGAGATATCCACTTGCTCCCCTTTAATGGATTCCTCTGTATGATTTGGGTAGAAGTAGGAGAAGTAGCAATAACACAGATTAAACTGAAAGGATTAACGGACTGCTGAAGAAATAAAAATCTATTTAGTATTTTGATCATGTAAGAAACCCAGTTACATATTTTTAAGTAGCAAAAGGACTAGACATGAACCCAACTAAATCCACGGTCATTGGCACTCATCCTTTTATCTTACCTTCCTTATTGTTGTCCAGTCTTCAAGTATATCAAGGTCTTGTAACATATAAACTATATAAGGGCGTGGAAATGTTAGGGAAAACTCTTTTTAATAGAAATAATATAAATACTCTAATGCTTGTAGAAAGATATCAATAGCTCTGTTCTGCCCATCTTTCACACAAAGTGTACCAACCTGAAGTAAAAGCTCAGCACAAACACATCCATCTCTGAATTATGCAACCTAGAAGTGCACTTTAAGAATTACTAAAAGAGGTAATAATAGTATGTAGATATTCACACTACAGGAGTTCAACAAAGAGGTAAGATGAACAAGTGATATACAACTTTTCCATTCCCAACAGTTCAAAAACTATTCTATTTGCAATAATTCAAATTACAATTAAAATTCATTGCAATTTCAATGCACCACTGCAAAACACGACCTACACTAGTATCAGCTTAAATAAAATAATTATTTTTACAGTATTCCGCATCATATATCTTAGAGAGAAAAGTATGATCAGCACCATATGTCTGAATATCAAATATCCAAAAAAACAGGAAGTAAAAAGGCAAAGCCCCCTTCCTTAAACTATCAACTGCAAGTAAAAAAATGTGTATTAGAACAACACATGAAGTTCAAATCAAAATTCCATATAGTACAGCTATTCCATTACAATAGTCTTCACTTTATACCTAGTTTCTCCCCATTTCATCTCTGAAAAACCAAGTATAGAAAAAGGTGCTATGGATGTTTAAAAAAAAAATCTCATAAAATGGACAGCAAGCCTACACTTAAAATTCCATTTGAAATTTTAAAACTCTTAAACCACTTTCACGTCCATTTTTCTCGAAATAGCAAAAAATTACAAATCAAAAGCCATGTAAAATGTCTAGGTATTTGCTTTACACAGATCTGACAAGTTCACAACTATTTCTAAACGACAATCAAAAAGAACAAATTCATTTACTTCACAACTGAAAGGATTTTCAGTTTTATAAACTGCCTGAAATTCTGGGATTTTATACCTAATACTAGATTAGTATTTTTGGTTTGGAATATACTCTAAAATAGCAAGGTAGCTCATAATTCACAGAATCCAATGCTATTTATATGGTCGGTTGGTGAAGCTCAAGCAGCCTACCTTGATTCTGCTTTTGTCTTGTAACTCTGTTTTTCTTTAAGAAAAGTTAGAAAAATCAACTTCTAGAAACATTTTCTACATAAAACTAGTAGCTAGGTAAGAGAATCTTAATTTCAATTTTCATAATGGGATGTGTCAACATGGTTTCTCTAATCTGAATTAGAATAATGTCTGCAATGCAAAAATCAGTTTTGATAATGCACTTTCACTTCAACTTGATATTAATGACACGTGTAATAAAATTAGCTATAAAACTACAAACACTACTAGAAAGAAGAATGATTTCAGTAAAAGGATATCTGATACAACAACAGGTTTCTTCTTATCTGGGCTAAATGGATCCTTCCTTTTCTTCCTGGACTGGAGCTCATCATTCCATAATTCTGAAAAGATATAATGATATAATTCTGAAAAGATATAAAAGATATGCTATGAATCAGAAACATTTACATGTTTAGCTCTTGTTATAGCAGAAAACATTGTCCAAAAATGAAAAGTAACACTTTCTGATGAGAAAATTTTCTGTTTCTGAACAGAATAAAGGTGTTACATGATTATGTAGGCATAGATTAATACTCTCAAAACACACAAGTGATGCTGACAACTGTTAAACTAATGTTTAAGTTTAAACTCAACCCCCTGCCCAAAGTCTATAGCTGAATAGCATTCTAACAGATAACCTAAAACTCACCAGACATACTATGTGTACAGTCAACTAATCAGTAGCCAGCAGATTAAAAACAAACAAATAAAAAAACCCCAAACTGAATTCCCACCCACCTGAGGTAATGTCAATGCTGTGTCTGTCTTCTTCAAGTCTTCTAATCTTCTCTTCTAGTTCACTTTGTACAGTATCATACAAGAGAAGCTTCTCACTCTAAAAAAGAAAGATTGCAGATTTTTACATTACTAAATTCAATAATCTAAATATTGGCAACTTAAGGCATCAGTGGAAGGAACATAAGAATAGATTTTCCAGAAGCCACAAAGTATATCACATCTCCCTGTATCCACTTTCTTAGCATGAGATCCTAGCTCCTTAAAGACAGCCCACTCACTTGGCACAAGAGAAAATATAATCACATATATATCAGCTATTAATACCAAGAGTAATTAAGAGCATGCAGCTAGCTCTCCAGAATAACTGTTTGCATTTTGACACAAACACAGTGTTTTTCTTCTGGATAGAAAACATTTATTCACAATGGGTAACTGTAAAGTAGTGACATCTATGCTCACCTTCCATTACAAATCACAAAAGCCAATGTTTTCATGGAAAGCTTTTTATAAAGCTGCCTCTTATACTAAATTATACGGTATCTATACAGATCAGTTAGTCTTTTAAAGGCAGCATCAAAACCCACTGAATTCTCTAAAAGAGTAACTTGGAATTAGGCTGAGTTTCAAGCCTCAAAGAAATAACTTTACTGCTCTTTCATAAGCTTGCACATTTCCAAAAATATGAGTAGAAAATACAGCCAATTGTTAGATTTCAACATTCACTTTCAGTGAGCAATGGAACAAATCTGGAAAACAGAGAGCTTGGACTTACTGAAAAAACAGCATAAGCACCTCAAGTCACTGCATCCAGCTATCTGCTACCATGTCTCTGTCAGAAGCTGCAGTTCCCTACAGCCAAATTAGCAGGTGTCTGCACTTCAACTGCTCTTGCCCACAGCACAGTAACAGAAATTTACCTCTACCAGTGTTCAAGGTAGTTTGCTGGAGTAAAGCAAATCAGCTGAGGAATGGACAAAGAATCCTATTCCACTAAATGACCGTCAGGCTTACCATTCCCTTCAAGTTACAAAATATTCAAATTCTAAAGACCTCCTTTCACATATTTTTCAACCCCTCACTATAAAAAATATTTCCCAGACGAATTTAAAAGGCAGATGCCTCTTTACATATATCTGAAGTGACAAATGAGTGTTATCTCTTCCAAGATCATTTTAAAATTCCATTTTAAAATTAAATAGCGTCTGTGTTTAGACATGTTCTGCTTCAGGTACCTGGTAACAAATAAGGTTTGAAAAGCTATTACAGGCATTAGAGACATTCTTGCTGAATGGTTATACTCCAGTGCAACAGTGATTCTACAAGCAGCATTTCTGACTTAACAGAGCTTTTTCCCCCAGGAGACTTTTATTGGATGGTGAATATCTGAATTCTGAATGTTTCATGTAACAGCAAAACAACGGACTAAGACCACCTTAAAGAGGAATAATACAGAGCCAAAGCAAATCATTCAATCATGGATAAGAGACCCGGCAAGTCTTAGAGGATTCTGTCAAGCCTCAGGAGTATTCACAGGAGCAAAAACAGCCAAAAATGAGTCGTCCTTCATAATACCTAATTCTTCCCCAAGGCATCAAGAAAATGGAAAGCTTTTCAAAAGTACACATGCATATTCTTGCTTTATTAGTATAGAACCAGGAATTCAGGAATATGGTGAACCACTCAGAAGAAACCACCTTTAAGCAACTGTAAGGGGGCTGAGGAGTACTATAATGAAACCCTCAGGATCTAAGCAGCTATGTACAGCATTGGACATACATGTACTTGAGTGTTTGTACTACACTATTCAGTATTTAGATACATGAACAGCAATATTTATGTTCAAGGAGAGAAATATATTTTTCTTGTAACTGCTTTTGAAATTACAACTCTATCACTAGCTGTCTCAACGAACTCAAAAAGACTTCTTTGGTTTTGTTACTAAAATGTTTCTTGCTAAAATTATGTCAGGTATTTCAGTTATCTTTTTATAACAAAGGTAAAAAATCACGTGGGAATCTATTAATAAGAACTTGATAATGAAAAATAAGAAGCCTTAGCTATATATATATATATGTATATATATATGCAAAGCCAAACTAATACAAATCTCTTCAACATCTTCATTAGCAACTCAGACACGGGACTCAAAGGGGTCTAAGTAAGTTTGCCAACAACACTAAATTGGGAGGAACTGTCAACTCGCTCAAGAGCAGAGAAGCCCTGCAGAGAGACTTTGACAAATCAGAAGGCTGGGCAATTGCCAACCAAATGAAGTTAATAAAGGGCAAGTACTGGATTCTGCATCTGAGACAGAGTAATCATGGATGTACAGACTGGGGAATGAGATGCTGGAGAGCAGTGCCATGGAAAGGGACCTGGGGGTCCTGGCTGATGGAAAGTTGAACATAGGTCAGCAGTGCCCTGGCAGCCAGGAGGGCCAACCCTGTCCTGGGGTGCATCAGGCCCAGCATTGCCAGCAGGGAAAGGGAGGGGATTGTCCCACTCTGCTCTGCACTGGGGTGGCCTCACATCGAGTCCGGTGTGCAGTTTTGGGTGCTACAATATAAGACAGATATTAAGCTACTAGAGAGTGACCAGAGGAGGGTCACAAGGATGGTGAAGACTCTGGAGACGAAGCTGTATGAGGACTGGCTGAGGTCACTTGGTCTGTTCAGCCTGGAGAAGAGGAGACTGAGGGGAGGTCTCATTTTGGTCTTCAGTATCATCACAAGGGGAAGCAGAAGGGCAGGTACCAATCTCTTAATGACCAGGGACAAGATTTGAGGAAAAGGCTTGAAGCTGAGTCAGGAGAGGTTTAAGTTGGATACCAGGAAAAGGTTCTTCACCCGGAGGGTGGCTGAGCACTAGAACAGGCTCCCCAGAAAAGTGGTCCCAGCTTATCTGAGTTCAAGAAGTGTTTGGACAACACTCTTAGGCACACGGTTTGATTCTTGCATGTCTGGCACGGGGCCAGGAGTTGGACTAGATGATCTTGATGGGTCCCTTCTAGCTCAGCATATTCTATGATTCTAATTTTTAGATGCTTTGAATAACCTCTTGCATGGTCTTAAATGTTACATGGCAATTGCATTCAAACAGCAAATAACTGCAATAATAAAAACATGCACTGAACCTGAAAAGCATGACAGACAGTAAAGTTAGATGATATTAGCTATCAACGTGAAACATCTGACACAACCTCACAGTGCTGCCGAGAGGCTTGAATTTCACATTCATACTTGTTCTTCACAGATTCCAGACAAAGCTCTCTATAGATACCTGTAATCAGACAAATTACAGCAATATTACTTTCTTTAGCAAGTATCTGACTTCAGAATTCTATTTTAAGACTGCCTGCAAGACCCAACATATGCACATAGTGGAAAATACAGATATATTGCATTAGGCACTCAGAGTGGCTGGCTGCTTTAAAGAATAAAAATAAGAACAAGTAAATACTTAATTCTGAAGATCCGAGAAAAACCAAATGCTATTTTAACTCCTTCTCCTGCCAGTAAAAAAATTACACCAGTGGTCATACTAACTTTAGAAAATATGTCTATATCATATTTCTGATCGAACTATCCTGAATATCATCAGTTTCCAAATTTAAGTACTAAATGGCCTCTTGTATTTTCTAGTTAGAGTTTAAAATAAGGTTTTCAGGTTTTAAAATAGCTAGAAAACCGATTGAAAGAAAAGGATTTTACAAAATAGTATTTGGAATAAGACTTACTTTATAATGCATGACCTTAATAAATTAAATCAATTAACAAGACTGTTCCATTCTTAAAAACAGTCACCTTGGGATACAAAGGATACTGCTTCTAAGTATTAGGAGCATTTTTAGACATTTCTGAAAATGTATCCACTAAACAGCTTGAAAAAATCTGAAAGGTATCTGAAATGTAATACCCAGCAAGCACGGATAAAACTTCATTTAATATATTCAATGCATTCAACACAAAATATTTAAATTGCTTCAGATTAGAAACATGAGGAGTTAAGTTTGCACACACAGTGGTGGTGTCTTGCAACTAAGAATTCAAAATCAACTTCCCTTATAATTCAACTGACTATAAATGAACACAGTACTAGAGGAAGAATACTACTACCAACAATTCCTCTGAAAAACAAACCACAAAGTATTATGTCAATCATCTTTCCACAGTGAAACTATTCTAGAACTCAAATGTTCTTTTCTTACATTGCTATGTTATGTTTGCTTTTATTTTCTTAATATTTAGGGCTGACTGGCATATTTAGGTCACTGTTTATTTGCCTGAAATTGAACAATATAGGTATAAACAGTTCTAGAAGAAAGTTGTTTTTCTAACTTGCTCTAATAGTCAAGATCCACATTTTGTTTGAATAGTGTCTTAGAGAGCTGAGGAACACAAATTTCTTTTCTACCACAGATGCAATTACATCCAAAGTTTAGCTAAATATAGTTTAGTTTGGGGTTTTTTTCACCACTTCCTCCCCTCTCTCAGGTACCAGTAGGTCCTTATGGGTTACCTGCTGGAACTCAAGTCCTGCTATTACCCACTTCTGTGAAGGCTCTCAAACAGTAAGAGCAAATAAGCCAGTTCTGCAGTCTCTTGCCTTCTCTGGAATAATTTCATCAAGTTTATTCAGCTGGGGACAAAAAGGAAAAAGCCTCCTGTTTTCTGTTCTCAACTTTGAGGAAACTTGAAGGTGGGCTTTTTTTTTCACATTGAAACATGGCTCTTCAATGCTGCTGAAGACCAATCAGGAGAATGTGTAATATGCTGCATATCCCATACCCACCTACATGAAAGCACTGATGGGAAGCCACATCTAAAACTTAAAATCAAAAGCCTGGATTAAGGTTGCTTTTATATCAAACCTTTTGCAAGTTCAACTGAGATCCTTCTGCAAAGCCCAAGTGGGCTACTTAGGATTAGTCATGTAAATTTGGTCTAAGAACTTAAAACCCAGAAATGCTGGGTCAGCAGCTGAGAAAAAGCATTACAGAGAAGACATGGAGGGAGAGAAATGCAATAGATCAAAAGATTTCAAATTCTCAAAGTCAGAAGTATCAATGAAGATATACTGAGAAGTACTGAAAAAGCACTAGTATTATGAAAAGTATAAGGTGGCTTGTCATTTTTCAGTTAGCCTGCACCATGTTTCTGCTAAATTTCTTAGAAAAGACACTGGTATAGCTTCTCTGGCTACAGAGATCCCAGGTGTCTGTCTTTTGGCTCTCTGACAGCCTATGTTAGGTAATCCTTTGATGGCTGAATCCTCCTAAAGGAGTCAAGCTGTAACACAAAACAAATTTACAATAGGAAAGTGCAGAACTTTGTCTTCCTATATTAACATTTCATATAATTATATGGTTGTATACAAGAAGAAGATACATGTTCTTGCCTTCTTCTTCTGAGCACAAAAGCCTGTCTAAACATTAATTTTAATAATTAAAATCCACCTTAGAGAAAAGCGCCAAGGACAAGCGGTTTTTCCTCTTTCCCTAGACAGAACAGAAGGAGAGGAGCAGAGGAGCAGAATAGACACAGACTAGAAGAGCAGGAAAAAATATTAGATACCATATTAGATAGCAAGCATTTCATGAGATAGCACTGACATATCTCTTCAACAGTGACCATTGTGTAGACTTGATCCCAAACCTTCTGACTAAAAAATTATTAGCTTTTACTCAGTAATTTTGTGCTTACTACACAAAGACAGGCAGCTATTAAATGACACATTTAAAAAAGCTGTACTTTTAGTGTGATGTTATCAGGCAACATACGCAAGGAGGTAAGCAACATACTCATTTTGACTTAAAAACCACATCATATTTAAAATTATGCTACAGTATTTCTAACTTTAAAACACACTCCTTCAACAATTCTAAAGAAAAGAGAAGATTGACCCTAAAATGCATAGCAAGTTTGTACTTTGAAACAGCAATACTCATTTTATGTGCCTACCTGCCACCTTGGTTCGGATTTGCATATTTTCTTGTAAAGCTGCCAATGGTTCTAAATATTCAGGTGCTTTTCCAGCTATGACCTCTTGTAGCTTTGCATCCACTTGGCTTAATCTTTCTTTGTAAAGTCTTAAAATAATAGGAATAAAAATATGTATTTTATTTAAAATAGAACAGAAGTTAGAAGAAATATTTTTAAAATAACTGTTCGTCATACCTTTGTTAATGCTATAGAACAATGAAATAAAATGAAGATTTGCTAGCATTTAAATTTTGCAATACATATTTTCTTTCTGAACAACGCTATTCATGTCTGCTAAGCCTTTCTGAAAAGCAAATGCAAACAATCAGAAGTGCAGAACATCAGGATAAAATTAGGAGTACCTCTATCTCTAAGGAAGAAGCAAAGAAAATTGCACATCCATTAATAATATGACACAAATCAACATGGAAGAGGACACAAAAAGGTACTACAGTCCATAAGAACAAATTGGGTTATGTCATGAAAGACAGACAGTTTGTGGATAGAAACAACCATTCACGTTTGTGTTCACGTATCTGCTCCCCTGCTACCATCAACCAAGGAAAAAGAGATGCAAGCACTTAATGAAGCAACCCTCACTTCATCTCCTGTGAAAATCTACATGTTGCATACTATTATAAATATCACGAGATAATTTCTACCTGACATATTACATTACTACCAAAAGGAAGCATAATTAAAATATTTTTATTTTACCTGAAATTCAGTCATTCCATAAAAGCAGATATTTGCTGGCAGACAATGAAGAAATCTGCTTGCACTTTGAAGAATTTAATGTATTATCAATTACAAACATCTCAATCCCAATAAAGCTCCATTTACTTGTAACTGATAGTGTTCCATGTTAGAATAATCAATATAACTAACTTTTCCTGTTCTCATTTTTCATCTTGCACCCCACAATCAAAAGGTGTAAAATTAAAGCAAACACATACAAACTCTGTAAGTGTTACGAACATATCAGATGTTGCCTGTTTACACAGACGTAACAAATGTCCTTGGGATAAGGATGCTGCTTTTTATTTAAAGTGCACAGCTTAAGTAATTAATTAGACAAAATAAAGTTCATATGTATATTGATACATCAAGACCTCCTTGAGAAATAACTGCCTGTTCATCTTGCCACCAGCTTGCTCATCATCTTACTCTGACTTTTGCTAGGTTAGGTACACACGTTTGCACTACAGAGTTGTCATCAGCGATCACTGCCCTCCTTCTTTATCTGCAACCTGTTAAGGCTATGATATACACAAACTGTCCTGCAGTCAACTGACATAGCCTGCAGCTGATCAATCCCCAGTTTGCCGGGCTTAACCCTTGATGAGCATGCTATGCACACAGTGGTTAACACGGAGCTACAGCAGAATTATTTAGCTAGAATATAAGCCTGGGTGCACAGTGCACATGACTGGGTCAGTCACTAACATTTGATTAGCCAGCACCAAGTACCAGCTACATAAGAGCAAGCAGTTATGGACTGGGTGCTGTCAGCACTTGGCACCATGCAGCAGTTGACTGACTACAACTATTTATCCAGTACTTTCAAACAGTGATCTCTCTAAAATGAATAAATGCTACCAAACCACTGTAAATGCTACTTATAACATCAAAATTCAGTTTCCCTGAAATGGCTGAGGAGGTAGACCCAATCATTACATCATCTCCACTGTTAGTTGTGACAAAAATCCCATTGTTTATTCATCTTTTTCTACTTTCCCAACACCACCACCTCCCTACTCACAGCTGCTTCTCCCTGTAATCCTTCTCCCATTATTCTAATGCTCCGTTTCCAGTATTCCCACCATCATTGTTCTTCCAGCCTACACAAATACCTCTATCTCTCAACTAACCAATGTGTCTACACAATGCCTTCCTCCATACACCACATCTTTACCACTTCTCAAATACCATTTGTAAGCCCTAAGCCTCCGAAAATACTTGCTTCCTTCCTCTCAAGACCACCCTCTTTCATATTCACTCCTTAAAGATCTGTGTCCACAAACTGTTTTCAGTCATCCAAGCTGTCAAACAGATGGAAGAGTAGGGCTGAACTCAAAAGCTGACAGTTTTCCAAATGCCAAACCAATCAGTACCAACTGGCTTCAGGACTCATCAGTCAGCTGCATTTCCCAGGTTTTCCCATGCTCAGCCCAAAGAACAGCAGGACAAAGTCTTCCCTACACACTGCAGCGAGGCATTTCTTGTTGGGCAATCCTTTCCAGACCCTATTATTTCCAGACCTCATAGTGTCCTGTTATGCAAAGTAAGTTATATGTCTCAGTTCTGTAGCAGAAAGAACTATCTCACAATATAAATATGCATCTGAACCATAATAACAACTGACTAAGTTTTCAATTAAAGCATATGCCCAATAACAGACCAGGTCTTCTCAAAATTTCACTTACCGAGTACCTTATTAAGTTAGTTGCCAAACTGTCACCAATTTAAACTTGAATAGATGCATCTAACTTGTCTGTGCATGTATGAGAACAAATTTAACTTCACATACATTGCTGGAGCTTGTTCAAAGAAGGACAACGAAGCTAGTGATCAGTCTGCAGCACAAGTCCTATGAGCAGCACCTGAGGGAGCTGGGGTTGTTTAGCCTGGGGAAAAGGAGACTCAAGGGAGATCTTACTGCTCTCTACAACTACCTGAAAGAAGTTTGTGGCAAGGTGGGGGTCAGCCCATTCTACTTGGTAACAAGAGGCAGGACTAGAGGAAATGGCCTCAAGTTGCACCAGGGGAGGCTTAGATTAGATATTAGAAAAAAATTCCTCACTGAAAAGGTGTTCAAGCATTGAAACAGGCTGCCTAGGGAAATGGTGGAATTGGCCCCAAAAGTGTTCAAAAATATGAGTAGATGTGGTGCTTAGAGATATGTTTTAGTAGTGGACCTGGCACTGTTAGGTAAATGGTTGGACTTCATGATTTTAGAGGTCTTTTCCAACCTTAATGATTCCATGATACAAATGACAGGCTGTAATACAAATGACAATCACTTTTGAATAACTGTGGCTATTAAGTTTCTCTATTCTTTTAAATAGGCTTTTACTAGCTACTTATGTAGGTATTATGGCAAACTACAGACTGAGAGATAGCAGTATTTTCATTTTATCTAGTACTGGTATCTGGTTTGCAGTAATCACAAGACACTTTCATTGGTACCAACTATAAAAACTAGTGCTGAAAAAAAAACAAACCTAATTTCTTACTTAGCAAAGACAATGCACTGAAGTTTGTCCCACATATATGAGAATGATATTGAATAAGTAATTAAACAAAATCTCAGATTTCCCTAAAATCACAATTCCTTGGTTCTACAGGGAGTTTGATGCAATACACCCAGACTAGCCCTTCACAGGAACAACATTTCAAAACAATCCTTACGGCAAAACAAAAAATACATTAATACATAAAAGTATTCTAGAGCAACTGCCTGAAAGTAATTTCAAAATTCCCCGTTCCTACTCTTCTCCAAAGTAGCATCCACATATATGAAAGACAAGAAACACCAGCTGCACACAATATTTTCATGGAATGGATCCTCAGATGAGGCACTTGAAACACTAAAATACTTACTGATCCTTAAGGTCTGTAAATTGCTTTTCAAGATTGGACATTTCATCTAAACATTCCATTCTTCTTCTTTCACAGTCCTCATCATCCATTTCTAAGAATAAAAAAAAAATTAAAACAATGTAATATATAACCAAATAAACTGGATATTTTGTTTCTAGTGAACATGAAGGAAGCCTGAATTATAGCCATGAACAGTTTCTCTCTTGTATTACTCTCATAAAGCAGAATATGAGAGATCACTTGGCACACAAGCTACAAAGTAAGAAACCTAGATCTAATTCTAGAATAAACCCCATAAACAGTAATTCTTCTCCCTCAAAACAGGAAACAACAGCAGTGTAAGATCTCAAGAGATGTATTTCATGATTGATAATACAAAGAATGCATGAAACAGATAAACTAAACAATGTATATCACACCAGATGAAAGACACTGTTAAGCATGAGCAGTTACTAGCCACCACTGAAAATTCAAGTGTATCCTGGGTTAGTACAAATAAAAGCAATCCCTGGAACACAAGCACAGTTCAGTGTGACATTTGTTATACAAAATTCAAGATTTGTTTTATTAATATTCTTTAATGAAAAAGTAACACAATTTTGAAGCAGGTTTCATCCTGTCCAGTTGGAAAAATCCTTTGAAGTTGAAATATTAATGTAAAAATATCTCCTGTTCATTTTCATGACCATTTGAAATTACTCTAATGAAACATTTCTTAACCTGAAAAGTCTAGAACATTGCAGATACTTGACTTTATATGCTTTTGTGCAGCAAGAGTAGTTAACATCAAATTCTTTTCACAGATTTTAATTCATATTCCTGAATTCTTTTCTTAATTTACCTAGGGAAGATAAAGCAACATAAACACACATTTTTTTGCCAAAACTTTTGACACTGCCATTGAAGCTTCTGATGTCACTAAACATCAGTTGTTACCTCCACTGGTCTTTATTAGACTAGAAAATTGAGAAACTACAATACAAAATTTTTGACTCTTTCCCAACCTTCCCAGAAGAAAAAAAAAAAAGCTTTTTTAAACCATATTCAAAAGTCAGATACGTGAAACTGCTTTATAACAGCAATATCTGCAGGAATTAGCTCTCTACAGTTACACTACAACTGACCTATTATCAACCAGTAGAAGGCATGCAGAAGGAATGGCCGTGCACTCAGAACTGTGACTTGAACTGGTGCAAAAAAGGCCAGATGCTTGAGAGAAAGCATCTTAGTGTCCTAAGGAGCCCTTACTTATATAAGCAGTTACTCTAACAAGAAAAATCCTACCTCCTGACAGAAAGGCAAAGTAGGATGCTGAACTGAGCAGGGATCACTCTTTTAAGCTATAAACTCTGAGCTTTTTGCTCCTTCCTCACTCACATTTTTCCAACAAACATGTTTAACTGCTTTATGCTGTCTCCTACACCAACTACAGAACGCAGCATACAAGTCTTCATTCTTACTGTTCTGCAAAACAGTATGGCAATTTGTAAAGCTGATGAGGTGAAAGGAGCAGCTTCAGGGCCACTAGCTACTTGGAAGGATCTGATTAAATCAGATTGTCTACTCAGACTTCTCAGTACATGAAGTTCTCTGCACTTAACTTCTTCCTGAAATCATCACAAGCTTTTAAGACTAAAAACTACACTAACCTTCTCTGCCTGGATATGAAAATCAGCAGTCAGCACAGCAATACCCATCAGTATTACAATAGCACCGATGAGTCCAAATTAAAAACTTGGTGCAGTCTGTCATACTACTGTTAGTACAATCAGAAAACATAGTGTACAAAGTTTTAAAACACAATATAACCAGGAGTATTTGAAAGCAGAGCAAGAAAATTTAATGACAATTTAAAAAACATACATTGAATGACGAGGGTGGGGGAAGAGCACATCAGGCTGTTAAGAGATACTATTTATATTAAAATATTGTTTCTAAAGGTAAGGTAGAACCATAATCCCAGAATAAGGCTGAAAATCATATTAAAGAACAAAGTTTTATTTTGACTGTTTGACACAATACCCAAGCCAAAATCGATTTACCAACTTATAATTTGGCCGGATTTAAGGAATGTGGCAATCGTATTACTCAGAGTTGCCTAAAGCATTTCTATGTGGCAAAAATAAAGCTTCTTTAAAATCTGAAAGGACCTTCCTGTGAAACCAAATAAGGAACAAGCACTGGGTTACCCACAGTTTTTCCCCTTTATTCTCAAACATGTTTCAGATGTGTTCTGCTATGTTTTTGATTCTAAGTATGCTTTAGTAAGGAGTTCATTCATAAGCTTTTCTTAAATTAACATGGATTTTATTGTTTGCGTAAGTTTAGGGAGTACAAAGCAAAGAAAACTAGAACTGTAACCCTGGCTGAGGATCAGTGCACACCCACTGTTGGTGGGGAAGGGGACTGCATCTCACATTTTAAACTTGTGTTGCAAGGAAATTGCTATTCATTGGCATCTGAGGGCACAGATAACTTTCCTGTAGATAAAGAAATAACACATAGCTCTCTCCAATCTCCTCTCAGCTACAAATACTCTCAAAAGTCTTTGACTTTCTGCCTTGAAGTCTACCTATCATTCATACTGAATGTCAATTCACATGCCAAGTTACTCTTCAATTGTTTCATCTTTAATCTTCCTCCAATAAGATTCATAAAACAATGAAGATTTTCAGAGTCCTGAAACATCTTTAATTCCCCACTTATGGAATTTCTTCCTCATGGCCTTAAACAACATACAGACTACAGAATATGCATTGCTGAAAAGGTAAAATATTTTGAGATCAAATCTCATGGCTTTCCAATTGAAAATTTACATCACAGGAAGTGGAAAATTGCTTATTTCATATTAAAACAGTTGCTGATAGGCCCATCCTGTCTCGAAATTTCAGATTTACCATACAGTTTCACACTGCAAAAAGTATTCAGGGTACTTTTAAACACTTTCAAAATCACAGTTGTTTTTTCCTACTATACGCAAGCAGTCCAACACAGTAATTATGGCAACCTGGTTTAAAGATAAAAAAAATCCACACAGCACTTAAAATCTAACAGCACCTAAAATAGCTGTTTTTAATAAGCTGTGGCCTATATGAAGTGCTTCAAAAAATGGCCAAATTCTCCTCTGGGACGGTAAGCATAACTTGTGGCTTTTTAAATTCATCTCTTACAAACTATTCTATATCCCAGTCAATAAAACACCTGTACTAAATATATAACATCAAAATGAACAGGATAGAGTGCCAGCTCTCAAGGACGAGTCATGCTTCTTGTAACAGCATCTTTTGTGTTCTCAGGCATGTACTGGAGAAAAAAAAAATGGCTGAATGCAAGTAAAGCAAATGACAAATTTAACAAAAAAAAATCATTACTAATTTCAATTAAGACTTATTTCTTGGGGTGCTAATCATTTTAAGTCTGTAGGAACAATATGCTTCCAAGGAGTATGTTCATATTGGTCAAGACACTGAGACAAGCATGTAATTTTCTGTTATCATCACATTTTAAGTGCTCCCATAAAAGCATTTCTCAGTGGAATCCAACAGAAATTATCTGGAGAGCTTCTCGTATTGTTCTGAAGAAACACGCACAGATTACATTCACTTAAAACATGCTTACTCCTTCCTAATCCCAGAAGAAACCAAGATAAGGACAAAACCATAGAAATATTTGCCTTCAATAAAAATCAGCTGCAGTGTCTTAGAGGTCAAGTAAACTTCAAAGTTTTCTTTAAAAATAGCAAATAACAGAACTATAAACAGGAAACAAGGCAAATTTTGAAAAAGAGCAGATTTCAAGGCTGGAACTAACAGAGACAATTCTCTCTTCACTAGAGCTGGAGAGTTGCGAGAGAATAAGTTAAGTTTACATATGTTATACCAAACTCACTCTCTCATACAGGAAATTACATTTTCTCAGACATAAATATTGGCTAGAATAAGAAATTAAGAAAGGGCATTCTCAAGTGGTATCTAGCTACAACACAAACCAGAAAGCTCAGATCAGCAAAGTAGTGGATTTTCTTGCAGTGCTGCTCCTGAACCTCATCAAAGAGACCTTTGCAACTCCGAGTCTCACCCAACCACCACCCGTTAAGGTTGTATAGTCCTCCTTTATTCTCTCTGTTTTCCCCTGAAAGATGTAACTTCATATATCAGAACTTCTTGAAAAGCTATCTCCGTTAATTTCTTATCCAAAATACAGTATTCCTTTTTCAGATCCCGTACAATTCTGATAATAAAAGAATTGAAGTATGCTTTCATAAGTCACATCTCAAAGGAACAGCACAAGTTGCTATGCACACAAGGATATGTACGAGGATAGATCCAAATCAGGTATGCTTTTCCCACATGATTGCCTCCAGCTGCTTGCCCCGGTAGCCTTATTCAAGTTCACCTTTTTTCCAGCATAACCACCAGCACACACAGATGCTACCTAGTTTAGGTTTCACCAAAACAAACCAAGATTATTTGAGCACATTTTTCTGGCCCTGTTTTCCAACAGAATCACTTTGAGAGAACGGGGGTAAAGCAAAACCGATCAGCCTACCCCAGTACCAGATCTGTAATTGTGTCAGGAGAGGTTTAGGTTGGATATCAGGAAAAGGCTCTTCATCCAGAGGCTTGCTGGGCACTGGAACAGGCTCCTCTGGGAAGTGGTCACAGCACCAAGCCTGACAGAGCTCAAGAAGCATTTGGACAAGACTCTCAGGTACATGGTGTGTTTCTTGGGGTGTCCTGTGCAGAGTCAGGAGTTGGTCTCAATGATCCTTCTGGGTCCCTTCCAACTCAGCATATTCTATGGTTTTAATTTGGTGATACAGGAGCCTCAGCACCAAATCACTTAAGCTGCCAGAACCACGTCAGGACTATGACTGGTCCTGGTCCACATCCACATCAGGACTTTTCTCACTTCACTAACCCTGTCCAACTTTCTTCCAATCCACTGTCTTGCATCTCATCACTAGTCAAATAAGGCATCACAAACTTCTACCAGTTATCACCTGGAAATATGTTTTAAGATCAAAGACAGAAAGTAGTAATTACAAGGAAAGTTTGAACAGATAATAATAACCTTCATAATAACACAGTGTAAATTGAGCATAGTAAAAGTAATCTTTTTAAAGCTACATTTCAGCTACTAATGTAATTCAAAATCTACAGTCCAGAGGGAAGCTAGCTGTGGAAACAGGACAGGACCTTCAACTGAGCAGAGGCTGAAGTGATTCGCAGAAGAGGCCAGTGGTATTGACAGGGCTTCCAATATCCCCTCAAAGACAGGTCTCAAAACACCTAATTGAAATTCATGAACTTGCATGGAAATACGTACTTATATGTACGTATACACGTGTTCACGTATGCACACGCCTTTAAGTGGAGACCTCAGCAAGGAGTCCCTCTGCGAGGACCCACTCAAGCTCAGCAGGGCACAACCCACAGCTCTTCCACGGAGCGGAGCAGCGCGGCCCAGTCCGCCATGGCCGGTGCCAGCCTGCTCCGGAGCCGGCGGCTCGGGGCTCAGTGGGGCTCCTGCCCATGCGCCCCGCCCCGTTCCTGCGCCCCGGCCGGCGGACCGAAGAGGAGCCGCTGAGCCGCAGCAGAGGCTGGGCCGGGGCGGGGTCACAGGAGGGAAGGGAAGGGGGGGGGGACACCGACAGCCACTAGAACTGGGGCGGAACTGGTGTGTCCCTGCGGCAGCACCGGGCGCTGAGGGAGCCGCCGTGGCGCCCTCTCAGCGGCGCTGCCTGCGGGCGGCCGCGGTACCTGAGCTATCCCCCTCCTCGGAGACGGACGAGCTCTCGGTCTCCTCCTCCTCAGAGCTGCTGCCCTCGTTCTCTCCGTAGTCCACCTCCATCTCATCGTGATTATTCTCCTTCTTCTCCCTGGAATGGACCGGCATCGTCCCCGCCGCTGCTGTGAAGCCCCGANAGACGGACGAGCTCTCGGTCTCCTCCTCCTCAGAGCTGCTGCCCTCGTTCTCTCCGTAGTCCACCTCCATCTCATCGTGATTATTCTCCTTCTTCTCCCTGGAATGTACCGGCATCGTCCCCGCCGCTGCTGTGAAGCCCCGAGCCCGCCCTTCCCGCCGCCGCTCCGCCGCTGCCACCGGCCGCTCCGCTCCGCCCCGCCCGGCGCCTGCGCGCCCGCCCATTGGCCGAGTCCCGCCGCCGTCGGCGTCAGCACGCGCGCGGGGTGCTGGGAATTGTGGTCCGCCCGGAGAAGAGAGGGCTGGCGAGGGGCTGTGAGGGGCTGGGTGCGTAGCGGGGGTTTCTCGCGTCCCTCTCCCCTCTCGGGACACCCACAGGACTGCTCGTCACCAGGAGAGTCGTCATCGCGGCCGGGAAGAGTTCGGAGCGCTTTGTACCTGCCCGCATCTCCCGCAGGTGGCCGGCAGAGCGAGGCTGTGGCCCTGTGCGGCGGGGGATTCGATCGTTGCCGTTCCCTGCCGGAGTAGCCGAGGGGCGACGCAGGGCCTCACGTGTGTCCACCGTCCGCCTGGCTCCTATCGAGGAGGAGCATCCTGGCATGGCGTTCCTTTTGGCTCAGATCTCAGAGGAGAGAGGTCCTTGCGATTATTAAGGGGAAATTCTCTACTCTGAGGGTGGTGAGGAACTGGAACAGGTTGCCCAGAGAAGCTGTGGATGCCTCATCCCTGGAAGTGTTCTTCACCAGGTTGGATAGGGCTTTGAGCAGCCTGGACTAGGGGAAGGTGTCCCTGTTCATGGTAGGGGCTTTGGAATGAAATGATCTTTAAGGTCCCTTCCAACCCAAACCATTTTATGATTCTATGAATAGTGGCCTCCCCAGCAAATCTTGCTTCTTCCCCAGTTATAAGCTGTCCTGTAACCAGTGTGATATGCTTTAAATTAAATCAGACTTAACTAAAGCTGACACCTGTCCACTGAGAGTGGAGAAGGGACTAAACAGGTGTGCTGCAATATGCAGGATACGTTTTTTTGGGTTTGAATATCAGTTCTTTTCTGTTCATTTGCCAATTGTTGTTAATTGTGGTACGTAAGATGTACTGCATACAAGTGACACTTACTGGAAAAAGCTGTCCCAACTGTCCCCTTGCTCTGAGGGACTGATTAGCTTCACCTCAGGACATATGCACATATAAGGAAGTCCGGCAGGGATCAAGTGTCGTGAAACACAGAGCTGGTTGTGGCCTGCAGGTCAGTGTGAGTGGTATCTTTGGGGCAAAGGTGAGCTTGCTTGTACTGCACAGGCTCTCGAAATCTGGACCAGCTGAAAGAGCACAGGAAAGCACAGTGTATCTCAGTGATGTGATGTGCCACTCCAAAGAAGTTCAGGTTGTGCGTGTCTGGCAGTAGCAGTTCTTCATATTGAGATCCAAATTTGGTCCCTCTCTGCTGCCTGGATGGATGTTATGGAGGCTATATTATGAGGCAGTTAATAACTTCTGAGTTTCCCTATGGATTTCCACCTCCACAGCAATAGCTGCCCACTTCAACCACAATAACCGTTGCTGTACGTTAGTTACTTACTTTCTCCCCATCTCTGTATCTCCAATGCAAATAATTTTCCTGTATCTTCCCCAAGAGGACTGTATGTAGGTGTGCCACCTCTTCTCCAAGGACACTAGGAGAAATATTAGACAAAATTAACCTCCCATCATTCTGTGTGCAAACTGCGTCCTTGGAGTGTGCAAACTCCATCGTTTCTCTTTTTGTTGTCTCTGGCTTTGTAGTCAACCAGGGACACAGCAAAACTTGGCATGCGTTCTCCATACCCATTACAATTTTAGTCATTTTTTTTCATAGATCCATAGAATGGTTTGGGTTGGAAAGGACCTTAAAGATAATCTAGCTCCAACCCCCCGCCATGGGCTGTTGCAGTGCGGTTGCTCACCCCGCAGCCTGGGACAGGCAGCCCGGAGGTGCGGCCTGTCGGGGGCAGCGCCGGGCGGCCTGTGGAGCAGCCCAGGACGGGCGGCCCGGAGGGGCAGCCCGAGGAGCATCCGTGCAGCCTCGCACGTCCGCATGATGTCACAAGACATCGGCACGTGGATACACAAATTCAAGCGGCCGCGCCGGGAGCACGTAACCTCCTCAGAGGGGCGGCCCTCCTACACGTGAGCTGTGACGTTATCAAAAACAAACAAGAAACACGCGGCTTTCTTTTGTCTTTTCCACGGTGGGGGTTAGGATTTCTCCGAACCTTTTATGGATGTAGATACAAAATCTTAGCAATTATTGAGCACAAGATGACCCTATCCCCAACATGTCCCCTACCATGGACCCTATATAATGAGAAACTGATCCTCTAAGAAGAAGCCCCCTTCCTCTCCTCCCTTTTGGGTATTGTGTGCTCAGAAATAAAGAAGAAAAGGAGGACAAATCCTGCTCTTTTGTCTCTGCTTACTTTATGCCTAAACCATCGAAGTTGCAGCCTGCTTTTAAGCCAGACCTGAAGCCTGCCTGCCTGAGGAACCTTCCTGCAGTTTTCTGTTCGTGATTGAAACTCCTGCTAGCCAGCAATCGGCATTAGGATTCCTGCGCCAAGACTGAGCTGCCGGCATTTAACTACAATGGGCAGGCACACCTTCCACTAGGTGCTCAGAGCCCCATCCAACCTGGCTTTGAACACTTCCAGGGGTGGGGCATCCACAACTTCTCTGGATAACCCACTCCAGTTCCTCACCACCTTCACAGTAAAGAATGTCTTCCTAACATCTAATCTAAACCTACGATTTGTAGAAGAACTGTAGGCCACATGGGAATCCTGGGTCCTTTCCTAGATCCGCAGCAGTGTGCAGCTGCCGCTGCCGAAGGCTTTTCTTTCTTTTGCCTCCACTCCCCCCAGGCACTCCTCCCAGCCGCTCCGCGGGGTCTCCGCTCCCGGCTCCCAGCACGGCGCGGCGGGAAGGGGCGGCCGAGCGGCGGTGGCCGCGCATGCTCCGGGCGCCAGACCCGACTCGGCGTAGGGGAGCTGGCCTAGCGCAGGGTTTGTAAATGTCTCTGACTGTTTAATGGAGCAACGGCAGCTGACCTTGTCCCCAGGTTTTTCCCAAGGAACTTGTGAGTCCCCGAAGCCTGGCCAAGTGCTGGTTCATATAGCTTTAAAAACTGATAGAGGCAGTTATCAAGGAACTTTTTTTTCTTTTTCCTTTTCTTCTTTTTCTTCTTTTTCTTTTTTTTCTTTCTTTTTTTTTTCTTTTTTTCCCCCCCAGTCTGGTAGGGAATTGACGTAGCCAGGTAAAAGTGTTAGTAGTGATGGGTGATAGTCAAATGGCTGAAAGGAGCTAGGAGACGGCCTGAAACAAGACCAAGAGACATCCCAGAAGAAAACCAGGAAATTTCACAAGCTGGATCTGAATTTTTTTTTAAGATATCCATAGGGATTCAAAAAGGGAAAAAACCACAAAACCAGAAATCAAAATGTCTAACAATCCCCAATTTGAGTGTTGCCTTTTGGACTACCAAGATAAAAAGACTAGAAATCAAAGCTTCTGGACTAGAAAAAAAAAAAAAAAAACCACTGGAAACAGCTGCAGGGAAAGGAATGGCAGGGAAACAGGAAACCTTTGGCTTGGCTGTCATTTCCTATTCAAACAGTTGGAACTAGGTCTAAAGGAGCTAAAAATAAACCCTAGAAGGAAATCAAAGTTCCCATTCCCTGGTGGAAATCAGCAACCAAGATGAGGAGTTAAGCCAGATACTTTTTAAAATAACACATAATTCTCCATGCTTCTATTCTGTTTATAGCCAGGAGAGGGGGGGCTTACCCAGCTCAAGCAATATAAACATCTACTGTTCTGCAGAGAAAAAAAAGGTACTGGTGGGAGTTAACCTGACTGCCCAAACAGAGTGCTAGAAAACCTAAGAGAAAAGGGTAATTCTGGGCACTACATATGGTGGCATAGTGCTAATGGCAGCTTATAGTTTAGTTCCAGACTGTAATTTATCAGATCACCTATAAGTCCTTAACATATAAAGTGGCAACACCTATCTTAATCAGCTCTCTAGAGGCAAATGCTAGAAGGAGTGGGAAAAGAAGAAATTCTACCCAGCCTGTTAGAGGACTTGCAAAGATTTTTGTTTCATATGTATACATATATCTATGAATCCAGCCAGCTACCAGAGGACCAGTCTGTAGATTGACCATTTCATCAAGATAAGTGAAAAAAAATGTTAGGTGCCTACAAAGGTGTGATTTGTTTTGGCTTTTTTTTTTTTTCTGAATCATGACTTATGCCCTCCATTAGAGTAAAATAACCATTAAGAAGGTGATTGTAATCATCCTCATCTGCTCAGGTCTGCATTTAATGAGGAAGTGGGCATTAACAGCTGGGGGGGGTGGTTTGTGGTATTTTCCAACAATAAGGAAGAGACCATTAACAGGGACAGTTGGCAACAATGCAAAAATTCAAAACTGGAAATTCTGTTGAAAACTGGCATTCAAAAAATTTGGATGCAATAACAATCATTATAAATAAAATGCTGGCTAGTACAGATGGTGATATCTCCTTTTCCAATTTGGGACACCTTTAAAAAAAGCTAGGAAGTAAAGCTGTAATTTTACACCTAATTTATTGAATGGAGGCAGTAAGTAAAAATGTGTATCCCTTTAGAATCTGAATAGCAGTTACTAACTTCCTGATTATAAACCTGGTTGCCAGCTTTTGTTGTAGTTAGTAACTGCATAGTAACTGGGTATTTCTGACAAGAAGAAAATTGTAAAGGGAGAAACCAAAAATATATATAATGTGAGTCATTAGGATACAGGTATGAATGACACCTTGAAGGAGAAGCAGGGATGAAAGAACTTTTACCATGTGTGCAAGATAGTGCACTACATCTTAATGAGTTTGAAATACCTTCTCATTAGGAGTCTCTCCCATTTCAAAGATGTAGTATGTCTTGGACTGTCATCACAGGTCTGGTTGCCGAGGGTGAGGTCCTCCAAAGGGGACAGAACAGCAACATATTAGCCAGAAAGAAGTGGTAGCCCTGGGGTGTTTGGACTCTAGAAAACCAAACTATGCCACTTTCTATCACTAAAAAATGATACACTGAATACTTTATTAAACCTAACTCTTCATGCTCAATTTGAAAGTGCAATATTAGGAGGTAGGTCACAAGGACTCTGAAGATACTATTTTGCATGCAGGTCAAGATCAGCAGCAATTTAAAGTAGTAGTCATGGGGTGCAAGCTATGACCTATGTTTGAAGGCTATTGGGTGATGTTCCTTCCTCGGATCATTTTTCTTCTAGGCAAAATACTCTGATATATGCTGCAAAAGGTGTAAAGTTGTACTAATCAAAATAAACACAAAGAGATATGACCTATTTCTAAAATATCCATTTAACTCCTGCAGGCCACATAACCAGAGAGATCAGGGCAAAATATTTGCTTTGATAGAAAAGGAAATAATCTGTACAAAATTGTCTCTCCCCTAGAGGCTGGCAGACATGCAGGGTTTCTTTTGTGCACTTGTCAATATTGCAAAACTATTTGACAAGTTGGGAAAGAAAAATAAAACATTTCAGTGGTTGAGAGAGTGTTTTGAGTACTCTTGGTTGAAAGAAAAGTTGTTGCAACTTCCACTGTATCCGAGTATTCATATTTCAAAAGCTCTGTCATATCAGATATGGGTGCTAGTGCTTACATTAGAACTCAAACATTGTGAGTTGGAGGTGACTTTGCATAGCAAAAGTCTAAATTCTCTTGCACTGCTGGCCAGGAATTAGTAATGATTAGACCAGTTTTAAATAACTTCCAAGTGTATGAAAGTTTCTCATCATGATAGGCACTATCCCCGTTCTGTTCTTTGAGCATGTCTGACGCAGTCCTAGCATGCTAAGGAAACAAAGCTTAGGTAATGATTGGTTGGTTTTGGTGGTTTGGTTGGTTGGTTTGGGTTTTGTTGTTTGTGTTTTTTTTTTTCAATTGCACTCTCCCTGCTGCTTTTGAAGCCATTGTCTGATTTAGATCTTATATTACATGAGAGCACGAGTATTAAAGATACCAAGTTTCTGCATGTTTTGTGAAACAGCATTTGGAACAAATAAAAACTAGTAATTTCCCAGAGAGGGATATGTGTTCACTTAGCTTTTGTCCAAGGGAAAACAGCTTGCCAACCTATACACATGTAGTTAAGTCTTAACTGCAGTTCAACCTCTTGCCCATCCCAAATAGGTGGGGGAGGAATAAACAAAGGTAGGCTTATGGTTGTGAAGGGAGGTGACTCATGGCTTTTAGTGGCTGGAATACAAATTTGGAGGAAATCTGGCTTCATGAGTTCTGTAGTTCTTGGAAGAGTTCATTCAAACTTGGCATCTCTGGTGGTTGGAAAGACTGCAGTGTTCTGACTTTGTATCACACAGAGGTATTAATGCTGATACACTGCTTAACAAAACAAAAGCAGAGTATAAGCTCATGAAAAGCTCCTTCCCTTAAACACAGAAGTATATAAATTCCAGATTTCATCTGTGAGACAGAGTTGTGCAAATCTAATGGGAAATCATGGGGGTTTTTTCATAGGAAGAGGATTTTGTTGAAGGGACAGTTAGCTGTTCCATTATTCTTATACTAGAAATATATTAGAAGATCCTGATATTTGACTGCTTAGGTGAAAGTAGTAAACATCTCTAGTATCAATATGTTGCACTGGAGTATTAAATTGTACAGAACTGTGGTTTTGTACAGTTTTGTACAATTCAAACTTAACTATCTACTTTTTGAGGCCTTTTTCATAAAGTAAATAGTTGCCAATTAAGTAAAAATTTGTTACTTAGGATGAACAGGAATACTGCTGCACAGGCAAAGCCATATACCTAGAGGTTCACAGCACGACATTCCAATGGCCACAGCACAATTCAGAGAGCCTTGTTTCTCAAAAAGCAAGAGAACCCCCATAGGGAGGACGCTGTGAGCTAAATATGAAAAGATCAGAAGCAGGGAAACACTTTAAAAAAATTATTTTAAATTTCTTCTTTTCTCTTGAAGCACCATGTGGGCAAATATCTTTTCAGTGCATGCACCTCAGAGGGGTCAGGTTTAAGATTTATACTAGCTACCTGAAAGATGGGAAATACTTAGTGAAAATCTGAGTAATTTTAACTCACTTTTAATCATGTATCCTTATGTGGTTTAAATATTAGTAAGGCAAGAATTCCAGAAACTTAGATATCTGTAGGTGTATGCAAGAATTCAAAACAACCTATCCATTTGAAATGTTGAACTGTTGGATCAGGCTACAACTAAAGGGTTTTTGCTCTCTAGGATATATTTTAAAATACCTGTATGTTTTTTTAAAGTATTTGGCAACAGCTGACATCTTATGAAAACATAAACCATAGATAAACTGGGAGAAGTTTTTTGATGGTATGAATGTGACCCAATTGCCCCCCACTACTTTGAGTGTCCTATGGGGCCCTGTAGAGAACACAGAATCACAGAATCTGCTCAGTTGGAAGGGACCCACCAGGATCATTGATTCCATTTCCTGGCCCTGCTCAGGACCACCCCCAAGAGTCACACCATGTGCCTGAGGGCATCCAAATGCTTTCTGAACCCTGTCAGGCTTGATGACAGTTAATAGAATGAGGGAATAAAGTTCTGCAGCACTTAACTGTCTACAGGACTGCTCTAAAAGTTCAGTTAAACTTAGTTATGACAGTACCCTTGCATCCGGACAAAAATATTTTAAAATTTCTTTCAAGTGGAAATGCAAAGAATTTGGCACAGTAATAGCAGCCTGGAATGCAGCAGAACCTAAACTTTGCCTGACTAATCCTGCTATTTTCTAACCTTGTCCTCCATGCATATTCAAAGGAACTGAAGTCACATGCTTCCAAGTCAAGCCTTTGCAAGATCATGGCTTTTCCTGTGCACAGAACATGCCCTTCCTGCCTCGTGTGGTCTGCACAAGGAGGTTATCTATAGAAGCCATTATTATCTTGGTTAACACCACTCCCTCCTGTCATTTAATATTTTAGTGATGTCTTACTGTATTATTTTTAATCTTGAGCTAAAGATGTAAAATTAACAGAAAAGCAAGCAAATTCTCCAAAGAAAAGGTATCTTTCAAAGTCTTTAAATATGCAGAATTGTGTTTAGAATTAATGAAATTTAGAAAACAAAGCACATAAATCGATGTAACATTTGTCAGATCTTAGAGAGCTAAAATATACCGTGTTATAGTAAACAGAATAATTGTAATGCTAGCTATTACCTAACATTGCTAATCTTCAGATCTCATTTACAGAGATGGTATAATATTAAATGCTTTGGGGCAGACCACATAGTCAGGCAGACAACACTGAGTCCCTCACCGATGGCCTGCTGACTAAATCCTACTGCCCTTGTGCTTCTAATATTAGCTGTTATCCATCATTAATTTAAACACTTGGGTTATGTTATTTATGTCACAGGTCTGTAAATGTTGACAACTCTTGGAATTTTAAAACAAGTCTCAATTAAATATTGCCGATATTAAAAACTAAAGCTGTTGCAATCAGACTCTTAGCTAATGGAAGTGGACATCCTCAATCCAAAACAGTGCACCAGTGACTGTTTAAAAATGTTCAAGCAAAGAGATACTGGAAATAGTCTTAAATGATACTACAGCAGATGTCTTTTGGAAATTAGAATTCTGTGTCTCATGAATGCAAACAAAGTTTTAGGAGAAACTTATGACTTTTTCAATGTTAGTAATTCAGTCCTCAGCAAGAGTTGATATGGCACCTCATCCATTTCCCTGGCTATTGTGGGCCTCGCTGGTGAGGTTGTGCATGGGACTGGGACAAACGTGGTCTCTTAAGCTCATCTGGCTTTGCTGTAGGAGCAGAAGGGACAGGACCGTCCTACAGAGAGCAGAAGAAATGAGGATGCCTCAGACCATCGTGCTGAACCCAGACACACCTGACGGTTCAGTCTCGGTGCCAGCACTGCAGCTGAAGGCGTAGGCAGTGAAATCAGGGAGAAGCAACTTTGGGCAGGAGCTCGGGGTGAGGAGTTGCAGCACTTTGAGGACCAGTGTGGAAAGAGGAACTATGAGACACATCGTTGCTGGTTGCACAACTGAGGCTTGAGTAAAGGTTTGGAGTCGCTGCCGTGGTGAATACGATCCCCACCTGGATTTTATTTCCTTATTGCTCACAGGATTGCCTCCTTACATCGCAGCATCTCTGTACAGCCAGAGTAGGTGTGTAATGGGATAATTTTACATTTTACTTACAAACAGCAGAAGTACAGTTTCCTACACCAGTTACTGTTACCGAGCTGCGCAGAGGATCCTGCGGCGAGCCCGTAAACCTCCTGCTCCGGGGCCTGCTCTCCATCCTCGGCAAGGGGGCCATGGGAGGCCGGGCGGCGCGGCCCCGCCCGCCGCGCCCCGGAGGTGCGCTGGGCAGCGCCGCCGTGACGTCGCGACGCGGTTGCCATGGGGACGCCTGGGGTCGTACCTGACGGCTGTCGTGAAGCAGCGGGAGGAAAACGAGGGAGGAAGAAGGGGGAGTCCAGGCCCAGCCCGGCCCCCCGGCCCGCGGGGAGTTGGCTCCGCACCGCGCCCCTCCGCCCTCGGCGCATCGCAGTCGGAGGCAGGAGGAGAAGGAGGCGGCGCTGCCGCCTCTGGCTATGTAGGGGCCCCAGAGCGGGCAGATCCGGAGGCCGCTGTTCGCCTCTGGAGCGTGGCGCCGGGGCCGGGCCCGGGGCCGGGCCCGGCGGGATGTTTTCCAAGAAGCCGCACGGGGACGTGCGGAAATCCACGCAGAAGGTGCTAGACACCCGCAAGGACCCACTCACCCGACTCAAGCACCTACGCGTCCTCATCGGTGAGGCGGCCCGGAGGGTGGAAGGGAGTGGGTCAGCGGGGGCCGCGGGTCCCGGCGTGGGAAAGACCGGGAATTGAGAGGGACCGGCTGGGCGCTGGGGCGGGAGACGGGCTCGGGGCTCAGCCCCGGCAAGAGACCCCACCCGGCGAGCGGGGGAAGACCCCGCGCCCGGCATGGCGGGGCCGGCGGCGGCGAGACTGCAGCAATGTGCCGGGGGCTGCGGGACCTCGCGGGCGCGGCGCGGGATGCTTCGCTCGTCGCTTTTGTCCTGAGACACGGACGTTTCCGTCTGAAGGTGGAATTGCTTTGGTTACTGTGGAAGGAGGCGAAAAAGTGGTGCTCTTCCCATGTGAATTATTCTCTAGAGTACACGAACTACTAAGTTGGTGCGCATGAATAAAAGTGCCTGGTGAGCGCAAATGGTGCCTGTAACTCCCGAATCCATTTCCCCTACGTTCTTACAGTAACAGTTTATGTTTGGGTACGTTTTCAAGGTAAGAACTACAGTAGTAAGTGCTCACTAGCGTGGATGTGAATGAGCTTCTATGCAGGCAGATTTAAAGCACTTTTGGTTTGCCAGTTGGTAAAGGAGGACACACAAGCCTTTAAGTGCTGCCGCAGTTCCATGTGAACTGCCATTTAACCTGACCAGTGAATTAGAAATTGTGATTATACGGCATAATTGCCTGATGAAAAAAGCAGGGGGAAACAGAAACAAACGTAGAGTTAACCATTCCAAGATATCTGTTAGTTGCATATGTTTGTAAAAATTTAAGTCATTGTCATTAAGCTGTCCTTGAAAGAAGCTTGCTCTGGAGTGTCTTTTGGGCACTTCAGTCCTGTAAATGGCGTGTGTTGCTTCTGACAGTTTGTCAACACGTGAGCAGGGCTGGGTCAAGGGCAACTGCATTCCATGTTTAGCACAGAATGCTGAATGGATTATTTTGGGTTCTGCCCACAGTCTGATGGTATTTATGTATCTTGTCCTCCAAAGCTGGATTCTTTCCTTTCAAAGAATAACGGCTATTTCTCCCTTTTTTTTTTGCATTAGTGTTTAAAGGAACAGGTGTTCCCATGTTGCACCATCTGCTTCGGCATGAGTTATTTTCTGCAACATAGTAATTATCTAGACTTGAAATGGAGAATCGTTTTGTAGCTAGCTATCTAAGAGACTTCAGTAGTGAGATGCATCCTCTTTCCTCACTCAGAATGTACCACTCTTCCTAAGTAGCTGTACTGAGCCAGTTGTAGCTTGCTCTGTGTTGATTTTTAGCTGCTTCCTAGGTTGAAACTTAAGAGGAAAGAAGCTAAGTACCTCTCTGAATTTAGATTTCCTGGCTAAAGTATATTGAATATTTCTAGTTTTGCTTTAGTCTGCAAAAGACTCTGAATGATTTTGATCTGATCTGTTCTAGATTTTGTATTTATGTTGCTTGCAATTTATTAACAAGGTTTTTTTCTTCAGCTTTTTTAATAATTGGATGCCTTCTGTAAGTTGCAAGCCATAAGCAATGTCAAGTGGACATTCTTATCTAATCTAAGGTTTCTGTTTACTGGCTGTAGGACAGACTAAATTTGCTGGGGATGTTTTCATGTGATGCCCTCCCCACCATGTGTATATCTCAGCTGCTGAAGCACAGTTCCCACACATCCTTTCTCCAAGTTTGGGAGAACACAGTGTGTGAGTGACTATGTAATTAGGGAAAGGTGTAATAGTACTCTTCAACTTGTCTTTTTTGGATACATCTACAAGATTTTGTCATTATGCAGATATTCTTAGGTGCATGAGGTACAAAAACAAGGGCTTTTTTTAGCACAGGAAAGTAAAATATTTCCATACATATTCCTACTGTAGTGCAAGAGAAGTATACAGCAGATTATTTAAAGTCTGTCTTCTGCTGTGATCACCTCCTTACCTTAATCCTTTCTCTACTGCCTGCAGTGGCTTCCAAAACATAAGATCTATGCCCTTTCTTCTCCAGCTGTTTCTTTGACTAATCTTCAGGACCGAATTAAAAAAAATTAAGGTGCCACATAAGACAGACTGCTCCCTGAGGTGGCTTTTCATACAGGCACCATCCCACATCTTGAGCAGTGAAGTGCTGCACATCATTTTGTCCTCAGTGACAATTCCCCCAGAAAAATGATTGCCATTTTTCCGTGTATTCAGAGGAGGCAAATTAGCCATTGCCAACAGACTATCTGAGAGGATGGGCAGGAAATCTCAGGTCATCTCTGTTCAGCATCTTCATGAAGGAAAAATTATTTATTTTGTTTATTGCTCTTAGCCTTTGCACACTGGAGCCTAAAAGATATCCAGAAGAGAATTTTCTGCAGTTTCACATACAGGAGAAGGAGAGAATTTCCTCTTGTTCTTTAATTTAAAATATTTTTAGTAGGCCTGCAAGGTGTATTGGACCAGAGTTCATTTTTTTTTTTTGCTGTACATTTTAGTCTTTGGTTCAGCAACAATAAACAGGTATGGGCTTGGATTCATGGTTAAGACTTCAAGGGAGGATAGGGAGTTTTAGTTCATTTCCGTGCTATTTTACCAAGGCATCCAAAGCAGCAGTTCTCCAGTAAGCCAAAATAATGGAATAGTCATGAATAGCAGTGAGTGCTTCTGAATTATAGACTGATGGCTGTCTATTAGCCAAAGAGAAATCTAAAATATTTAGTTAAGGTAAAAGACTGAGAGTTGCATCCTGTAAGGCAATGGTGCAAGTCAGGCATCATCTAAAAATATTTAAATTAGTATAATGCCATTTTTAGTAAGGATCAGAAGACTGAAAAATATCAAAGAACCTAATATGAAGCTAAGTGGATGGATAGCACAAAGGCCTGTGACTTTTATTTTTAGCAAATTAAAAGTAGTGTACATTAGGTGGAATTTTTAAAATGTCTTTTAGAAGACAGCTTAGAATGAAGTGAGTTGTATTCTTTTAGGAAAAAGTATCCTGTCATTGGTGACAATTCAGTTTAAATTTAGTAAGAAATGCAAATGAGTCTGCATAAGTATATATAGAAAATCTTGTGTCTTTTGTAAAGCAGCAATGTACCATTGTACCAAATATCATTGCAGCTTTAGGAGTCTTGTTGCTATAGTCAGTGTATAGAAGATTAGGTATGGGAATGAGTCAGATGAGAGTAAAACTCTAATGTGAAAAGACACTGAAAGCTTTAAAATTCCTTTGTGTAGGGACAGAGGGTGAAAAATGTGTATGAAAATTATATGAAAAAGACTAGGAAATAACATCTATTAAGGCTTACCAAATTTGGAGTTACAAGTTACAGTAAGTGATTTTTGTCTTGGGAAGCTCTTGAATGCTAGGCTAGCAATCAGTTATAGGCATACTGGGGGAAAATGCTTTTCTTGTGGTTTGGGTTTTGGTTTTGTTTTTCTGTTTTGTTCTGTTTTTTCTGAAACTCCTTAGTAGATAACTGCTCTTTTCCACTTCAGTCCAATATCCTTTCTCTGGTTCTCTGATCTGCTTCAGTTTGGCTCCATTCAGCCTTTTTTGTAATTCAGGAACAAGAGAAAATTCTGTGCAATTCAGGTGACTATTCAGAATTGGTTAAATTATTTGTTAAAGTAAATATAATATATGACAAATTTATGCATGCCATAGGTATAAAGTTTTTTTAGTCGGAGTTAAAGCCTTTAGGAGACCTCTGAGTAGTAAGAAATATCACTATTGCTAAGAAATGCTAAGAAAAACTTGAGAGATTGAAGTCTCATCTTGGGACTTAGCAGTATATGAGCAAAGGTAATCTGCTTTTCATTGTTATGTTGCTGCAGTACATTTCTTGAAACAGCTGCAACTCTCTGGTTTAATAGATTTTATTCTTTTGAGATGTATTAGTTTCTTCCCATAGGGAAGTGTTTACCCCATCCTGCTCCATTTAGTTTTTTCTTCTCGGTTCTGGAAAGTGCCTTAGAGTCTCATACAGTTCTGCAGTGCTGATTTGGTCAATGTGTGACTCTTAAGCAAACTGTTGTGTGGTCTTGTTCCTATATGCTGGAAATGCTGTAACAGCCTTGTTTGCTGTGTGTGACTGCCGTAGTTGAAGCATCTGAAACTTGAGCGGGAATGTCGAACAGAATTCCCTTGGGATCTGTGGCAGCAGCCGAGGCCTTGCTGGGAGGAAGCTGCCAGCTGCAGGTGATGCAGGTGTGATCACTGAGGCTTCTCTAGCTGATGGGAGGGAGGCACATAGTGTATCTTACAGAGTTAGGTATTGTCTGTACAATGATTTTCCAGAAAAGGTATCTCTCTCTCTCTATATATATATACACATACATATTTTTAGCAGTGCCCAGTCAATTAAAAGCTGATTGCAATTTTCAGGATCATTGAAGTGGAAATAATATGGCATTATTCTTATAATGTTGTGCTGTTAAATCAGACTTCAACCTCAAACTAAAATTCTATGATTTTAAAATGGTCATTTATAAAAGTTTGTTCTAGTAATCTTTCAAGCACCAGATCTTGGTTTATTTGTCCTTTTGCTAAAACAGTGCTTTGAGTTTGAGCATTCTATAAATAAGACAACTAGGTATGTGACCCTTCATAAGGCCATACTTTAACAATACTGACTTTTTGTTTTGATATCAAATATATTGGTGCTACCTGTTGAATTTGAAGTTTCAGTCAGAATTTGGAAATATATGTATTTTAAAAAATATGTTATGTATATGGTTTTTTTTTAAAAAAAGCTAAAAGCTATAAAGCTCTCAATACTCATTGATTTCTGTGAAATCCTACTGTGTGCTAGTAAATAAAATTAATATAATTGGTTTAAAATTTACTTATAGGGCTTAATTTTTAAGATACTTGTTTTCTTATTGGGTGGGGTTTTTTCCCCTCCTTTTTCACTTTTTTTTGTAGAGTAGAAGTTACAGGCCTATAATCTGTTAATCCAGAGTAAAGAAAAAAGGAAATATACTATTTCTCATGAATTATTTTATTTGCGTCTGATATCTAAAACCATACTGGTTTTATCTCTGGAACCATGGAGAGAATACTTGTAAAATGCAAGAGAACAGAGTATCTAAAGTGTAGGGTGCTTATTTTATTATTTTGTTTTATTATTCTTGTTGGTTGGTTAGTGCTGGACATCTCATGTAAATAGTCTTTTTAAAAGGAAAAGTCAAATTATATGGGACAGGACGAAATGGACCACATTGGACATCCATTGTGATATATCATTTAATATTAAACAATATACTTAAACAGAAATTGCATTCATCGAAAGGGATTTTAATTTAAGAAATCTATTTCACTGGCAGTTAGCCCTAATGCTTCAGCTGGATGGCATTCATTGGTGTTGCACATCATCAGCATCAGTCATAAATGAAAAATGTTTTATCATTGTTAAAGTGACAGCAAATGAGAAGCTACAACAAAAGTAGCTGCCTAGGGTTTCTGTGGATGTGCAAAGATGTATTATTTTTGGCAAGAGTTGTAGGCTTTTTTTCTTCCCTGGTTAGTCTAACTGCAGAGGACATGTCACTGCTCATGTAACTCAGGGATCTGGATGTGTGTTGCTTACAGTGTAAGAAATTGGTCTTTATGTTCTGTCACTCTTGATTTAACCCTGAACGTGTTATGTTTTGGTCAAGAGCAGAGGGGGAAGATTTACTCTGCTTTAGTATTTTGGCTAATGTTACACTCGACTTGCAGAGTTCAGCAGTGGCCAGGGCTGCTGAATTGCACGGCTAAGGGCTGGAGCCAGATCAAAGCCCCAGGGTAGACAAAAGGGAGGCTCTGACCACTTGCAAAGGAAAGGTCCGTGTGGGTTTAGTTCTGACAGTTCGGAATGAAAATAAGTACATTACTATGGAAGTGTTTGAAGTTGCTTAAATAAAAGCTTAAGTTCTGGAACACATGTGAAATGTTGTGGAAGTATTTCTTTAAAGTTAACTAGTGTAACTCTCAGTGTCTGAAAACACCCTTAGAGAATTAGCTTGGAAAGCTGGCAGCTGCTTCTGCTCATTCCTGTAGAGCACTGGTGTTGTAACAGTTTGTATGCAGATGATGTTCATTGGTGCTGTTAACCTGCCTATTAATCTGTGATGTTTTTTTCATTTGTATCTAAAAGATTGTGATCAAGAGGTCAGATTTGTCGGATGCAAGTAGAAGTCCATTAGAAGATTTCTTTAAGTTATGTTCCTTTTTCAGTGCTGAAACCTTCAATAATATTTCCTTTGACAAAATTACCTTTTTTAAGAAAATTGGTTTTGTTAAATAGCTGTTAGTTAGATGTGAAACAGTAACGGCTAATGTGAAGCCTTTCCTTAACAGATTTGCATTTGTGGTCTGTTATCAGGGCTCTTTTACTTTGAGAGTCTGTTAACTATGCCAGAGCCACCAGTTAGTTACCGAGGTTTTCCACTTAACCTTTCTCAGTTACATGCTTTTCTAATCGAGACAGTCCCTATGTAACCAAATCTCTCCGTTGTTTTGCTGTAAAGAACCCCCTAAATTTTTCAGCATGGAGAATTAACAATGAGTAAGTGTGATTATCCATTGAGGACATGGAAACCTTTGCTTTCTAGTGGCACCAGTTTGTTACAGGGATTGATACTGACCTTGTCAGTCCATAGCAGGCCTCTGCTTGACAGAAATAGATCTAGAAGTCTGGCCATCTTCCAGGTCATTGTTTGCTGCAGTTATCAGTTTGGTTTGTGGTAAGGGTGAGGGAAAGTGACTTAAAAGCCAGTAAGTCTTGGAATGAGAGAGGAAAATGTTTTCATTATACTATATGTTCTGACAATTTTATGTATAAACACAGTATTACATTCTAAAACTCTTAAAATAGAACATAAAATTAACCACAGCTTAATCTGTAATGATACAGACTAATTTCTGCAGTGCAATGTGAACTGATGAAATTTCTCTTCAGAAGAGTTGAAATATATGTCTAAAATCTCTTTTGGAGGGGTTTGTTTTGTTTTAAGAAGAAAGTTACATTTAAACACAAAGAGACACCATACTGTGTGAAATTAAAATATTATAAAGCAAGTAAGCTAGTACTTTTCTGCACAGGATGGAACTTTGAAGGTAAACAATTAAAATACTGAACTTAAAACAAAACAAACCCCACCAAAGCAGATTTTGGCTTTTATTTAAACAAAAAAAAGCACCATTGAACACGGAGTTAGTGTGGAGATCAGAGTTGTACCAATTTTTAAATAACAGAAAATTATTAAGGAAAAACCAGCAAAGATCCATGTTTCTTGCAATAGCGTGAAGAAATAGTAAATAGTGAAGCGTGAAGAAAACTGCGTTTTCTTGACAAACAGCTTTCATAAAATGCTGAAGATCTGGATTTTAATACACTGAATCTATGCTTTGTACAGTAGAAACTTTAGTTTTTACATCCCTTTGGAATACAGTAGTATCCCATTTTCCCCTCTCACATTCTAAGGAACTTTTCCAACTATTTCATATGGTGCCGCGTCTATTTCTGAGTCCTTCCCTCCTCTCAATTCGGACATAGAAGCAAGAACACAAGGAGTACATTAGTTTGTGTGCGCCTCCTTCTTGCCATAATTCATATCAGGGTATTCGTAATGAGTTCCAAACTTTTTGAGCAATGCAAGGTTCCAAATTTCTGCACTAGCAGCTTACTGAATCGCTACAGGTGTCTTTTGATGATGAGCAGATGTTCTCTTTTGCTGTAGGTGGCAGGCCTGTCAGATGAACAACTGTGTTTTCCCTCCCTTAGGAGGAAAGCTGCTTTTCAGCATTAACAGAAGTAGTTGCTGGGTTTTTAAAAAAGTATTATTTTCATGTAATAAAAGAAGAAAATTCCCATTAAACAAAATGTTATATTTTCTTCCATTCGAAGCAATAGTATTTGTTGCAAGAATTCAGTTGTTGTTAACTGATTTCAATTTTAAAAACTTGCTTTTGATTATGCTCTCAAGTGTGATCTTAGGAAGGAATCAGAGTGAAATGCATTTGCTGTAGAAATTGCAAAGCCAAGGAATTTTTTACTCTTCTCCTACTCTTGCAAGCTATAACTGTATTCTGAAACTCTTCTGTATTCTTTATGTTTTTAATGTTAATTAGGTGTTAGTGGTAATAATACAGGTCTACCACTGCTCCTTCAAGCGTTTTTTGAGGTAATTGACACCATATTATTCTTAAATAAGTAGAAAACAAACAAAAAATTTTAAAAAGGACAAACTTCTGAAATTCCACCTCACTCTCCACCCCAAAGGCAGAATGCCTTACCACAGAACCAGCTGTACATATGCAGTTATGTGGTAAAATGGCAGTCAGTGTTCAGCTGGCTATGTAGACAACAAGCCTTCAGTTTGTTGCCTGAAGAATTTAGGAATAGCATCTCAAAAAATTACTGACTATTGTGTTAAGATTGAGTGTTTAAAAGAATATGTTTGGTTTAGGTGTTTGAGTTTTTTTCTTTTGGGCTGCTTCAGAGTTGACCCGTGTCTGAGGAAAGAATGAGGGCCTATTTCAGGAAACGAAACATTTAACATGCCTGCAAAAATGCAGCGTTCCTGTGTTTTGATTGGAAGAGACTTTGTTTAACTGCTTTCTATCCCCTTAGTATTTGGAGCTAGTATTTTCTGCACCTTGGCATTGATTGAACCATTCCACTGCTTTCTACATGCAATTCCTGTACAGTCCTATAAACGTATGAACTACAAGATATCTTCTGTCACCCTTATTTCTTCTGAAAGTCTCAGTCATTGCTTTCTTTTTTGTCTTTAATCCTTCCATCTCAAACTCTTGATTTTCCTTGCAGTATTTTCTTGTCCCTAGCCTAGGACTGACTTAAGGCTCTGCCCATGAATGGAGATGGTTGTAGTGGTTGTGCTTATGCTCTGGTCATAGCTCCGTTTCGTGTGCATTTCCCCAGTCAACTGAAAATCATCATTCAGCTTGTTTCAAGTGGAATTGGGTTTTGCTGTCCTTTAACACTTGTGTCTCTAAACTGGAGCAGTTCAGCTGCTGATCTGTGGGTGGTGTGGCAGTTTCTGCAGACCTGGGGATTTGGTAGGCCTGTAGATGATCAGCTTGCTGCTCTGGACCACTCTGTATTCCTAGCTGAGCTGCCTTGCTTAAGAGTTGATCTTGGCTGCTGATATAGCACTATCTGCTCCAAGAGCACCCTGGCTCTACTACACTCATTGTGCAAGATGTTGGCAGAATGCTGTGATGCAGGAAAAAATTAAATCTGTATTGGAAACCTTTATAGCAAAATTTGTGTTAAAATTGAGTTAATAATCCTCTAGAGCTACATAAGAAACCTTAACTGGAAGTATGCCATGCTTTTGGCCATCCTTTCAGTTGATTGTTCCTGACTTTACACTCTGCCATTTCTATATCCAGTCATGTGAGATGATAAAAATTGATGTCGTTCTAAAGCAGGTTAAAAACCCTGTGATCCAATACAGAATTAGAAGGAACTATTTAGAAGATAAATCTACAGTGAAATAGGATGTCTCAGTGTATACAGCTGGTGAAAGGGTAAAAAAGGTTTTTTTGCCTCACCTTTCTTCATGTTTTGCTTTTGCTTGGTTTTGTTTGTTTCACATGAGTATTCTGAAAGAGGAGAGTTTGGCCATTTAAAATGCTGTCTTCCTGTTCCTCTGTGCTTCCATGGTATCATTTTGTCCACTTGGTTTCTAAAGTCTTAGGTAGTTGAATAACAGGACAGGGAGTGACTTTTGTTTCAGTGTGTACTAAGGCTTGATTGTTTAAAATGATCACTTTAAAATTAATCTGGATAAATCACTGTGTATTTCTTTGCCAGGAATTTGCAGAAAACCATCTAGAGAGTTGTGGGAAGAGAGTCTGGGAACCTTCCTGGGGTACATAAGAAAACACATTCCTCTATACGTACAGTGGTGTTTCTACCTCAGGATATCCCTGAGGTCCCATCTTCTGACCTCCTGAGACCACACAATCAAAGGAGTGTGAGGGACTGAGCCAGACTAGAAAGTAGAGTGCATGTTGGAACTTGGAGGGAATAAGGAAGCAACAGTGGGAATCCAGTGATGCTGTTTGTGTCCTCCCAGCTTGTTTCTCTACAGAGCAGATGTGTTCCTCACTTAACATCCTTCTTCCACTTCCTTTAGTCAGCTTAGTTGTGTGTAGTAATTACAGTTGGGGATTGTGATAGTCTTTCTGTTGTAGAGTTTGGGCAGTGTCAATAGCTTTATTTCTATTAAATTAGCAGTTAAAACCAAATTCATCTTTACAGTGCAAGTCCTGATGGAATTAAGGTTCATGACAGGCATTTGTTTGCATTAATGTCATGCAAACAGTGGGTGTACAAGAAGATGCTGCTTACTGTTTTAAAATTCACTAGGCACTTACAGCATGCCATACTGAATTTCATTCACCTCAGTGTAAAGAATGAAAACTTCAATAGTTTCTTTAATTATTTAGTTATTGAATTATTTAAAAACCAATATTTTTTCTTTTAAATATTTTGGTTCTTACTGCTGGATAATGGTTGACTCTGAATATTGGAAAGAAATGTAATATATCATAAATATATATATTATATAATATATATAAATTGTATAATAATATAGTGTTCTGTTCTGTTTTTCAGAGAATGCAGAATCAATTGATCTCAAACAGTTTTTCGACCTGCATTTTTCACATATATATTATGTGTTCTTTGAAAACTTTGTGACTATTGAAGTGAGCCTTAAACAAAAAGGTAAGTATTTCAGATAGAATTCTTTTTGTCTTGATGCTTGTGTTTTTGTTATAAAATAAAGCAAGATGCTATAAATAGAGCTCTGTGTGGTCACAAATGATAACATTAGCTATGCATAAATATGTCTAAGGACTAACTTTGCAAATAAAGGCAGAGCAATGAGGTGTGCATGCAGTAGAGGTGAGGTAGAAATGTTTATTCTCCAATGGCTGTGTTTGCCCTTTTGCAAAGTGAGGATTCTTAAGGTGTTATACTTTGTGTTCTGCGAAATTATTCTTTAACAAGATACTGTGTAACCTAATCTCTCCCAGTTGTAGATGCCATAATAGGAAGTTATACAAATTGTAGCTGTTATAAATTCTATTTGTGGAGTATAATTTTTATTTGCAGAAGCAGTGCAAAGTTATGGTTGTATAAATGCAGATTTTTGTTTTACACATTTAAGGATCTTTGTTTTGATAATAAAAGTGCATCTTCTGTTTATTTTTAAATATTTAACTATTTTAACTTTTTACTTTTGCAACTAGGTCACAAGTCTCAGAGAGAAGAATTAGATTCTATTCTTTTTATTTTTGAGGTAAGGTATTTTGAATTTTATTTGCTTTAAGTCCTATTATTCTACAGTTATCAGAAATACGCTTTGCATTTAACTGCATTCCTTCTTACTTTTGCATAGAGCTGAATTTGTGTGCTTTGTGTGAAAAATGAAAATTTGACTTGTGGTTTTGCAGGAAGATGTCTTAACTGGAAAAGGATGTTTCTGTGTCTCTAGATAGTTGATTGCTCTTTGGTGGTGGTATTTCCCCATTATGTATTATACACATTGAAATTCTTAGAAAGGTGATCTCTGTTTAGTCATGATATTTTTGACCTTTTGATTGCATGTTATCTCTGAAATCTCTCATAATAGATTGCTACTGCAGAAATTTTTTTTATAGCTCCTTTCTTAAAAACATTCAGTATTTTTAAAAATACTCATTATTTGAAAATTGCATTTCACAACATTCTTTCCAAAAGCCTATCTTGACTTAATTAAGATGAATTAGATACTAATGAAATAATTTCATAAAATCAGAACATTTCTAAGCAGACACTATAATTTAGAAACAGCTTATATTTGTCAAGTTTTCATCTTTCCTGTTTGATGGAGGCTTCTAATTATAGAACAAGCATTGTGGTTTTTAAAAATTTGCAAAGCTAAAAGCTGATCAATGCTTATCACATGGTTGAATACGAATTCAGTTATTATTTATTTATTAGTGAGGTATGTTGGTGAATCTGAATTTGTTCACTAGTTCCTGCATAAAGGAGTATTAGGTGATCTGTGCTTTGGAAGCATTTGCACAGCATGCTGGAGGGCCACAGCCAGGAACTCGTTTGGGAAATCAGGTTATTTACAAGTTGCAAATGCCTCTAGTGTAAATGTTGCAAGTCCTACATGATAGATTTTTAATAACTAACTGTGCCGTTTCTTGTCTCTAGAAATGATCATTCTATTTGTAGAGGTCTTGTCTTCATTTTTTTGCTGTAGCTCACTACCCCTCGGCTGAGAAGACTGAAGCAAATGTTTGCTTGTGCCACAGAGGCAAGGTGACAGCTGAACATTCTAGCTGAAGCCATTAGAAAGGTGGAATAACTTAATGCAATCTGTTGTGAACCAGGGCAACTGAGACAGACACTCATCCCATTCCATTCCCTCTGCTGTAAGCAGCAGTATCCATCAGAGAGGCACTGGAGCCAGATGACCTGCAGTAACACTGAAGTCTCCAATCCAGGACTCAGAGACAGTGTGTCAGAGCCTTTGGGCTTCTTAGCTTTAGGAATGGGATCATCTTGACAGTAATGCTTCCAAGGGAAGCATTGTGGAGAATTTTCTAAGTTGATGCTTCAGCTTCTGATCTGTGGCCTTTGTGAAAGGGCTGTTTGGTGTTTCAAGAGCGATATCTACAACATACATCCTTGGATTCTGTTTTTTTACAGAAAATTTTACAACTCCTTCCTGAAAGGATTCATCAGAGATGGCAATTTCATAGTATTGGTAAGTTGATTTTCTTGCTTTCTCTCTCTCCCTCTCTCTTTCCCTCTTTCTTTCATTTTCCTTTTTATTAGTATCTACTAATTAGTGGCTACTATGCCACTCATTTCCTTAAACTTAAGTGGCATAACAGGGGTAGTGGTCTTGAAAATTTTGCCAGCTGGGTGAAGGAAAATAAAAAAGAAAATAAACAGACAAAAAACCCCACCAATGCAGTGAATACTCTTCTAGATAGATTTAGATCTGGGAATATAGAAATAGAAGAGTGGCTGAGAAAGAACAAGGACAGGTGAAAAGTTTAAAGTTTTAATTATTATTTTTTATTTATTTTTTTCTCTTAGTAATACATTTCAGAATTGACATGAGGTATTTGTAAATAGGGTATGCTGATTCTATGCATAGTGATGACTTGAGAACGATTTACTTTTAATGTACACATCTCAAAAGTCTTTGGGGAAAGATATTATATGAGGAAGCTATGAAAGGTGATATTTGATTTTCTTTTCCTTCTGGCATTGAGTCAGTTGCTTGAAGGTATCAAGGTCACCAAGATTAAATTGGAGATTGCCAAGGACTTGTTTAAAAGCAGCTATCAAGTCTGACCGAGAACTCTGACACCTTACTTAATATAGAAAGAAAGAACAAAAGCAAACAAATTTTTTTTCTCCTCTTTTTTTTTAGGGTTGATTTTAAAGAAGCTTCTTCACACTGGAAATTCATTAAAGGTATTGCAAAAAGTTGCATGGACTTTTATCTACAATACTTAAAAATACAAATAAGAACATAAGGGCAAATTTCTACAGTAAAAGCACAGGAATGAAAACCAGATCATGACTTGTGTGTCATGAAAGAATGACTTCAAATCATCAGCTTTATCTCAGTAAAACTACTCACAGTAGTAATGTGTTTATATAGAGCAGCCAGTGGTTTAAAGGATTTTGCATCAATGAAATAGTAAGCCTTAACTGTTCATTGTTAGAGGCAAGGAAGCTAATTTTGGGGCTCAGGCTACCTTGGAAGTGGAAGATTATCTGTGCCAGGGAGACCTGCTGGTGGATAGAGTAATTTAGATGGTTGACCGTGGGACAGAACAGCTGAACCACTCCTCTGTAAACCACCTGCAGGCTCCTCAGGTACTGAAATTCTCCAGTGTGAGAGCCAGGAGGGGAGTGCTCTAGGACTCCATTATCTTTTTTTGAAGGAGAAGTGAAAGAAGGTAGAATTGGTCCTTCTGGTACAGAAAGCTCACTCTGTTGTTATAATTCATGAACACATTTAGAAATTTTATATTGCTCTTTGTATTTTCTGAAAAATTCATGTGGCATCTTGCAGTGCTATAGTCAAGCAAGTAATTAGATGTGTTGTTTTTCGTCCTCTTCTTTCAGAGAAACCCCTGTGAAAAATTCTTTGAGGGAAACAGCAGTGAAGGTGCCAGGCTTGCCCTTGCATTTCATCAGGAGCAGCAGATGTGTTAGTTTGGCTCTGCTGATTGCTAGGGGTCATACTGTCTGTTTGTTCTCATTTTTTTATCACTCCCCTTCTCCTTCTCCCTCCAGGACAAATGGAAATGCTTTTGTTTGTTCTGGGACAAGGTAACTTATTCCATGGTTTTTTTCCTTTAAGATACGTCGAGAGGGTGTGCGTCTCTTTCTTTTGTGGCTGCAAGCACTTCAAAATAACTGTAGTAAAGAACAATTATGGATGTTTTCTTGCTTGATTCCTGGATTTTCATCACCACAGTCTGAATATGGCCCCCGAACACTAGATAATCTCATTAACCCTCCCCTTAATGTCCAAGAAAGTAAGTAATTTGGTAATATTACTCAATTCTTTCTGACATAATTCAAATCTTGTCACAGACAAGGCAGGTTGAAATAACTGACATGCATATGTACCCAGGGAGATGATGGAGCCGAGATGTGTTTCATAACAGTTTGTCAGGTCTTCTTTCTGTAGCAATTTGTGTCTTTTTTGTTGTCTTTCAGGATGAGTTGTTTTTTGTGGTTGTTGGAGGTTTTCCCCCCAAGTAGGCTATTGTAGCTTAAGACATAGTGGTGAAAATAAATTGACCAATTGTGTATAATTCTTAAGAATTGCAAGAGGATCCGGCATCTACTGCAAACTTGCACAGGTGAATTCTACTTGTGTCGAACATTTGCACTGGGTTTGTTCATACTCCAGGGAGCAGGCTGTGCAAAGCAGTTCCTGGTGTGGCCTTCAAGAGATGAGTGGTTGTTGGGGCAATGTGTAAGGACAGATGTGTCTCTGTATGACCAGGCAATTAAGGCTGTCGTATTCTTGCAACTTGAAATCTTTGAAAATTATCAGACCTTGTAAATTGCAAAACTTGAAGTCCTAAAGGTTTGCGTCAGTGGAAAAGCTTGAGTATTCTGAAATGAGGTTTTTATACTTTCTGGATTTTTTTTTTTTTTAATGGTAAGGTCATTATCTTGGCCCCAATCAATAGAGTGAGGATGATTTTTCTCTTAAGATGATTCTTAGAACAGTCTTTCATTTGTTCACTCTAGTATTAAGTGCCTCCTAACTCAATTTATTCTTGATAGTGGGATTTGAAACTCATTTATTAATGAATTGCAGTTGGATGGGGTCTTTGAATGTAAGTGCAAACTGTGCACTCACATAAATGGGAATAAGAACTTGAACACTTTTTCCCCTGGATGTTGTGCTTTTCCCTTCCTTGCATCTTCTCTTAGTATTTGAGTACTGTATTGCTTGTAGAGGAAACCAGTGTCTCCATGACTAGTAATTAAATTTGCTGAGACACAGCAGACAAATTTCATGGCAGGATAGCTCCACAAGTAAAATTTTGCTACCTACTTAAGCCCTTCTTTTTGGAGTTATCTTGTGAAATTCAGAGTGCAAGGAATGACATGTGAACATCTAACTACAGGAACAGGAGAAAAATCAACTCTCAACTACCTTCACTGTCAAGGCAAAGAAGGATACAGCTAGTAAAACTTAAAGGAAATATAACTGGTCAACTGCTAAACAGGAAAATGGTGAAAGATGTAAATAAAGATTTGGCATTTGTGTACCATAAGTGTTACATTATTGTTTAAATAAATGCCAAAAGAAGTGAATGACATCTTTTGGAAAAATTTGAATTTGGCAGGTAGACTCCAAAAGTGCATAGAGAAAACCTACTTACTGTCTGCTGTGCTTTTTATGTGTGTAAGAAATTAGTTCCATGGTGGTTTAGTAGTCAAAATTTCCTGATTTTCATTAATCTGTGGGTGGACTGTTTTACCTGTAACTACCTCTGCTTGCTGCAGTGCATTTCTACTTCATAATTTGGTGGATGTTTATGCATGAGAAGGAATGATCTAAATGTTAGATGTACTTCTGTTTTTCTTTAAATAGCTCAAGTGACTATAGAAGAAATCACTCCACTTGTTCCTCCACAATCAGGAGATAAAGGACAAGAAGATTTAACAAGCTATTTTTTAGAAGCACTTTTGAAATACATGGTAATTCAGGTATGTTCTATAGTTTTCAACCAAACAAGTGTGAAACAATTAACACCTCTTTGTCCTTTACAGTCAGTTTTTTACTTGTAGCACTGCAAATGTATATAAAAATATTTTAAAGATTCCCTCCTTGCTGCTCCCTTTTTTGTAAAAAGCAAACTCTCCTAGAAAAATATTCCCTTGTCTTCTGTGTGAAGATTGCTATATCTGCTACCACAGGATCTTCCATCAGATTGTGGCATGGAGACAAAACAAGACCTGTCAGCCACTTCTGGCAATGCTGATTTCAGCTCCCTCCTCATCTTCATCTCCCCTTCCTTGTCCTGTTGTCTTCAACCAATGGTTGGATCAACTGTGTACAGAAAATGAAGAGTTGAATGAGTATTTAGTCCATGGTGCAACTCAGACACACACAATATTCTTCCCTTTGAAGTTTGACTATTCCATGATCTCAGCCAGTACAAGGCATAGCAAAAGCTTCTGTCAAAAATTGGCCCAGCTTTTATATGTTATGTAGTTGATTTGCTGGCCAGTTAGCACATGCTGCTTCTGAGCCTACTGTGCTGTCATGTGCTGCATGACATGGTTGGTATTCCTGGATACTGCCTTCTGGGTCAGACTTGTCCCACAGAACCCAGTTGGGTATCCTAAGTTTTTCTTCACACTTTTGCAGGTTTTACTAGAGAAGATGGGCAGTGTACAAATATGACAAATGTTAAACATTTCATGGCTTCCCTTTATCTGTCTTTCTCCGTGAACTTGCCATGCTGGAATAATTTCCAACCTCATTTTATTGCTTCCAGCATCTCCTACTTTGAATAGAGGTCTTCCTACTTGTGATCTGTAGCGTAAGCTTAATGCTGGCCATTTACTTTGAAGAAAAATAGGCCTTGTATTTTTGAAGACTTTTCTTTAATAAATTGTTAGTATTATATTTAAATTCAGCTAAGTCATTGAGACGGGTGTCACAGAGCTTTTTCACTATGTGAATGCTGAAGTTGTTTGCTGAAGTGCCTTTAGAGGCACTGATAATTGCAAGCTCCTGTGATATTAAGTTCTGTTGAAGGACTTTGTGTCACTAAATAATATGTATCACCCATTGCACTGAATTATATCGGGGGGTGAAATATGTGCATATGTGTTCCACTCTAAAGACCCATTGCCCTGAAAATGGATCATAATAGAGCTGTGGCGTTTGAGTAAGAAATGGAGAAATAGAGGGGAAAGATAAAAAAAAGAGAGGGAAGTCTTCCTTTATATTATTTATGACAGACTTGGCAGATCACTTAGCTCTGCAGGCAGATGGATTCTCAGGAGCATAGAGGGAAACTGCATGTTGGATTTCGTAGGAGATCTTAGCATGCTTGGTGGTACTTACCATGTAGGAAAACACTTCGTAATGGGGAATGTTTAGCAGTCACGATCCATGAAAGTACATTTGTGTAACTCAGCTTTAAAGTTGTATCTTCTGCTGCTTGTGGTTGAAAAATCTGTATGTTTTATGTTGCCAATTACACAAATGAATCCAAGTACCTATTATAATGACTATATGAACACTTGTTATTCAAAATGTCTTAAAAGAAGTTGTTGAAGAAATATTTGGAATGGCATGGGTAATTATTCTTTTTTTATAAAACATTTTGAAGTATAAAAAAAGTTTTGTTAAAGACAGTCAATTTGGGCTTACTCCCTGACTTGGCAAGATGACTGCAAAAGCAAATGTATTTCTGTTGGTTTCAGTATTTTATGTGTTCAAGTTCATTTTAAAACAGTATTTTGGAAGAGAACAGTCTTTGTTTCATTGACATTTCCCAGCTAGTTTCTGATTCATTTTTCTAAAACTTTTTATTAAAATATATATGATTTTGTTTCAAAGACATATCTTATAAAGAGGACATTTCATCAGTTACCTGTCTCTTCTACTTGTAGATACTCACTTTGTCCAAATTCTTTTTTTAAGGTTAAGAGTTTAGAATGGAAGAACAAGGAAAACCAGGAAAAGGGATTTTCATTTTTATTCTCAAATTTTAAGAAGTACTACTTACCTTCTATTTTCCCAAACATCTGTAAGGAGACCAGCTTGTATAACCCTTTACTTGGTAAGTGTTAACACAGCTGATAAGATCATTACATTTTATCTAATAGTGATGTTATGATCTGAGTAGTGAGTGATGCCTCTGCCCAAACTAAGGTGCCAATGAGACCGAACGCTGGTTCAACAGTACTGACTTTACTTTGTAATATTAAGTGCATGGAGAAAGAAAAAATAGAGGGAGAGGGAGAGAGGGAAAAGGAGGGAGAGAGTGCAAGCAGAAGCTAGTCACCACGCATGGATCCAGCAGTGTCTTGTTGGTCCTTCTTCACCCTGGGCTTGGTGGTGGGGGGCAGGACCTGGTTTGTTCATCTGTTAGTAAGTTCTGTGCTGAAGGGAGTGCTGGGTCCACAAGGTTTGCCACTGACTATTAAATCTTTTCACTATTTATACATTTTAGCAAACAAAAGAATTAATGCTTATTGGCTACAAGTAATATAGTTCTCTTATTAATTAGTATTCCATCTTCTATTGGTTAAATGCAGCCTTTGCTAATTAGTCTGTATGTTCAGTCCCTCTCTTCTTCTGAGGTGGTGGGTTTCTTGTGTTGGTGAGTCGGTGGTCGCAATCTCCCCATGTGAAATTACCTTTTGCCCAGCTGGAGCTGATTTTAGCAGAATTGCTGGGATGGTTTTGATAATTTCTTCCTTACCTTCTGCCAAATGTCCTTGTGGCGTCTAAATTCTGCATTCTATGTATCCACTATCAGTAATACATCGTTCTTCCTAAGATTTGTTAACCTCCCCCTGGGTCCTAGTACCTGGACAACGGTACCACGTTTATATGGTCTGAGTTCCGAGTGCCCATGAAGGCATATTCAGGGGAGCTTTGGTGGCCACTGGTGGCCACAGATGCTGCCTCTCCCATAACTTGGGATGATACTTTTTTGACTGGTGATACACGTATAAGCAGGTGCTTCTTTTCTCACAGTCTGTCACAGTGGGAGTGTGTTTACCAGGATGTGCTAACCAGATCTTGCCTCTGTCAGGCCTGGAATTAGCACCTTCCTGTCACAAATTCCTCCCTTCTGTGGTCTTAACAATGTTTGAGACAGGTAATTGTGCTCTCTAACTCCTAACAAGACGGTACAGCAAAGCAGTTTTTAGCTTGAGTCATGTTGCCCATGAAGGGCATCCTCCAAAAGTATTTGTCATGAAAGAAAATGTTAAGGTTCTTGTTTATGGTTTTCAGTTCTTTGTTTGTGGAAGCCTCTGACCCTTTCATTAGAGTCAATCTTGCTATATTAGCTTCAATAAATGTTCATGTAAAACTTTAATGTTCTTGTAAAACTGTTCTTTAATGTGACCTGTATTGTTGGTCTCAGTTGTGCTCTGAAGGGAAACTACTGCTACTGAAATAAAAGGTGTTAGTGTGCTGTTGTTTGGATGTGTTGGCTTTATCTGTACAGAATCACGGTGTTTGGATTATGCAGTGCTTGCTCACAGTTCTGACAGGGCAAAGTTACGTTTTTTGTGCCAACTGCATTTTATTGTGAGCTTGCAGTAGGAAAAGGAAGCTAGGGTTTAGCACACTCTTCAAAGCTGATGGTGCTGGAATGTATCTTTCCATGTAGAGAGTGGAATGTTAGGTGTTGTCTAAGCAAACCTGAGTTTTACTCAGAGTTTTTAGCCCATTTTAAACCAGAATGTTGTTTGCAAATCTTGATCTTTTTTTTATCTCAGTTTTGCATGCACTCATGCACATGTTGGTTGTAGGCCAGCAGAGTTCAAGACTCTTCTTTGCAAGGCAATATGTTGTACGCAGGCTTTAAGTTACCATTTCATCACTTGAGTAATACAGTCACATCACCATTCCTCTTATCTGTTGATACAGCATCTCAAAAGGACTAGTAGTGATCTCCAGACACAATTCCATATTCTAAAATCAGGCTGTCAGGGAAGTTGGTTGAAAAGGTCTTAGTTACTTTAAATCCATGTGTATTTATTTAGATTTCAGAGATGGTTGTGTCAAAATCGTGTTCTCTTGGGAAAGACAAACCATGGGCCTTCTCATCTAGAGGAGAAGAACCAGTATAAATACAGCCATAAATAACTGTAGAATAAGAGTTATTGTGCAGATGCTGAAGAGGTTCAAGTGATAAAATAGCTACACGAGGGATAGTAAGCAGTGCTGAGAAAGCAAACCTACCATTGCTTGATGCTCCAGAAAAAGAAATATGGAAATGCTGTTTTTCTCTTTCTGTGAAGATCTTGATTGATTCTTCCATAGAAGTGTTACTCTAGTCCTCTGTTTTTCTGTGAACTGTAAACAAGAAACTTCAAGGCCTTAGTAAAGAAGAGGACAATGGGAAACAAGAAGAAAGGTGCACAGATCCCCAAAATTACTGTGAGTGCTTTAAACTGTGCACACTGAGCAACTATAATGAGGATTTTTGGAACATTACAGTGATGAAAACAACAGAAGCACTGGTAAGTTGAATAATTTTTTCTCCTCTAAGATGTTCTTCTCTGGCATGCCATCTTCCCAACCTATTTGAAAATAATCCTGTGCTTGTTCTTAATTTACAGCCTTGAGGCTGAAAGCAGGGCGAACTTGGGCACCGAACCTGCTACTAAGAACAGTTCTCATGCTACTAGTGTGATGTTTAATTTAGGAGAAGTCGTGAGGTACGAATCAGAACAGGAGTTTTAGTAAGCAAGTGTTGATACAGGGCTTTACTGGAGATGGTATATTGGACTGAGATTTCTTTTCTGATAAATATGTAGGTCACAGCAACAAGCACCAAGCATTCCAGTTAAAGGAAAGCTAGTATTGTGCCTCCTTCAAATTCTGTCTTTAGTATTACAGACTTAGAAGAGGAATACAGCATTAGAAAAGCCCATGAGATAGTTTTTTGAGGGGGTTTGTTTGTTTTTGTTTAGTTTGGTTTGGTTTTGTTTGGAGCTTTTTGCTTTTTTTATGTTTTGGTTTGGGTTTTTTTTGCCTTGGTGTTTATTTTGATTGTAATGTCTTTGTTAAATATCTGTTGAGAATGAGTTAAAAGCTGTTTAGGAAGAACTACAGATATGGCAGTAATATTCCAGGGGCATTGCTTCTTCCATCACAGTAATGTGCCCTTCTGTGCCATTTCTAAGCCATTTAGATAGGCTCCTTCGTTTACAGGGAAGCACTAAAGTGGGCTGTCCTACAGCTGTTTTCAGCTCTTCATTCCTTATGAACCCTTTATTATCTTAAAAATTAGGCATGGTCAAAGCTTACAAGCATCCACTGTGTTTTTGCTAGCCTGTTCATTTTCTGCCCTGTGTGTGTCTTCCACCACCTACAGCTTCCTGCCCTTTTTGTCATCAGCTCACATCAGGTTCCCAGAGGGGGAAGGGCAGCAGGTGGGGAAAGCCCAAAACACAACAGAAATAAAAAATGGAAAGTTGGGGGAAGGGAATATTTCCTCTTGTGCTGTTTGAGTCCGTCTAACAAGCTCTGTTTTGCTTTGGTTTTATGTCTGTGTTCTCATCTGAAGCCTTGATACCTTCTTCCAAGATGGACAGAAATGTGAAAATACAAGAAGCAGCTGGAAGGAGGATACACTTGAGAAGCAGCTGGAAGGAGGATACATTTGAGAAGCAGCCTGCAGCACATAGTGCAGTTGAAACAAGTTATAGAAAGATGATGTTCTGAGAGGTTATCATGAAACAAGAAGGAGACAGTGTGCTGCAAAAACATGTTTACTGCATGTTTAGTCCTTCTGAAAATACTGCCAGTATTGCAGCCTTTGTGCTCTGCTGAATACTGGTAGATACCAGAGTGAACTGAGTTTTGCATCTTTAAATGCTGTGCTACCAGGCAGTTGCTTCCTTTTTCACAGATTGTACTGTTATATGTGCTTGTTTAAGATCTCTTAATTTTTAATTTTCTTACTAACCTGCTGTTTTCACCAAATGAAAACAATGTACTGGGGTTTTATTATTTGCAGTAAATAAACCATTTGTAAACCTGTCAAAGAGTATTCTGTGCATTTGTTACTTACTTAGGTAGATACTATGCAAGAATCATGCAGATTTTTTCCTCTAAAAATAATGCTTCCATTGAAAAGTGTGGATGTAATTTTGAAGTCTGTACAGGAAACAGTTTAACAGCGACGTGATAGTTTATCACTACTTATGTAAGTGGCTTTTGAAAAGACACTGAGATAGACCAGCAAGGATATCATCAGTACAGATGCTGGATTTTGTATATTTGTAATATAACAGGGAAATCTTTACAGCAGTCTAGCAGATTGGCTGGTTTCACTTTAGATGTCTTAAAAAGGCTGTCATAATATAATTGCCTAGACAATAGTTGATTATTACTTCACTGCTGTCCAGATTTGTCCCTCTTGGATTCTAACACCATAAACTGGCAAAGTTACACAGGATCCTTTAAAACAATTCTTGACTTTGCATTAGGAAGATACAGTCAGGGAACAACTTTATATTGTTCAGTGTGACTTTTTAAAATCTTCTTTGACTCTCACGATTAGTATCCTTGAACTGCCTGCTGGCTGGCCTATAAAACCATGGAACTTCTCTCTTGCTCATGTACTGCAGGCTATAGAAGAGTAGAGGCAGTGCTTACATACCGTCTCTGTCCAATCTGTCACTCTCTGTATATGGATAGGACCATCATTTTTCCATGCTTCCTTCTTTTTGTTAGTTGGTTTTTTGGTTTGGATTTTTGTTTGTGTTTGTTTTGGTTTGAGTTTCTTGGGTTTTTTTGCTCTCACTAGATAAAAATCATGATACTGAAACACCAGCATCAGGGTGTCCTGACAGCACGTATCGTAATCAGTCCTCACACAAATATTCATCTTCTTTTTGTTTTGGAGCATATCTTGTATTTTCCATTTTAGAACAAGGACTAGAGTTGGTTGGTATACCACTTGCAGAGAAATGTCATTTGCACATGAAAGTACCGTTGCTGCTTCAGGCTGATGATTGGTAATGCAGAACTATTCTGCACCATATCTTGGGTTGTAAAACCCAGAAATAACATTTTGTAGTGTTAAGTCATAGAAGAATTCACAATTTAAAAATGAGATCCATTTGTGTCCCCATCTTTGTAATGCTTTTAACACACATGTTCATTCCATCCACACCAAGTTATTAAGTACTGTCATGGTTTTTTTTCTGAAGCAGATTCAGGAGCACTGATGACTCTAGCACAGTAGAGAACCAGAAAATCTAAACAGTTCTGAACCATCGTGTAGAACTTGAGATGGCGAAAATGGAGTTGTCAGTTATAGTCCCCAAACAACCACAATTCCTGCCAGGTGATGTGCCCCCGAGCATCCTTCATTACATTCCCTACAAGCCAGTACAGAAGCTATTGCCACAGTGTCATCTTGCAGCTAAATCAGGAAAATGTAAGTGCCTGTAGTCTGGCAGCAAAGTCCTGCAAAATTAGCCAGTTAAGATGGGGCACTAGGTGAAGCTGCAAAGCTCATGTGGCTTAACAGAATTTCTCTGTTTAGTTCATCTTTCACCTTTTGCAGGGCCAGAAGAGGCTGTGTTTATTGCACTTGCATTTTGGAATTATATATCTCCCATTGTAGCCATTATTAGGTTTGACAATATATTCATTTTATGTGAAAGTAGTTTTCTTGTATAGGTCATAGCCTGATTAGCAGTTATTTTGCTACTTGGAACTTAATAGTTTTCAATGAAAATTTGAAGTAGTGAGTTTGTTGAAGTTTATCTTTAAATATTGAGCATAACGTATCTTAAAAGAACCTGACAATAATGAAATGTGTGTACTTACGTAGGAGAGAAACGCAAGCAAAAATGTGAGGCTATAGAAATCACTTTCAGATAAAAAATTAAAAGTTCTTCATAGTAGAAACAAGTTTCTATCTTCTGGACCAACAGTGTTGTCTCCCTTCAGGAGAAAATTCAAGTGTTTTGATGTCTTACAATTGACATTTTCTCTGTTGCATCCATTCCAGCCCATCTTGGAAGGAGTGGTTGCATTCACAACAGTGAATGCAACAAAACTGCTCCTCCAAAAGTTCATGTGTATTGGTTATGGTTTTAGGATTCCTTTCTTATGCAGATCTTTCTCTCTGCACATATTTTTGAGCTGTTTTATTTTCCTACAGATATACCACAAATGAGACCAAAGCCACACTACGTAATAGTTAAGAAAGATGCTGAAACCAATGAGGCAATATATTGCACAAAGGAACCTTTCATTAAGGCTCGTGTTATTGTCATTCGATGGTTGGTGTCTTTCTGGCTAGAGCCAAAACCTCATACAGGACCTCAGATTCCTGGGATGGAAGGTGAAAATGTGCCAAAGAATATTCAGGTAAAACCAAATACACAAAAATGTATTTATTTTCATGTTTTTGGCTTAATTGTTATGTCAGTGGTATGCTCTTCTCCAATAATTGCAACTAATGAAAAGTTAAAAAAAAGGAATTTCTAAACAAATTGTATATTTGTGAATTCACTTTGAAAGGACCAGCAATGCTGCTTTCTTTTTTCAAATTCTGCAATTTGTTTTTAATCAACTAGACATTAGAAGCCTTAAAATGCAGTAAATCCTTTTGTTTGTTTGTTTTTTCTTTAATTCTTTGTGCTGTTTTAAATTATACTTAGATTGTACTGTTTTATCGCTGTACTAAAAATGAACTATGGAATATTTTTAAATTTTGTTTCAGAGAGCAGCTGCCAGCATGGCTTCAAGGGAGGACAGCAAAAATGACAGTACCGATAAGCAGGATAGAAATGCAGAACCAGAACAATCTCATTCGAATACAAGTACTCTAACAGAGAGAGAACCAAGTTCTTCCAGCCTCTGCAGTATTGATGAAGAGCATTTAACTGATATTGAAATTGTCCGGAAAGTCTTTTCTTCTAAAAGAAGCAATGTTAATTTTCTAACTGAGATTTTTCGACAGGTAAAAAACTATACTTGAAATGTAAGAATCTTGATTGCTGTATTGTAAATTTTCATTATGTCATGGTTTTCTTTCAAGAGCACTTGTTAAGCAGAACATTATACCAAATTACAGGTTTTGTCTGTCATCTTGCCTTCAGAAATTGAAAAGCTAAAATTCTGAAATATTTTCTGTGTAGAATATCCCTGGTTCCTGATTTTTCTAATTTTATATCTTCAATAACCAGTTTAACAGCGTTTAAGTTGGACTTCACAATTCCCCGTAGATGGGACTGTTTAATCTTTTCGTACATCAGCACTGTAGGTATTAGAACTCACAAGCAACCATATTAACATAAGCCTCCTGTGGGAGTCTGCAGCTGTTAAAGAGCTGTTTTAGGAGCATCTGAATGTCCTTACCTTGGCAGTGTTCATCAGAAGAGTAGGACAGGTGGCTGTAGAAGGTAGCAGCTTCTGTTTCTGACTTTACTGCAACCAGAAATGTTAGCTGAGCATACTCAAAATAGTGTTTCTCTACTGGAAACTATTAAGCAAATTTAAACTGAGAACATATGCCAGAATATGGAGGCTTTATTAATAGTAACTTTGAGTTCAGTGTGGGAGAATAGAACAAGATATACTTTATGTCCCATGCTATAGATCAAAAGACGAAGAGAGGTTTCTGAAAAATAGTAAAGAAAAACATACTAAGTTTCAAGTTAAATGCACAACACTAATTGTTTTAAACAGCAGAAAGCTGAACATTCTAAAACTCCTTTATCTGGATGGAATAGATATTTTTGAATGAGGCAAATAAATGTCAGAAACTTTCCCTTGTATTGAAGAGCTTGGACACATTACTGAAGGACATGGCAGAGTTACCTGAATTCAGCTGACACTCAAGGGTTTACAGAGTCTGAGACATTGAATGTCTGAATTATCAATGGTCTATGTAGAAACTGTGCCCATAGTGAAAAGAAGCAAAGGCAGTTTTCTTCATTCTTTTCACAAGTCATTCCTTGAGTTTATGTAGATTATTTTGATTTCATGTGCAATTATGAGATCTTATTTACATCATTATTTAGCCATTATTTAGGAGTTATTTAGCCATTATTTAGGAGTTTTCAGTGTAAATTAATTTCTAATATGCAAGGTGTTTGTAATGTTTCTAAAACATTAGGACTAAGTTATTCCAGTCAATAGGAGGTTTCAGTGGTACTGAGTGATGGAAAGATTGTCTTTAGAGAACAAGTTTTATGCATTTTAGTCTTGAAGGTACAAAAAAATGTATATGGGCTTGCAGAAGAATATTAGACTTGGTGAGAAAGTATATGACTGAACTTGTCAGTTTAAGCTGAATTCTTTTTAGTGTAATAATGGTATGAAATATCTGTTTCCAGAGGGAACATACTACTTGTTTTAAGTGGGCCCTCCTTAAAGACATGGACAACTAGTTTTCAACAGTCACAGCATGGACCCTCTAAAGCTGTGTGTTAGTGTAGTTTATCTGTTCTTCGAAAAATGTAATTAGGGCATCATGGTCTTTGGTAAGCGTATTTATAGTTAGTTAAAATCTGACTAATATTAAAAGTTTCTGGTCTGTGACTAGTTATTACCAGCACAGCCAATACAGAAAACCATCTGAAGAGGGCACTGATCAGCCATCACACCAACTCAAATGCATGATTTTTGGAAAAAATAGTTCTGAAATCTTTTGAGGGAGTCATTTGCTTTAAGGATACTGTTTTGTAAAATTTTACTTGGCTAAAAGTAAGATCGATGACTACCAGTATTGTATGTCACTTGAATTTTTCTTTAGTCACTTAGAATTGGTTTAACTCCACTCTTCCAAATCCTCTGAATAGAAGATGTTGTAATAGAAACTTCTGCTCATTTGTTTTGCGTATTTTGATGGGTGTTTGGGTCTTAATTTCAGCAGGCTACGTGCTAAGTAGTTATGCCTGCATGGATTCTCATCTCTCTCTCTTTGGCAATTAAGTTTTCAGAGTATTTCTTGATAAGTTCTCTTGTTTAAATGTGGGGGTTTTTTCATGTTTTCAGTTTACATATGAAGAAAGTGAGCAAACATTTAGGTTTAGCAGTAGTTGGTATGTTAGGATCCTACGGTGGCTGTATTTTTCCACCCTTATCTCTTAGAACTTGTCCATTATAGAGGCTAACTTATTTCAAGTATTGTAACTGTGTTTTATTTCTTTTTTCTACTTACAGGCATTTCTGTTGCCAATATGTGAAGCAGCTGCCATGAGGAAGGTGGTGAAGGTCTATCAGGAATGGATTCAACAAGAAGACAAACCTTTATTTATGAAAGAACCTGAAGAAATAATGCAGTGCACAACTGTAGACTGTGATGAAAATGTTGACCATAATTCATCAGAGAAAGGAAAAGAAAGAGAAGAGGTAAAATATTGTTGGTTAATATTTGTGCATTAATATGCCAGTAGACAGAGAAGTGACTTCCTTGATAGTTTATGTGGTTTACTTTGATGTCAGAGCATTTCTGGGGAAAATCAATGGAAAAACACTGTATGGGTGAGCTACCAATTTTATCCATTATCTGTAGCTTTTTAATGTGCTTAGTTCAATTTAACTTTTTTAGTTTAATTTAATTTTCTTTTTTTTCCATACCATTTTATGAACTATTTCCAAGATATGGATTATACAGTATGCCAAATTTCAACTGTATAGAATTATATACAAATAAAAGGATGACAAAAGTAATAGTTACTTCATTCAGGTACTTTAAGATAATAGCTACAAGACTCATGAAATGTTGTGTCTTAGGTGCATTTGCCTGCTGTTGTTTATTATTTAGTATCTATTATATCCTTTTTCCTTTAATATAAAGCCAAAATATTTGTCTAAAAGTCTGTGGCATTTTAAGAAAAAATATTTTTCAGGAAAAAGGGATGAACTCCAGTCATGTTAGAAATTCAAACTGGACAAGAAATGGCTGTTATGAAGACACTTTGCATAAAACATCTGAAACTGATACTGAAGAGCAAAATGTACGAGCTGGAGTACAGTCAGTATTGCAGGTATGAAACAGACTTGATATCTAATTTTTTCTGAATTATCTATTTAAAATTACCTAAAATTCTTGTTATCAGCACATAAAGAGTGGAACGTAGTGGAATACTTCTGCCAGGGAATCCCATGCATCGCTAAAGCATCTCTAAATTTTAAAATTATTTTCTGTAATGTAACAATTATGATGGTAAATGTTTGACTAATGACAGTGGTTCACTATATCTTTAATGACCTTTAGTAGGACAATGTATAGACCAGTGTTGGGTAACACAATTTTAAAAAAACTTAATTTTGCATCAGAACATGCATTCTGCTCTGCATTGTATTAGAGAAAAAGTAATCCTTATGCAACTGCAACATCTTCAAATAATTCTAATTAACTGTTTTATGAGAATGTTTAGAAGCTTTTTTCTTTTACAGTCTTAGTCACAAAAACAAAAACATCCAATCCTGTAGGTTTTCTACTCTGATTAATAAGGTGTACAGGGATATTTTTTCATCTTTTTCTGAATTTACAACATGTTTGAAAAATTTGATGAGACACCACAACTCTCCAGTGATATCGTTAAGGAAAGCAAGAGTTGCAGTTGTACCCTAACAGAAGTTTTTTAACTACTTCTAGGCAGTTTGACAGGGTAGAAATTGTCTTAATTTCAAATGTTTAGCAAAGTGCTTCACTGAAGTTGAGACTATAGAAAATCAAGAGGGTATAATTTGAGGGTATTTGAAATGCTGTTATGGTTATATAAAGTGTGTGCATTTTATGTATACGTGTGTGCATGTATATTTATATAGGTGGGTATATGACTCTAGCCTCCATAATATTCTTTATAAGCAGAAAATTGATTCTGAACGAAATAAAATAGACATGCGCATTTTCCACTTCACTGTATGCACTTCTACTATATGTGACCATGCTAAGTAAAACTCATTTTTACTGCAGCTTGAATGATTTTATGTATAGGGTTTTCTTTTGTGCTGTACACTGTTATATATATTAATAAACTTCGTAACTGACATCACTTTAAATTCAAATATGTTACTATAATTTAAGCTTCATAATCTTTGTTTTCAACAACTTTTTAGAATAAGAAGTGTTACCGAGAAAAGAAATATGAGGTATTTGTTTTTGTTTGCAATATACTACTAAGGCTTACACATCTGACAATGTCATGAAGACTATTCATGTTGAAGGTTTTTTAGACAAAGGTTCATTTGACTACCAAATATCTTTTTTTTTTTAAGCCTGAAACAGAGTCAACATATCTTTCTGACCCAGTACCATGTCTCTCAGTACCAATCTGAGAGATTCCTGACCTGGAACCACATTTGATTTTCTCTGTGAATCAATAATCCAAGACTTCTGTCTTGAGTTTTTTTCCCATTTAATGCTTGCATAGACTTATTTCTAGGCACTTAGAGTAGGTTAGGTTCATTAGTTGAGGCTAATGAGTGTAAACCCACATACTAATAGTTTTTAATTATTAAAAATCCAAAGCTTTCAATAGAGGGAAATTATGACTTCAGTACCAATTACTTCCTGTACATGTAGATTAAGAAAGACAAAAAAATACTTGAAAATCTAGACCTGAGATTCAAGTGCTTTCTAAACTTACATAAAAATATAGTAACACTTCAGTAGCTGCTTTTGTAGCTCCTACAATGTCCTTGCCTACTTTTTTTTTCACAATTTTCATTCTGAAGGCCCTAATTTACTGTCCACTGAAGTCAGTCACTTTGGGGAATGTGTCCTGTTTCCTACTTTTGGTAAGCCTTACTGATCCCAGTGGGATGAGTGCTTTAGTTTCCCAGAACATAATACAGGCTGTGTCATGCTGAAGCACACGCTGTGTACCAGGAGTATTTCAAGCAGTTTAGCATATATTGTACTAGTCAGTTCCTGGCTTACAGATGGAACTTTTGTGCAGTGGACTTCTTACTGGGACATTTTTGTCCGTCATATTAAACTAATCATGTTGAGTAGTTTGTTGTACCATCTGTCTATGAGAACAAAAATATACAAATAGATTTTGTAGAAAAAATGGGAAAAGGATCAGTCTCATTGTTGCTTAATCATTACTTCAAACTAACATATTTAAACATACGCTTCTGTGTGCATATGCAACCTTTTCTGATAAAGATTTTCTGTTATAGATTTTTTTCTTCCTGGTTCTATCAACTGAACTGCTGAAAACATCAACGTGCTTCAGGCTCATAACGTCTACTCTTTTCTGCTTACAGGTTTTTATAATAAATTCTTCAAATATATTTTTTCTTGAACCTGCAAATGAATTTAAAGCTCTGCTGGATGAACACACTGATATGTGCAAACGCATTCTCAATATCTACCGCCACATGGTAGTCCAAGTGACTATGGACAAGAAGACATGGTAAAATGCTAATGCTTTTATCTTAGATTATTAGTTCACAACACAAATGTGAAAGTTTACTTGGTAATAAGCACAGTAGAGTGGTACTGGTTATATGAACCAATTCCTCTAAATCAGGAAGTATATGAACTTGAACATCATAGGCAACTTAGCACAGGGGTGGTTATCTACTTTCTTAAAGCCTCTAGTAAGTTCCTAGTTAATTTGTGGCAGCTTAGCCCTCAGTGCAAAAAAGACTAAGCTGGGATATACAGGCTGCTAATAAGGAGCTACTGATGATTTTTTCCAGGGCATTTTGCTAATTTATCAAAGCATTAAAATATGAAAACATACGAAGTTCCACAGCCTTATTTAAAAGTAAATAAAAAACCCCAGATAAGCATGGATAACTATGACAATCAGATGTGTGTTGTTCTTGACCTGTAATTGTATACAGGAGTCTGTGTACTGTGTAACTGTATCGTTCCTTTTCAGTGCTTACGGTGCCTAGCAGATACAAGGGACCCTGCTTTAAAGGAGTTTCTATTATTTCCCACTCCTTTAAATAGTAGTCTGTAATCAGGTAGTATATTGCCGCCATTCTCCATTACAAAGAAGAAGTAGCAAGGAGATTTCAAATGTCTGATTTATTAGATTTTAACTTGACTTGCATTCAATCTGTCAGTAGTATTCTCAGAACTCTGGGTAAGTAAAGCTGGCACTATGTGTCATGTGAAGCTTGTCTCCTCTTCTGAGGAGCCAGTCAAGCTAGCCACTGGGAAATTTGGGAGTGATAATAGAAAATAGATTCTACTAGATTGGTATTTTATTTCCCAGTTTCACATCAATGTAAAGAAGTGACTCCACGATGAAAAAGATTTTGCTACACAAAATAATTGATTGAGTATATTAATGATAATGTAAAATTGCCAAAAGCTGTAATACATAAGAAGAAAAAGTTCAGATTGAAAGTACATTTAATGCTTTGCCTCTAATTTCAGGCCATTGAAGGTAATAGCAGTTGAATGACTTGGAAGAAGATATTAGAGGGCAACAGGGATTCCTCACTTTTAAGTGTGAAAAAAGATTGGAATAATTTCTTTTGCAAGAACCAAGTTAGGCTCTTTGTAATCATTATGTCCTTTTTGGAATGTGTTTGAGCAAATCAGGCTTGATTATTACCTTTAAAAATACCTTGATACATACAGAAGAATAACAGGATGGTAACTCTAATACTGTTTTGCAGGGAGCAGATGTTACTTGTGCTGCTCAGGGTAACCGAATCTGTGCTGAAAATACCACCCCAAACTTTCTTGCAGTATCAAGGAAGAAAAAACTCCACTTTAGCTGGAAGACTTGCAGGACCTCTTTTCCAGGCAAGTAAACATAAATTCAATTTAATTAATTCAACCTAATTTTCATGAATACATTGGATACAGCAACCACTGTTGGCTGATATGTTACCCAGATAATGTGTATGATGTAGGCCAAAGAGCTGGTTACATTTGTTACTTTCTGTCCTATATTTTAATGACACTGTGACAACAGTATTTGAGATACTGTAAAATTCAAGAATTGCTGTCCTTTAGTTGAGTTGGAATAACTGGCAAAGATAACTGGCAATATGTGCAGTTTTAGCTTCCTTCCATAGCAAAATTAGCTCAAGTCAGCATGAAATCTTTTGTGTTATCCATGGCTAACTGATGGATTTTTTAATTTCTTAGGGAATTCTGTAATTCCTTACAAAAAGCTGTAGCAAATCCTTTCAAAGTATTTAATTGCAAAGTGGGTTCTCAGTGACTGGGATCTGTAGAGACTCCAGTTTCTTTAGTGGAACAAAAAAGAATACACAAGATAATGAGTCAAACCAGTTGTTCCTGTGTCTAAGTCAGAACCCTGTGTTAACACTTGATAATTCATTAAAAATCTGTGTGTACTGGTGAGGAAAAGAATGTTGGGACTGCACAGAAATTTCTGTGACAGTTTGAAGTTTCCTTTTAAATAGTAACATTTGAATGTTGTCAACTTATGTTCACAATCCAACTTTTCTCTATTCTTTTAGACTCTTATAGTAGCTTGGATCAAAGCAAATCTAAATGTGTACATTTCTCGAGAACTTTGGGATGACTTGCTCTCTGTAATGTCATCACTGACGTACTGGGAAGAGCTGGCCACTGAGTGGTCACTGACAATGGAGACACTTACTAAAGTATTAGCTAGAAACTTGTATAGCCTGGACCTCAGTGACCTGCCATTGGATAAATTAAGTGAACAGAAGCAGAAAAAACACAAAGGCAAAGGTAAGACAACACTGTATAGACATAATTTGAATTTGAGCTGGTGTAATGGGGTGTTGGGCACAGGATAATTTTGGTCTCACCTTTTTTTGTACACCTATTTAGGCATCTATATCACCTGAAATAACCCTGTTTCTTTAAGGTAAAGCTGCTTTTTTAGAACTACCACAAAATCATGATGTTAAGATTCGTTTCTGCAAATTGGCACATATGAAATATAGTTCTTAAAAGCGTGTTGAATTTAAACTAGAATGTTATGCTGGTGGTGGGTTATACCTTTCTCCTTTTATCAAAGCAATTAAATAGTTGAGTCCCAATCATAACTTCTTGAAAATAACAAAAACTACTCATCTGGTGAAAATTAAGCCATTGCAAGCACAATTGGAATATTGATGGTGAAATGTTAGAAGATGAAATGTGAGGTGAACATAGTTTTGTTTGGTACTACGTGATCACTAGCTCATCATGAAGATGGGTTTTGTTAAGATGACCTTGTGGACTACTTAAGAGAAAGAATAGTTTTAATAATCCATATGAGTGGTACCTGGTTTTGAACTGATTCCTAAAAAATGCATAAAATAGTCTGTAGGACATAATATGGGGAGAGGAGGTGGCTTAAAATGGTACAGTTCTGGAATTGGTAAGGCACAGGAAGTTTGTCCTCCTGGATAGAGGTCTGGATTAAAAGTTGCAAAACATGGATTCTTTTCTCAGTTTGGAGACAGACCTTCTGCGTGTGACCATTAGAAATCACTTCGTTTCCACTTTTGTAAGACATGGATAATGGTAATATTCTACTTTAAAAAGTGCATTGTGGTCTAATAATGAGAGGCAGGATTATATTTAGGGTGAGTAATAAAGATGTAAAACCATGTAATTTTTAGTCTGCTTTTTATCTTTCTCTGTTCTGATTGATGTGATTCTCCAGTCAAACCTGAGGCAAGATACTTCCTAGTGCTGTGTTAGAGTTTTTCACTGAGAAATAACCTATATGGATTCCCTCTCTTAAAGAGGATGTTGCTATAGGCTTTTTTTTTGCTAAAAATATTTCACATGCTTCTATGCTTCGTCTTAAGCAGAGTCATTATCCACACTTTTGGTTTGGTGTTCTGGTGTGTGACAACTGGAAATACATTTCTCTGTAGTCAACCTTGAGAGGTTTTTCCAGACCATGCATTTTTTATTTTCCTATACTACACAGCTTTCTTCTTTTTCTTACTAAAAAAACACAGGTTAAACATAACAAAACCAACCAAACAAAGCAAAACAGAAAAGGTCTGATATAGGATAAGAATGTTTACAGTTATTTGAATATACGCTTAGAAAAGCATTTTGAATCATCTGAGCCACATGAGAAAAGTTTATGTTAACCTTCAGTGACAGAGTTTCAGAGAGCCTCCATTGCTAAATGTGAGTTGCAGAGTCAGGTCCAGCCTTAGAATTAATAGATATCATACAAATTATGCCAAATTTCTTTGCCCCTGTTTGTTTGCTAATAATAATGAACATGTTGGACTAGGGCTCACTTTTTCCAAAAAATGCCCCTTTAAGAATTGTAATTTTGTCAGTTTGGATTATTAATGAACTCAATTTAGATAAGGAAACACATATTCTTCACTTTTTTTTTATGTCTAGCGATTTCTGATAGCTTCTTATGTGAGCTTTATTTACTTCGATATAAATGTCAAATCTGAATTTGTTCCATCTTAATCTTACTAAAGGATTTTCCGTCAATTTCCGAAGAGCCCTGTTCTCTGAGCCCATCATCCTTTTTTTTTTTGCTTTTGCATTTTGTATAAAATTATGTTATCCTTATTTCATGTTCCTCAATGTTGCAAAATTATTTGGAAACCCCCTCCACAATATTGATGTTTTGAAATGTATGACTTTGTGTATCTTATCTGGTAGGAACAACAAAGGAAAACTTACATATATTATCAGACTACAACCTCTGTAAGTCCATTTTTTCAGAAAAGAAGATTGCAGTAGCTTAATAGCACCAATGTTTCTGAAAAAGTTTGAGTATCCCTCAGTGTTAGTGCTGGCTGAGCTTTTGAATTCATTCTTGCTTCTGTAACTTTATTCCATCCAGCTTTAAAATTATTTGGAAGAGCACATCTACAGTCATCTGGTGATAGCAGAATAGAAGTGAATAGATTTGCAATTTTATTTTCACAGGGGTTGGGCATGAATTCCCAAAGTCTTCTGTTGATAAGTCCTTTTCTAGAGGCTGGAGCCGTGATCAGCCTGGACAAGCACCGATGAGACAACGCAGTGCTACAACCACTGGCTCTCCAGGAACAGAAAAGGCAAGGAGCATAGTACGGCAGAAAACAGTTGGTAAGTATCTGTAAGAGCTGATAAAAGTGACATTTGAGAAAGGATCAGGAATTAATAACTGACTTCTGTAGCAATGTGGATAGCTTCCTTCCACAAAGGTATACTATCTATAATGATTTACACATTAGTTAAATGTGTAAATTATGCAGCCCTATGTGCTTTGAGGGGAGCTGCATAGCTTGTGATTACTAGCATTACAGTTACTGCAAATGAAAGTAACGCAATTGCTACATTAATTCGTAATGAGTGATCACATGCTTAAGCTGGATTGGAAAATAATACCATTGTGTGTATATGAAGGAGAAAAAAGCTGGAATGGTTTGAACAATGGTGCTGATAGGTGGGTAAGAGAAGGTTTCTTAAATGTGTGTTTTCATAAACTGCACAAGATGGGTTGAGTATTTTCAAACTGCGCAATGGAAAGTGGGAAAAACGTGTAAGTCTGCATAGTTTATAAAATGTGCTGTCTTTTACTATACCCTGAATATTGCAATAGTGAAAGATTGACACAGATGTTTGCAATTCTTCATTTCTGAAGTCACCCATTTCTGAATTTTATTGCTTGCAGATACTCTTTGCTGTGTTATAAATGAGTTATGCTGAACAATGCTTTAGGTGAACTCCTCAGAAGAAGACTCATTTATGTTCATATGATTTTCTTAGACTGTGTTAACAGGAACTGGACTACAAATTTCTCTACTCTGTTGTCTCATCTTGATGATCTCAGTGCTATTGCTTATGTGAAGGAAAGTTAAGCTGATTCTAATTTTGTATTTAAAAGAAGAACATTTTAAGGAATATCTCTTTTTTACTGTCTTTATTGTAGTAGTGGCTTTGGTCATTGTGTGTTGTGTGTTCAATGATACTTCTTGGAAGCAGGTACATTCTGACACAGTTTTAAAAATTTGGGATGCATATTGGCAGTTGAATATTTAATTGTGCTAGCTTTTCAGAAATTAAAATTTTCTTTATTTTTCCAAAAATATTTGAAGTTAGTTTTTTTAAGTCACAGAGGTTATTTAGACAAAGGTTTTATTTGAATATTCCTCAAAATTCTCCATTTAAAAATTTTTTTCTCTCCTAAGGCTCCTGTTGATGTGGGAGAGTTAATTGTCCTGTGAGGCATACAGAAATGAGACAAAATGAAGTCCCTACTCCAAAATTTACTGGGTTTTTTGCACATTCAAATGCTACACAGCTTTTCCTCTATCTTATGCTGACAGCACCTAGTTTTCCTCATGGATCACAGATACTTTAAATGTAATTTCTGCTTCTCTGTAGATAGTCTGTGATTAACAGTAATGGTGGTTTTGTTTTAAATCTTAATTGTCTTAACAAGATAAAGCTCATGTTGAAATTTCTCCTTTACCAGTTGTTAATATTTCAGATATTCTGTCAGAAGGTTATGTTGTTTTGTCAATTTATTAATGATTTTGTTTTGCTGCATTTTGAAAGATGGCTATTTATATGACGTTAGCCTTAAAATGACTGGAATTTATCCTAATCAAGCTTTATATTGACCTGGTTAGCAGCAAAGTAATCTGATTTTAGTTTCACTGCACTTCAGCTTCCATGGTTTTGTTCCTTCCCTCCAATTACCATACATATTTGATATTAATAAGCCAAGTTTGCATCACTGCAACCAGTTAAAATTTCAACTCTATTTGTGTTGCAGAATACCAGCTGTGGACAAGCATCCCAGCATTGCTAGGATGATTTTAAAAGGCGATAAGTCCAAAAAGAATTGCCAGAACTAGAAGTCTAAACTCTTCAGTTTTTTTAAATGCTAATGAGGAAAATGTTGCAAATGTTACATATATCTTAAATGCCTGAAAACAGTTGTTTGTTATTGCCTCTCAGGTCTGCAAAGAGAGATGATCAGCTGCTTCTTTATCTGTGCCATTAATTCAGGATCAAATTATAAAAAAGTAGTCACAATAAGTAAAATCTAGAACTTTTTGCTGGTCAGATCTTCTCCTTCAGTTTATCACTAGGTCTGCAAGCTAAGTCTGGAATTGAGTCAGACCTTAAATATGTTGCATGATATGTGATATGTATTACATTCCCTTTGATTGCGAGTAATAATACTCTTAATATCTGAGTGGGGGGGATATGCATGTTGAATATTTTATGGTAAGAAAAAGCTGGAGTTTCTTTTTCATCTGTTTTATGTTGTACACATTTTTGTGTACATCTTTGCACCTCTAGTTTTTGAGCCATCATCATGCCAGCACACATTTATTGCTGCACCAAATATGTGTGTGTGCTTGTTACTCAAATAAAAATCACAGCTTTTTTGATATGCAGTGTGTACATTTTTAACCTGAACTTATGTAAAGTCATTTTTGGAAGGGGCCTTTAAACACAGTATGCATATGGGTTGAAAAATCTGTAAGGTTAGATACGGGAGTTTTGCTTAGGCAGCAGCTTCTAGTCCTATAAAAATACTGTATCATAAAGAATTTACTTACCTATTGTTCTGCTTTTCTATAGACAGTAGTGGAAGGTTATAAACTATCAAGTATCTACATGTGCTGTTATTATGTCTGCCTCCACTTAACTGTTTAATTGAATGTAATATGGTGTAGAGAAATCCAATCAAATTAAAAGGAACACTTTATATTAAGATTTGTAATCAACACAGTATCCGATCAAAAGCTTGATTTATTTAGAATAATTTAGGCTGGAAAAGATCCTTAATATTTACTATGTAGTTTTTATTTTTTTCTCTTGCCTACATTCATTGTAAGATTCACAGTGATGAATGTAATGCATCTAACTACAACTGTATCCTGAATTTTATTACTGTATCTCTTAAACTGATACTAAAGCCTTACACATAATTGCCTTTTTTAAAAAATAGTTTGTCATACAAAGTTTACTAGAACATTGCTTCAGTCTTAGAAGGTCTGTCTTTCTGAATTGTTTTTTCAAACTGAATTTAAGACTCCACCTAAGTTATGCTGCATTTGTCAAATGTATTTTCTGTTCTATGTGACCTCCAGGTTATCCGCATGTGTTTATTAGCAACAATTCTTTAACCTGGTTTAGAAGTGTGATGTGGTCAACTTCCACTGCACTCCATTCACATACATTTAATTGCCATGCAGATCAGGAGCACTAAGATTCTAAGTCTATATTCTATGTTGTTTTCAAAATATATATATAGAGAGAGAGAGAAAAGCTCAGACTAATTAAGTATTGCGTTGAAAATATTTATGTAAGATACTCTGAAATTTCCTTAAATAATTTTATCAGCAATAATTTTAAAACAAGTTAGCAAATCTACAACAGTTTGAAAGGAAGCTGCTTGAAGCAATGAATATTACTTTTTGAAGGACTTTCAGCGTACCTTGAGGTTGAATCCAGTATCAGTATAACCTTGATTGTAATACCACAATTCTTATGTACATTTTGTATTCTGTAGGACTGTTGGCAGAATGTGAGATATGAAAAGATGAATTAACCTTAGTTTAGCAAGATTTATCCAGTACCAATTAAAAGCCAGACCCCATGGATAAAACAATTTAGTACTTCTCATTGTCAAACCATTTCACTTCAGTCATTTCATTTTTAATGTGGAACCATAACAAGCTTTATTGCAAATTTCTCTGTACAGAACTGATCATTGTCTCCTTATGATTTTGAATATCTTTTGGAGAACATGAATTCAAGAGTATGGTTATTTGTCTAATACAGAGATGCATTTTCAGGATAAAATCAAAGGAAACTAGAAAAATGCAAATGTAGTACAGGTCACTTTTTCTGTTGAAAAAAAAATCAAATCCATAGTGCTTGTGGAGTAACTTTAACTTTTGATTTTTCAACCCCTCATGCAGTAGGAAAATGTGTTAATTACCTTCTTGATTTTGAATGCAAAATCTCTGTAATTGTCATAATAAAGGCATTGTTGCTGCTTTACATAAAAGTTGAAAACTCAGAATGTCTTACGTGTCCACTGATTTTTTTCTTTCTTACAGCTCTGCCAATATCTGCTGTGCTGAAATGTTTTAATTTTTGAATTTTCTTCCTTTTTATCTTTGTTTTCTCTGTTGCTGCTTTTTCTGTGACACAAGCCTTTCATTATAGTCACTCTTCTTTTTTCCTTCCCCACTTCTTTCTTTTCCTTTTTAAAGCCATGAGAAGCCGATCCATTGGTGAATGTGCTCTGCCATCGGCCTATATACGCAGTGCTAAAAGTGCTCCTGTTCTGATCCATACTTCCAAACCCTTCTTGCCTGATATTGTTCTCACTCCCCTTTCTGATGAGCTTTCAGGTAGTGCCACCTCTGCTAATTTCTGCACCCCCTTTATCACTTTTTTAAACCTTCTGCTTTCAAATTCTGCTAAACCATTAAATTTTTCGAAGTAAAAATACTTTGGGGATGGTGGGAGAGGGGAAGAGATAAAGAATTAGTATTTTGAGTTTTCTAAGATACCATGCTATTTTACAATTCATTCTGGAACTGTTAGAAGTTAGTGCTGTGCCAATGTTTACTATCATAAAAGAGAAAATGAGAAATCTCTTTGCTTTTCCAATTTACTGGTAAGCAGCAATATAATATCTGTCTACCAGAGAGTACAACTAATCTAAAATTTTTATTTTTGATGAGTGAGGGAGGGAAAGGAAGAACTTAATTTTACTTTAATTTGCCATTTACATCTTTCTGTGTAAATTTTTTAATTCAGTGTCATAGACGTTGTGTGAACAACTATGATGATACTTTAGCTCCCATGAAAAAAGTATATGGTATCATATAATATGTTTTTCATTACTGTATAAAACCATAAAAAAAATCTGTAGTGTGGAATTCTCAAGTGTGATGTTTTGGTGTTATTTTCCAAATGATTCATTTTTTAGGATTGTGGTTTTCCTCAACATTCTCTTTGGTCCAGCAGGGTGGTTGGCTACAAGTAGGACAGTAGCTTGCTTTGGATACTTCTCTTTGAACAAATAGATTCAACAATTAGAATTAGCACAGACTTTAAAAATGGATGTTTTCAGATAATGTAATTTTTCCAGATATTAGGTATAAATTAGTAATGTGTTAAGGCTGACAATCATGTTACGCCTTTGTATCAATGAGCAGAAAAAAAATTAAAGCACAGTGGAGGACTATACATAGTCAAAATGCCATACAAATATAAGGACTTCATGACAGTAAAGTTTTTATGGAAGATTTTTTTCTTTTCTGTCTCTCTTGCCTGCCTTTGTTACCCGAGAAGTACCAAGAACTGTATCTTCCTAATTGTCTGTAGTCATGTGTCACAAAATTCTTGTTGTGGAACAGAAACTTGGTGCCTTAGTATTCAGTCTGAAAACATTAAGGGAGAATCAGGAAAGTTCAAAGAACCCACTCTAGAGAGAGCAGACTTTCACAGTGAACAATTACAAAGTATTTGAATGCAATTCTTAACATCACAAACAAAATTTAATGAAATACAAATTAGGTGTAATGAATTAATAAAAGTATGTGTGCAAAGACTATCTCTTCTGAGATACAAATGATTATAACTTAGACGATAGAGATTTTTATAGGAATGATACATGAATAACGTATTAGAAAATGGATCCTACCTGGCCATAGCATTGTTGGAAATAGTCAGTGCTTAATGAAGACCTTAAGAACACCCGCAGAAGGGTTATGAGCTTTCACAGTATTATTTCATCACATAATCACTGATACTTAATTATCCTCTCTTAAACAAGGCAGAAGTGCTTTTGTAGTCAGTTTTATCATCCATGTTTCTGAAAAGTCCTGGCTTGCATATTATTTCTAATGTGTCCCAGACCTGATGGCTCCCTTGCTATTATCCTTTATGTTGATACTCATCCAATACAAAAACTGCATGACCAATGTAATTACAAAAGTAAAGTGATGTTACAGACCTTTGCACTTCTAACATAGAAAAAGTCCTAAGCCTTTCCTGGTTTTGATGTCTTCTTAAACAGATGGGTGTTGCAGCAGCTTCATGATGTGCCCAAGAATCTTAAATATTGCCAGAAAATTAAAAAGCTCTAGTGAAGAAAAGCAAGCTGATAGAGTGTTGATGGGGAAGTAGCAGAGAAAGCGAAACACTGTCCACTGGATCAGAGTGCACTTTACTCTTTTAATTTTCTGCATTTTTAATTGTGCTCTCTTTCTTCTTCCTTTCTTTTTTAACATGAAGCTTTATCATTTTCCTTGTCTTTTCTTCTTACGTTAAAGATATTATTTTCTGAAAGCCTTCTGTTTCCAGATGTGCAGCATGTAATTTGGGAAGTAATCTAATTGTTTCTATCATAAGTGTGTTATAGGTAATGAATGATGTTTAGCTAGTTGTGACAGCTCTTCGTCTTATTACAGGATGATATGAATATCCCTGTTATCCAAAATGACTTTATGATCCAACACCACTTGAAGGAGAGGACATTTCAAATTATTCCAGAATAATAAGATGCCTAATATTAAGTTTTTGGAAGTAGTATTCAGCTTCTTTTTATCTGTAAATTCATCATTGGAAGGTGGACCCACTGAACACTGGTGAATCTGGACAGGCAGTCTAACAGAAAGCATTCATGACCAAACTTTTATGTTATGCACTTTATATTAATTTTCAAGAGTAAGGCAGAAAACCTGAATATAATTTGTGAGACATAATGTTTCTGCATGAAGATCAGTCAGTAGGTTGATAAAATGTATTGCAAAAGTTTGATACTGACATCCAATCATCTAGCATTATAGAGGATGCTTTTCCTGAGATTGTAATTCCTTCGTGTAGTTTCTGTTATGCTGTATTTCCATGTGCAGAATATTTGCAACTTTTCAAATAGTATCCAGAAAGTGGAAGTGATTTATGCTTTAAAGTTTTTAGTTAGTAAAGTGATTTCTTTTATTATTATATTGGTTGCAAATCTGCAATATTTCTGAGAAGAGCTTTCCTTTAGCCTGTCAGAATCGTAGGAAATCCAGTCTTACACATTTACAAGGTAACTAGTAAAATGACCATTCATTCTGGGACTGTTGGAGGTGTAGGCAAGATTGCTAGAAGCAGTGGGTAAACTAATTAATTGTGGGTGGGAGATTTTTCCTTATCCACTGGGACTAAAAGAGTCAAGTATTAACATGAAAGGGAGATCTATATTATGCCTTTACAACCTTGCTCCCAAATCATTAAGTAATCATTAAGATGAAATATAAAGAAATCATAATTGTAATGTCGGTATGACTGTAATTATTCTTTAATCTCAGAAACTCACAGAATGCCTGTGTTCTTTTAAAAAAGACCCCAACAAGCTACTGAAAACTCAGAAGCAAAACATGTTATTTTTTTCTCCACTTCCCAAGCTGACTTTGCATGATGAAATAGAAACCTGTGCCAGCATTATACAGGGATCTTCTATTAGCACTCATGCCGTCTTGTCAGAATGTGTCTCTCCATGAGTTTTATTTTAGCGTATTTATCTCACACTTGATGCTGAAAAGCTACCTTCTTTTTCTGCCTTCCAGCAGCAAAAGGAGAGGCAAGGTTGATTTAGGAAAATTGTGATTGGATGAGATTGGCCAGATGTACCAACTTCAATCTTTTCCTTACTGCACCATGTGAGGAACCAGGGCAGTTTTTGTCCTAAGGGTACACAGGGTCAGATACACAGGATCAGTCTGCTGGCAATGTACAAACCCCTTGGGAGTTTATGGTGTCCCAGTCTGACTGTATACCTGTGTGCAAGGGTAAGCCCTGGTTGTAAAAGGAGCAATTCATTTGGGTTTTTAGGTATTGTCTGTGTTTTCAGTGCTGGTATTGCTATAACGTTTTTCATTTCCTTAGTTTCTTCCTGTTCTACAAAAAAGAAATCTTCATTGGCACAAGCACATGTCTGTTTGAAGATGTGTACTTATATGTGCTTGTCATGAATATGTGAGCACCTAAATTTAATTCTGGATCAACATTGAAATAAATCCAGCTGAATTTATTTCAATGTGTGGAGCTGCTTTCTGTGCATTGTGAGTTCTTTGTCCAATTATTTTTAACATCCTAGAAGGTCATGACCACTGCATGCATGCACAGCATGGGATTTCTAGCTTGCTGCTTTAGATAAGGTTGAGTTTATAATATATACAAAGAGTGTGTACTGAGGGCTCAAGATGAGATCACTGTATCATAGTTGCATGTATTAATGTCATATATATCATCATGCATACTTTTGACTGAATCCTGTGGTCCTTTCTTTGCAGCTATAAGAAATAGTTTGAGACTATGTTAACATAATCTCTGGTAATCTCTGCCTAAATCAATAAGGAGTTTGAAATAACAGTTCCAACTAGAGAGAGACAACATTCGTTTCAGAGGGTGTTAATTCATGTAGTTAGTAATAAGTTGTACAAGAACAATGATGGGAAATTTGTTGCTTGTCAAAGCTGAAGAGAAAAGGAATAGTAGATTGTATTGTATTCAATGATTTTTCATTTCATGTTTATTTTCTGAGATAGCTTGGTTGTCATTCTCTTTTTCCAATATAGATCTCTCAATTTCCTGTCTAATAGCTTCTTTACAGTTCAGTAAACTTTACATGAGGTCAAAATTTTACTTTCAAATTTTAACTTCTTTGAAGAGTTGAGCATGGAAATGGCACTATTCATCTTCTTGGAACACGTGTTTAGTTAAGTACGGACATATCTCATTCTTCTGGTTTATATGTTTTGTTCAGAAGGAGAATATGAGAAAATGCAGCTCCATCTCTACCATTCTCAGGAAAGTTAAGCAGTTCAAAACAGGTTTTAAGGGGACTTCGGATTATCAATATTCAATATTACTGAAATATATAGAGAGAGATCAATGTAGTAATAATTTGAAATACTTAGTAATATTTGTATATAGTATTTAGTAATAGTAGAAATAGTTTAAAATGTAATTACATACATAGTTACTTTAGCTGTAACAAATCAAAGTTAGAGGAGGGAAAGGAACTTAAACTTTGTTCTGATATTAGGGTAAATTCACCATTGCAGTCCTGAAGTTACACCCTCTAGATAGAAAAACAAGGTAAGTCTGTTTATTGTGGCAAATAACTCTTGCTGGTGTTCATTTAAGCTATTTACTGTTATTCCTGAATTTGAAAGCATCTCTACAACTTTTAAAGGAGTAGGTAGTAAAAAATTAGTCTGAGGAATAAAGGATTCTGTCAAAAAGAAACCAACAGAAAATTGTGTAAACTGGTTTCACCTTGCTGTTTAAGTGCTTATCTCATAAAAGGACTACAAGGGATAGCAGTTAGTTGACTTGTCTGTAAGGGATATTTAGTCTTGCCTACACTGGTGATTTGATAGTGTATAGTATTCCTATAACATAGTAGGAAATCTGAAAAGATGCATGAAGGTTATTTATTTTTGTGGATGATGTGAAATGAGCTGAAGATACTTCCGTAGAATTTGTAGGTGATCCGTGTTGGAACTGCAGCTTTCATTACAGTTAACTATGATTGTGCTGACACTAACATATTAAGAGTCTCAACAGAGACAAGGAATCACTAATTAAAATGGTAATAACAAATTCTGGTCTTTTCATAAACAGAAGTGACTTTACTCTAATGTTAACTGTTGTGAGGCTGCAGGATGTTTTTTGGTATCAGAGCACTTAATTCTGCAATTCTTATAAATGTTACATTTGCCTGAGTAAAACTGGAAGAAGAGGGGGAGGTAAGCCTTCATTAAGTATTTAGTTTCATAATTTGAAGATGAGAGACAAAACATCCTTCTAGGGGAAAAGGGTATATCTTTAAATTGTGCCTTATGTATAGTCATCTTTTCTGTATAGGCCCAACTCTTCCTTGTAATTTAAAAGCTTTAGTCTTTAGATATACACTATTACATATCCCAAATATTTATAATGGTAGGATAATATTCTTTCTGATATCTCAGTAAATCGTATATATATATATATCTTTTAATTAATGGTTTGCATCTTCAGTAGACAACCCTAATTTTAAAAAAAAATCCTTATTCTCTTTGGAGTTGCCCATTTTTCTGAAGATGTAAATTCCACAAAGGGAGTACTACTGTTAAGCTAATTTGTATTCCAGTAACCATTTCCTGAACAAGCTAGCTGGAATAATATTGGTTGAATTATTGAACTTATTGGCACAGCTCTAGCTTTAACTGTATTTCCAAACGTTCCATGACCTCACTGTTTGTTCTCATGCATGTTAACATTTAAAACTGTGTTCTGATGGTCTAACTCATTTATATTACATTCTGTACTGGATATTATGTGCGTGTGTTTTTAACACTCTAGTATTGGAAAAAGTGTTTTTGTTGTACCTAAGAAAACAAGGCTCTGGATTTTTCTGGCTTTTAAAGTCACATAATTAGGATGTAGTGGTAAATATATATTGTCTCTGTTTGTAAATTTTTGTGCATGTTACATATACTTTTTTCCTACAGACATTGATGATGCTCAAATTCTTCCACGTCCGCCTCGAGTCAGACATTTTTCTCAGAGTGAGGATGCTCCAAGTGAAGTTTTTGGTGCATTAAATGAAGAACAGCCACTGCCACGAAGCAGCAGCACCTCTGACATCCTGGAACCATTCGCAGTTGAACGAGCCAAAGGTGCAGTTCCTGTCATTGACAGTTCATCCCATCATGCTCCAGGCTTACAGAGTTCCACTGAGACCTCTTCAATGCATAGATCCACTGAAAGCCATATCACTGATACAAATAGCAGAGAGTCTTCCTTGGAAGTTGGAGATAGTATTTATGACCATCTTTGTCATTTAATAGGGCCGGTAGAATTTGCAAACACTGCCTTTGAACAAAGCCAGTATGTTGACCTTGAAGGTGAAGATGACCTCCTTTCTTCTCTGAAAGAATATCTTATTAAAGAAAAAGAAGAACTTTGCGGTAACGTTGAGATAGATAAATGTGAGGCTTCTGCTCATGAAGTTGATACATCAGTTAGTAGGAACGATAGATTACCACTGGATGGATTAGAAAATAGAGATCAGACTGGTCAATGCACAACTAGCATCACTGTTACAGAAAGAGCCAATAACACAGAGCTGCACCTGGAACAAAACCCAAGTGGCTTTATAAGTAATATTGCACCTACTCAAGTAGACTTTTTTACAAGAAATCAAGCACTCAATAAAGCCAGACAGTTAGATATTGATAAACAGTATGAAAGCATGTTTGATCAAGGGTCAAGTAGTCCTAGCAGCAAAGAAGGGAAGAGATACCTGTACAGGCAAGCAGCCACTGAAGCTGATGTAGATTTAGTTGTGGAAGCAGCAGTATCTGAAAAGCATAAAAGTGCCCAGTTTAATGAAAAAGTGACCAACTCACATATTGTCCATGCAAAGAAAATTCTTCCTAAAGCACAAGTTGATCCTCAAATGCCTCACATCACTGGCAAACTGGCACCAACTAAAAGAAGTATATCTGAAACTGTAACTCATAGGGCCAAAATCATGAAAATAACAACTAAAAAAAGAAACAGCGTTCATGTTACTTTTAGGCCATCTACAGAATCGATTCAATTTTACAATCCTCTTGAGAACAAAGAGGCTGCTTGGAAAGCAAGACTTCGTAAGCTTGGTGGCTTCAGTAGTAGCAGTAGTGGTAGCAGCAACAACAGTACCAGTGCAAGCACTAGCTCATCAGCTGCCACAGAACTGGTTAGACCTGGAATATATAGGCATCTAGATGCAGTCAGTGCTGCGGCTGGCAGCAAGCAAGTTAAGGAACCTACAGAAACTCAAGCAGCTGTGTTGCAGAAAGAAGGTCTTGCAGTTAGTCAGTTTCAGTATCGTAGTGCCTTTAGAGCATCAGGTCAGGAGTCGGCACAACAGCAGGGCTCCCTGGGTGGTGTTTATAAAACTGTTGTACATGCTCTTTCGAAGCCGAAGGCAAATGTTTCCCCACAGAGGCAGAACAGAATGCCAGCAGAGGCTCCACTGAGGGATCTGTACAGTCATGTAATGGGCTATTTTGGAAGGAAAGCTGCAGGTGAGCACTAACAGTGTGCAGAGCGCAAAAGGAGAAAGGCAGCACCAGTTTTGCTTAATGCAACTGAAGCAAGCTCTGATAAGCAATCAAAAGGCTTTGGGATGATCACTGCTTTCCCTGTTCGGTTATGCATGCGCCTATAGCCAGCTGATTTTTCTCCCAGCATAAGTTACATTTACGTACTTTAAATTACTAATTTTTCTTTTCAAGATATTTAGTTGAACCTCTTTGCTGCTGAAGATCATCAGGTTAGGGAAGAGGAAGAGACAGTAAATGACCTAATAAAGCATTAAGCCTTGAGACTTTTGAATCTTCATCTACCATGCAGAGCCTTCAAATTAAGCCTACTGAATGATTGGCATTGCATATTTTATCAGAATGTGGTATTCCACTCTGAGTGTAGTTTTTTTGTCAGAAGGACCTGGCTCCCAAACAACTAGGTTGAACTAATTGTATTTCTGGTTCATTTAGTGTGTTTTCTTCTTCCTCCTCATCCTCTTCCTCCTTTTCCTCCTCCAAAACAGATATAAAAACAAACAAAAAAACCCCCTCAAATTTACATTTGGAGGTCATTTTAGATAGTTTTTTAAAAATAGTCTGAAATAGCTATCTGCTATTACTGGAATGATTTCATTACAACAGTTCTCTGAGTCTAATCATAAAGTTTTGTTTGAGTCTTTTTCAAAACATGTCATAGGCCTTCCCATATTCATTCATCAAAATGGCTGTAGTTCCATCTTGGCAACATCTTCCATTGCTTTTTTTTTTCTTGGAATCATGGATGTTCATGAAGTTGTGATAGTCTTTCTCCTGCTAACTATGAGACCTCTGTGATCTTTTTTGATCAAAAAAGAAGGCTGTGACTCTAATATACATTGTCTTAGTTCAAATAACCTTAATTGAACAATAAATTAACTTTCAGCAGTAATGCAGGTTTTCTTTTTTTCCCATTGTTATGCTGGCATGATTAACAGAGGATTCCACAATGCATCCTGCACCGAGATGTTAATGCCACCTGAGGGCAGTCTCTGTAAGCACAGCACCTGAGAGCGGTACTGTCATGGGTCTCACAAAAATGATTTGCTGCTCTTCAGAAATTAGACTTCTGAAAAAGAGATATCTAGGAAGCACCAATTTTAGACGTACCTGTTATTTAAAATCCAACATTTAACAGAGCCTCATTGTTAGAATAAACTACACTGTGGTCTCATGAGAGATGACACTGAGGGAAAAATTTGTATAAAGAGAACATGAACTGGAATAACTCAAAGACTTTAAAGGTGAATATCATAAAGGCAGGTGTAACAGCTACAGCTAAATATGAACAGTATAGTTATATCAAAAATACAACACTAATTAAGGAGTGAACTTCATTAATTGTTCATAACCATTGATCATCTAGAGTTAGAACTTTCATTCCATTTACTAGCATGTAATTTCATTATGTAACATTTTCTTTGCACTATTTATACTAACTGTATACAGTGCCACATTGCCATTTGTCGTTAGTATATATTACAACCTAGTTTACTTTTTCCACTGCATTGCTTTTCATCAGGAATGCAATGAAGAAGGAGCCTGAAGGAATCACATAATTTTTTAATAATTTGTTACTTACTCGTGATATGGAGGAAGAACATATGCTTTATCCTTAAAGCAAGCATTAACAACTTTGAGTAGTGCTTACCTATAAGCTTCCTGCTCTTAAAGGTGGAATTGGAAATCAACTAACCCCTGCTTAGTGGGAAAAAGAAGCCCTACTAATTCTGAAAGTAGAATCTGCTTTAAAAGAGGGACATTCTTAAAATGCATGTTTGGAAATTTTGTTTTTTAAATTTCTGTTAATTAGCAGATTTTTTCATTTGTTACATTTTGTTTTGAAAAATCTCTTGATGCGTTCTTTACTATAAATGGTTGTTCATTTGCTTTTAGCTAATAGAGAGGACATGAGTCAAAAGCTGCACCCTATTGATAGTGATATTGGCAGTAGCAATACAAATGTTCCTGACCTCATGGATGAATTTATAGCTGAGAGGCTCCGCAGTGGTAATGCATTGGTAAGCCTTTAAACATTTCAATACTTAAGTCTCCATATATGTGTGAACTTGTCAATGACATGATAAATCAATTCACTAAAAAGTATTTCTCTGGCTTTTATGAATCAGAATTAAGAATATTGCTTAATTATTCTTTACCTTTGACATAGATTCATGCCATTTTATACCATTTGTGTTTTCATATCTGTTAAATCTTCATCATGGAAGCAATGCAGAAATTACTGTCCAATGAATAGTCTCACTGAATTAAACAGCCTTAATCGCACCTGCAAAGATATCTGTACGTAGAATTCTGTACTTGCAGAATACTAGTTTAAATATAAATTTGCAATCCTCAGCATGGTATGTAGTTGAGTAACATGCTGTAGTACAGAACTGTTCTCTACAGGTATAGTCAATGCAACAGACTACAAAACAGCTCAAATGTATTTTATTTTTTTATCTCACTTCCAAGTGTTGAATAATTTCCTGTAAATAGTGCTCTGCTAATTGAACCAACTTTTCATATCCTCTCTTCCTGCACTTTTCCAGAAGTGTCATATTGTTTAGAATGGCATTCATAATAAGAAATTTTAATCAATTTTAAGTCAAGAATTTTTTACTGTTGTATGGTTACAGAAGGAGACAACTGATTTGAAGAGATAAGTGCTTATTAAGTAGTAACAAAAGGGAAAATATTAAAAAAAATTTCAAATTAAGAACAGAATGGGTAACAATTTAAAGAGTGTTTCAAAATTGTTTAGTTCTTTTTTCTTAAAAGTTTTTAAGGTCATTTTAAGACATGCTCCTACAAGACATACTCAGTGAGGAGTTGGTGATAATAAGGGGCAGAAGAAAGTTCTTCAAAGTTATTTTAAAAAAATGTTTATTTATCATCACCTTATGTAAATGGCAAGAGGGGATCTATAGAATATGTATACTTTTTTTTGTCTTTTGTATTGAACTCATGCTTATGAAACTTGATTGTTGGCACAAAGTATTCTTGTTAGTAAGTCTTGAGTTACACAACAAAATACTAACTTGTAGTCTATGAAAAAGGTTAACTTAGTCTGAAAATTAATGAAACAGAAATCATCACAGCTGGTTCCAGAGGAGAGAAAGGGAGGGAATATTCTTTATTTTGAGAACTGGTACTTTCCTCAGGTAGCAGAAAAGAGCTGAGATAAGTTTGAGTAAATACTGTGAAACTACCACTAATTTTTTAATTAGTGCACAGCAATAGATATGCCTTCTTAATAGAGTACCAACTTATTAAGATTAGTTTTAGGTTGCTATATCTATTGAATGCTAAAACCATATCATGAAAATCTTATAAATCTGAGTTAACCTCTAATTAGTAGTAGAGTGGTAAAAGAATGCAGAACTGACTCGACCTGGTGTAAAAGGAAGGCATCTTTAGTCTCATAATGCATACAAATTTCAAGCCATTTCATAAAATGGCTTTTCTGCTTTGATATTTCTTCCCTTTTAAGCAAATAGTCCTATCTGTGGAAAAATATGCCTTAAAGAAAGACACTTCAAATAGACCACCACCTTACTTGTACATGAGTAAATCTGCATGCCTTACTTTTGCTATATGTGGTCTTTTGTGTTCCAAACCAGTACCAAAGTTCTGTTTTAACCATAAAAAGATTAATGCATGGATTAGTACATTAATTCACTCCTTCTGTAAGTTACATTTTTGATTTTAGCATGGCGACCTATAGGCCAGAAAAGACATTGCGTCTGAAACTGAGGTTAACAAGTTTTCTCTAGTTATTGAGATGTAATATACTTTTAAACTGTTTTTCTCTCTCATGTCTTGCCTACCATGTTGCCCATACTAGTCTGAATCCTAGCCTTTTACGATATGTGACCAAAAATCCACTGTGCAAGTAAAGTTTGTATTTATGAAATTCTGTGACTGCATGGGTTCTTCATTTGGGGGTTTGGAAAGTCTTGGTATTTAGTATGATGGCAGTTTCTGGTTTAGGTACTTAAGAACTGTTTATTACATTCTGACTTCAGCAAATGTGGGATTGCTTTTTCCATTTTATGTAAATAAGCCACCCAAGACTGTAAGATAATTTATGTCTCTTCAATATTTAGAATGTGACAAGAAGGGGAAGCAGTCCTGGCAGCCTGGAAGTTCCTAAAGACCTACCTGATATATTGAACAAGCAGAACCAAATGCGTCCTGTAGACGACCCGGGCGTGCCTTCCGAGTGGACGTCACCTGCCAGCGCGGGCAGCAGTGACCTCATCAGCTCAGACAGCCACTCTGACTCCTTCAGCGCCTTCCAGTATGAGAGCCGCAAATTTGAAAGCAAGTATATTTTTCCAAAAGTAATAGCATTTTTGATTAATGTATTGTAAATTTCCTTTGTTTTGTTTGTTATCTTATTTTTTTTTTCCCTGGATAAGCTTGTATGCCAGCAGTTTTCTGTAGAGAGAGATTATTTTGATTTTCCATTGAAATCATTAGCAAGTTAACGGAGCAAGAAGAGTTCTTACTAGAGGCTATAGGTTCTTTAGTATACTGAAAAAAGAGCACTGGAATACTACTATGCAAAGAGCAGAACACAGTTGAACAGAAGTTAGAAAGCAATACTGTCTCCTGTGTGGAGCGTATCCATCTGTTTTGCATAAAATATAAATATTAAAGCTTATCTATTTTGGAAATTATTTTAATTCTTTTGAAAATACTTAGGTAGAACTTAAAAGAAGGGCTTCTGATATTTTTACAGTGGTCTTTGTGTAACTATGGATTAATCAAGATAGTAAGTGTAATATCATGATAAAATTAGTATGCTTTGTTAAAATTATTGTGCTTTATTTAATAACATAATGCTTTTCATTCCTTTTATTTATCCATTCCCACTCTTGTTTAACAGAAGGGATCATTATGGTTGCTAGGAGTTATGACATCATGTATTATGTAAGACAAAAATACTGTTTATACAGTAGAATTTTTTAAAGAAATTACCATTTTTACATATATCTCTATTTTGCAAATAAATAATGATATTTAAACCTACATTTCAGCCTGACATTGTTTTCGTTAGTGTTGAAAATAACATTGATTGGAATAACATTAGCTGTAATATTTTTAGTTTGAAGTTAGTGCTTTTACAACAAGCTTGAATATTTCTTCCAGCTTGTAAATTTTACAAATAAATTCTTTAATGCATGATTGCATTATTTTTGCTTTATTCAGATGTAGGTGCGCTTACAGCAACTAAGCAGAATACAGACATGCAACAGGAGTGTCTTCTGCAGACATCAAGTCATGAGTTAATGACAGGAAAGAGAATATTCATAATAGTCAATTCTTTCTGCTGTTGCGTTTTATTTAAATTTCACAACAGTGTGCTAGTAGCATAGAAGATGCACATACAAGGTTTCTGCTTAGTTTGGAGGTCCTGGGCCTCTGGGGTTTTTTCGTATTAGTGGTATTTTTAAGGTGTAAGTTAATACAATGCTTTCCTCATACAGATTTCAGCTTTGGCACTGAGGCAGGGACCCCAGCTTCTACTGACATTGATGCAATTTCAGGACAGCAACAGAGTGCTGAGGAACAAGAAGTGGCCAGTCTAACTACACTGCACATAGATTCAGAAACGAGTAGTCTCAATCAGCAACCATTGTCTGCTGAAGCTGCAACTATTACTGGTAAAGTAGATTTAAAAAAAAAAAAGTATTTATTTCAGAAATTTTTCACCCATCCTGAAGAATGCAACTTCCAGCTTCTGCCAAGAATCTATATCCTATTTAAGATGATTCTTTTATTTCAATTATTTTTGATTGCTATTGAAAACTAGTATGTGAAATAATATAAGTGGAAAACCTTTATCTGACTTAGTTACCCACGGTCCTAAATGTATTTTAAACCCTTCAAGAAAAAATCTATACAACTACCAAGAAGAAACTCTTGTCACGTAATGTATGCTAGATCTCTTACAAGTGTCCTTCTATTACTGGTAGTTAAATAATTAATTTTCAGGAAATGTTTTTGCTTTGGAAGGTTTTCACGGTGCTCATTCAAACCAGCATATCATACTGAAGTATCTTGGCATTTTTTTTATATGCATCCATCTTAATATCTCTTTCTATTGTCTGTTGTGTAACTGAGAGCTTTTATTATGCAAAATGTTAGTTATTTGGCCGTGTAACATCACTTTCCATTTGTATAACTGAAAAGTGATGCAGTTAACCGAAATTGAATGGGCTCCTGTGTGAAACAGAGATTGCTTCTCTAAGAGGATGATCTGAAAGAATGGTCTCTTGCCAGGTTTTGTACATGAGAAGTAAAGATGTCCATAGTCATTTTCATATTCCTTGTTCCATAGCTGTTTTACACTGCCATTCCTGTTACAACCCTAGTTGTAACAAGTAACAAGTTGCAACAAGTATCTATATTTCTGTGAAAGCTTGTACCTACATATTGTATCTTGCTCTCTGTTAGAAATCAATCTCTGCATTTTCAGAGATGGAAAGACATCTTTACTTCCTCTGCCATAATTTTCACTTTTTAAAAGTGCCCTTCCACTGAAAGAACCATGGTATTCGCTTTCATGGACATTGTTGTTCAGCTTGTTCAACAATGTTCAGCTTGACTTGTGTTCTCTTCATTTTTCTCTTTGCTGTGTGCTTGTTGGAAGACCTTACTGTATATCTGTTCTTTTTCTGTTTGTTTGTATGTTTTTATATGTTAATAACTTCATTACTGGTTGGTATTTTTGTCCAAGTTTGCACTATAATTGAACTGGTAAGATTGCAGTTAGTGACTGAGTTGTCCATTGAGAGATTCTGTGGTTATCTCTTCTTGCTTGGACCACTGTTTTAGAGAGGCAGCTCTTGTGTGTCACATGCATTGAGCTGAGTTTCTTGAGGAAGCAATACTTGTGCAATTGTATTGTCTGTCTGTGACTGTTCCACACCCCAACAATATTGGAGCCTATTGTCTAATTTTTGCTAAATTGACATATAAGAAAACAGAAGGATGTTATTTTCTTTGATGTTTTATGAAAGATAGGCAGCTATCTAGTGAAAATTGCATGTATGCAGACTCTCATGATAGAAGCTGCAATGTGAATTTCGCTATATTAGATGCTGGCAAATCAATGCAGCAACTTCAAAACACACTCATATTAAACAAGTTTTCAGTGGTTCTGCTGATCAGAAAACTACTCTTTCTAAATCTGAAGGGTTTTGGGAGGAAAATTTCTTTTTGGTATATGGGCATTACTTCATATTCTAAGTAAATTATAAAGTTGACTATTGACTGCTCTTTACTAGTCCTAGAAGAAGTTGTACCCATGGGAGTCTCAGTCAAAGTCGGATCTACATATGCTGAAGCATCTTTTAATGACAGACTCCTGTAGAACTGCAAATTTTCCATAATTCTTTCTGTCCATTCTCTTCTGCCATATGAAGATCTCTTTCTCTCCTTCCTCTGCTCCCTGCCTTCCCTGCCTGCTCTTTTTTTTCATCTCATTCAATTTCTTTCCCTCTCTATCCCACTCTCCCTCACTTTCTCTCTTCCCTATCACTCTTTCTTGCTCCTTTTTTTGAACTACTTTCATCTGTCCCCAGCCAATGAGCAGAATGGAAATGAAGTAAGAAAATACTTCTTTGAACATCTTTGAAGGGTGTATTTTACATTATCTTTGTAAGCGTGTGGAAAACTAGTGGTCAGTAGCAAGAGAGGATCATTACCTGTTGTGTGAAACAACAGCGTGTGTGTGTAGCAGTAGTGACCCTCTCTCCTGAGTAGAGATGTTGATTTAAATTGATAGTAAAAGCTTCATTGTCTTAGTCATTTAAAGGAGATAGAGACCTTTGCAGTTTAACAATGTAATAAAGATTGTTTACTGCAATTTCTGTTCTGATAACACTGATAACATTTTCTGTCAAGTTCTTTAAACAATGTGTTCTCTTTATAAGAAAGAACATTTCTTTCAAATGAGAAGTGTTCTTCAGTTATTCTCACACTAATTTGGGAAAATTACTGTTTTAAAAGAATCACTTTTCAGTTGCTGTCCCTGAAGTTCACTTTATCACTAATACTGAACTTCACACATAATATTTTTGTGTCCTTGTTACATTTATCTAAGAGTTGAAATTAATAGGAATCCTTCCATTTTAACATGTGCTGATGTGTAGAAAAGTCTGTGGTGAATATTTGTTCTCTTTTTGTCTGCCATGTGACTGTTCTGATCTTTTTACAAATTCAGGATGTGAAACATAAGATAGTATAGAAGAAAAATGCAAGTACCTAGTCCCTTTCCATAGATCACTCAGTAGAGACACATAATTGCCTAGAGAGGTTGCTCAGAGATTATCACAGAAAAATGCCTTTGTAGCACTGGCATTTCAGACACTTGTGATTTCCTGTTTTGGAGGAAGTAACACTCCTCTAACCATACAGAACTTTCCCGTCATATGGATTTTCTCGGCTTAGTCAGTAGATAAACATCAAGGATTATCAGTTACTGGTTTGAGCTTTTATTTATAATGTAACTTGTATGCATCTATAATCCTGGAAAAGCATTTGTTCCAGGAAAATTTTGCTTAAACATTTTTCTGGAGAGGAATTTAGGTGAGGGAATGTGATGAGAAATTTGGCTGTTTCAAAACACTGAAAGTACTGCAAAACAAACACATTTAGAATTATTTGGACCTAAAATAGAGGTCTGGTAGTCCACTTACCTGTCTGATTTTGATGTTCATCTTTCAGCTTTTCTGCATGTACTTTGTTTTCTTTCAGAACACCATTCACAGGGAGATCTGCTTACTGTTTTATATCTTTTCTTGGCCCAATTTGGTACATAAAAGCAGCTCAGTTTTCTCTTAATGCTGTATTTAGACAACATTTCAATAGCTCAAGAAAATAGAAAAGGCTTTTAAGGTAACTGTTAAAAATTGCATTTGCAGGCTCTGAAAGTGCTTCTCCAATCCAATCTGCTCTTGGATCCCGATCACAGACACCCTCTCCTGCCACTCTTCATGTAGATCATATTGAGCAGAAGGATCTGCAGCTGGATGAGAAGCTCCACCACTCTGTTTTACAGACGCCAGATGACCTAGGCAATATCTGGAATAGAATATACAAACCTGTTCTTTCTTTCTTTCTTTCTTTCTAATGCAATATAGTGAAGTAACAAGTATCACATGAATTGTAAACAGTCCTGTACAAGGCTATTTCATCTGCACTTCAAAAAATACTTAATTACAGTGCTTTCTTTTAAAAGCAAACAAAAACCTTTTGCATTTTAACCTGCATTTCATTGGAATTTTTAGCAGTGGATTGATAGTCCATATATTTATATTTGTTCTTTTAGTTGCTTAGAATTGTCGCAGCTTAATTGTGGTCCTGCCATGGACTGTTTTATCATTGATGTACACATAATAAGACATAAGTTCAGTAATCTTATAATTTCTTCTTGTAAGTTTGGTTTGTTTCCCTTTCATATTTAAGCAAATTTATAGTTACGTCAACTATCTTAGCTATCGAATTCTAAGATACATTCTCTTTGTAAATACGACGTGCACATTTCTACCATATTTAGTCTAATGGAAACAAAAGAGTGTCTGATGTGCATTTCAGACCCTATTTCTTTAAGCAGCCTACTAATGAACAGAAATATTATCATTTTGCTTTGTACTTTAAAATCTACAGCCTAGAAACCAATAATGTCTCTGCCACAGTGGCGCGGAAGTTCAAAAGAAGAGGCTCTGGGACTAGGCTGAATTCAGATTTAATTTTGATTTGGTATGCCTCTGGGAGGTATGAGATTTTCAGAAGATCCCAGAAGATCCCGCTCCATCTGAGGGGGTGAAAAGAAGATTCTGAATGCCTGCTGCTTTAAAACTGGCTCATTATCTAGTTTGTTGTGGCTGTTTAGGTAGTTAAGCGTGACCTGAGTAGACTCAAGACATCATAATCTGTTGAAGGTTTCATTATATGGACAGTCTAGATTAACCATCTCCCACCTAAAAAAGAATGTTTATTCGTATAGCACTGGTGTGTGGAAAGAACTAGGTGGGTGTTAGGACTGTGGTGCTAAGTTACTGAATGTTGCCTCTCCACTCATACAAATTTACTGATTAAAGGACAAGTTTACTCACACTTTTCTCTTCGACTTGCAATAACATGTTTTCCTAGTAGATTCTAACAAAAATAGTCTTCATGTTTTATTAGGAAAAATGTGAAGTTGAAAGAGAATTTTACTTGAAAGCAGGCAAGTGGAGTTCCGGAGATTTATTGACTTCAAAGAATGTAAGAAAGGACTTTAAAAAGGAATGGCCTTACTAGGTCCATCAGATCTGTATTAGAGCCCCAGTATAGACCTTAAGTGTTATTTAATGAAAGAATATAAGAACCTAGACAATTCTTCCTCCACAGAGTTTATAATAGACAAAGCTTAACATATACAGTGTTGAGGTTGCTGAATGGGTAAAAAATAGCTTATTCTGAAAGCCTGATCTTTTAGTTTTAAGAAGACTGTGTATTTAATAGTTGTATCAGAACTTTTCCTTTTCTGGAGAGGTAGATCTCACTATACTTCTTTTCTTCCATTACAGAAACTAGTGAATTCCCCTCGGAATGTTGCAGCGTGATGGCTGGGGGAACACTTACAGGATGGCACGCAGATGTTGCTACTGTGATGTGGAGGAGGATGCTAGGAATTCTGGGAGATGTCAACAGCATAATGGATCCAGAGATTCATGCCCAGGTTTTTGATTATCTGTGTGAACTGTGGCAGAATCTAGCCAAGGTAAAAGAACTGAATGTTTTCTCCAACCTGACCTGTTTGGGCAGGATTTTCAAAAAGAAAAAACCACAACCTTAAATAATTCTCTTTTTGTTTTGTTTTTAATAATTGCAGATAAGAGACAATCTTGGTATTTCAACAGATAACCTAACTTCACCCTCTCCCCCAGTTTTAATTCCACCACTGAGAATTCTAACACCATGGCTCTTCAAGGTAAATTTGAGCTCTAAACTGTGAAACAGAAATAAAAGTTAACATAAATGTAGACGAGTGTTTAATGCAATTTTAAAAAATTTATGAATAATAAAAGTTGTTCTAAAACCTTAGGCAACAATGCTGACTGATAAATACAAACAAGGAAAACTACATGCTTATAAGCTTATTTGTAAGACAATGAAACGAAGACAAGATGTTTCTCCAAACAGAGATTTTTTAACTCATTTCTACAATATAATGCACTGTGGACTTCTTCATGTTGATCAAGTAAGTTAATTATGAATTTCAAAATAAATGTTATGATTGAAAATAAAATTCTCTTCTCAAAAATAGTCCATGTATTTTTGTCTGAGTAATATAACTTTGTTTTTTAAGTTAGTGATGTGACTGATACTTTTTCTGAGAAGCAAACTTTGATAAATGATCCTCATGTTTTGGTTGTATTCAGAAATGCTTTTTTTGTAGTCCATTTCAAGCAACTATGAGGGCAGAAAGGTATTCTCTTCTTTTTTATTGATTGTATGTTACAGATTGAAGTGTGCAAGAAAGCGAAGGAAGCAGATCTCTCTAAAGTCTGCTGTTCTTCTTACTTGCTCCCTGATGCAACAGTTTAGCTAGTAAATTGTGCTCAGTACGTTGGAGGACTTCATTTCTACAGCAAATATAGGAACCAGCAAATTGAGATGTACTGAGAATATCTAATCAGTGAGAGTAGACCTTTTCATAGGTTTTGATATTAAGAAGTCTGGAAATATTGTATGGCTTAAATACTTTTTAAAGGTTTGCATCAGAAGTGTAAAAAGGTTGGGTTTGTGAACTTTTTTGAGGAATGATGATAGGCATGGGGAGATCAAAGGTTCAAACAACCCAGTTTTCCTTAACCAGGAAGAGTAGAATTAGTCCAAAGTTATTCCACAGATGACTATGCATAGGACAGATCTCCAACTTCTGTCCTCTAACAACCATTAATGCTGCTTTTCTTGCTGGATTGAAGATCTTCCTATGACATACTGCCATTTAGTTGTATATTACTACTACTAGAGAAGTATTCAAAGGAGAAAAGGTGGGGGGTACGTATCTGTAAACTTGGGATGTTTTTAACAATTAAAGCCTTTTATACTTTTTCAAGTACTTTTGAAAAAATAGCATCAGGTACATTATTTTTAAAAGTGCCTCACTAAGTCTGCAAGAACATAATATCCTGTGCTAGAATTAACTAGATTAACTAGATACCAGAAATGTTACTAAACACTTTACTATCTTTTGTTAAATTTTGGTTCTGTATGGGTATATGTAAGAGGCTAATACCTTTTTTAAAGTTATAGTCAGGCAATACTTGTTGGAGAGGATTAAGCATTGGTTAAGGTATAATAGCTGTTTATCTTACTGTATCTCTTCTGTACCTATCCAAATGAATGGTTAATCAGTTACAGAACTCTTAAAAGCTGACTGTAAATTAATATATGAACTATTGTCCAAGCTTAAATTGACCTATAAAGTATACCACAGTTTACTTACGTTAATATGAGTATACTTAAGGAATTCATCTTTTTGTGCTACTCTTCACTCAGTAATGAGTGTCTTACTGGCCACAATGAGTTTTCTTTCTCACATTTTTACTTTCTGCCTTTGATAAATACCTGCCTTTTTTCATTAATTTTTCATCTTGATTCGTGTTGATACTCTTCCTTTTTTTCCTTTTCCTTCTGCGAGGATATTGTCAATACAATCATCAAGCACTGCTCTCCTCAGTTCTTTTCACTTGGTCTGCCTGGTGCTACCATGCTTATTATGGATTTTATTGTAGCAGCAGGAAGAGTGGCTGCTTCTTCTTTCCTCAATGTAAGTATTCATCAGCTAATTCTCATTTATGGCTGAGGAAGAATTTGAGGGAATACTGAGCAGTATATTTTTCCTTGACTAGGGTGTAAAATTGATCCCAGAATTCAATGTAATAGTTATCAAATACAGATGATGTTAGTGATTTATTCTAGAACACTACGCATGGCTCTCCAGAAAATATGTGAAGAATGCAAAATTTACTGTTGAAGCAGAGGATCTTTTATTTTAGAGTTACAAAAGTTGTGACTGCCATTTTTCTGTGCTTGAAGATGTTTTAAAGTAAATGTCCATTTTGACTGTGATTTCATTTAAAAAACTTACTCATTCCTCCGTGTTTCTGCTACGCAATGACTTTTATGATCAGGCTTGAGAACTCAAATCTGCTAGTGTTTGCACTATTTGGAATTTTTTTCATGTTTCTGACTTAGTTACTCAGGCCAGTGTAGCCTTATATAGTAATATATGTGATTACCTAGGTGCTGATGGCCTTGCATATTGTACTCTCTCAAATTCCCCATAGTCTCATCCAACTGTCTGTGAATTTTGACTGTTTCTCCCATCAATCCTCCTCTAACCAGTTATGAAAAATAGCCTCCCTCAAGGTACTGTCTGAAGCCTCGGTCAGCTTCTTACACTGTAACCTTTCCTGTTCAGCAATGCCTCATGTCGCATTTAGTATTTTTCCACATCCTGGCCAATTAGCTGAACCTAAGACCTGAGCCTAGTTAGCAGCTCAGTCATTTGTAGTCCTGACAATTCCTCTACCTCCTTTTGACTGTCTTGGAAAGTGAGGGCAGGGGTGTACATGAGTAGCAATCCAAGGGGCTGTGGTCTTTGTTTACTCAGCTCTGCAGGAGCTCGGAATTTGCAGGAGAAAGAAAATACCTGTATGCAATTTCAGCCATTGTTGTCTTTTAAGGCAGTTAGAAATGTCAGCTTCCTGATTGCAGTAAGAATATATGTTTCTTCTCACCTTTTTTTTTTAGGCACCAAGAGTTGAAGCACAGGTTCTTTTAGGATCTCTAGTCTGTTTTCCCAATTTATATCGTGAACTACCAGCTCTTCACCCAAATATTCCTGACATTGCTGTGTCTCAGTTTACAGATGTTAAGGTAGGAATTTTAAGAATATGTGGGTAGTATTCTGTTACCAGATACATGTTTAATATCATGCTTTCCCAGAAAATATTAAGATTTTAAGATCCTAAAATTTTTCAAAAGTAATTTCAAATAGATTATAAGACTCAAGATCCCATAAAGTCTTGTCAAACTTTATACTTCTAAACATACTTTATAATTGCTATTAACTTAATAGTAAAGTGTTTTCTTATGTTTGTAGAAGGAAATGATACATTATCTCACCCTTTCAAGCCTCCTCTCACTAGGGCTATTTGCAGGTATCACAGATTTAATTAGCTGAGACGAGAAGATTGAGAGGCTTAAGGTTCATTATTTAATTTATTAAAAGTTCACAACTGGTGAAATCTGCCTGTGTTTCTAGGGGCTTTAGAAAATTTCTGTACAGCAGTGCTTTTAGCCAAAAGGCAAATATTAATGGAGTCGTTACCTTGTCTATCATAACACAGAGTTAGGTAGTGTGACAGTATACTCAAACTGCACAGAGCTCAGTTTGTGTGTCTAAGAAAGGCTCCCCTTAAGTTTTCCAAACTGTATGAATTAGGGAGAAATAGTGACTTGAGAGCTGCTTTATACCTTGCTCCCCTTTAGAGGCTGATTTTGAATTCCTTCTTCTCATTTCTATTGTAGAATGGCTGTTTACTTGAATTTTACTAAGGGCAGCCTAGAACTTTAGGGACATTTCACTGTAGTTGAGTCAAAATTCTTCTTGACAGCATTCTTAAGACACTGTAGACAGTTATTCTACAACTAGCTGAAAATACCTTTTCAATCAATTAATTTTTTTTTTAAATGCTTGTTTAAACCTCAAAACTAAAAGATTCTTTCTGTCATACCCTTCAGCACTATTCACAGAAGCTAGCTCCAGGGAGTCCTTTGCTGTTTCTTTTTTTACCCTTGATATTTTATGGAAATGTTTTGACAAGAATTGGATAAATGGCTCATCAGCAGAAACTAGGACGGTAACTTGTAGGATATTCTTGGGGTAGCACAGTAATGAGTATCTGGGGCAGGCTAGATGTTTGGAGTAGTGGTAAGCAAACAATTCATCTGACCACAACCTAGAGACTCAGCTAAGCAATATGCCTGTGTGCACTATAATAATATTCTGATGCTTTATGTGATTATGTGTAAATCAGTGAGTGTTTCCTCTTCATTTTAGGAACTCATAATTAAAACTGTGTTAAGTTCAGCAAGAGAGGAGCCATCTGGTCCTGCACGGTAGGTCGTACAAAAAGAGCTTCTGCATTAATAGATTCTTTTCTTTATTAGACTGTTTTGAGGTGAGTATATTAGAGAGCTTAAAGTAAAAGTTTGTTGCATTTTATTAATGGTTTTCACCACTATCAAAACTGTGGTCCATGATGTGAATTTGAAATTGTTTGTAATAGAGATAATAAAAGAACAGACTGGGCTGGTCTAGTCCAGTATTCTTTCTATGATGGTGGCTGATAGGAAAAGGTGTAAATATAGGTAAGAGAATAAGCTTTCCTAGCTTACCTTCCTGTTCAGCTCAGGGATTTTCTGGGCTAGAGAAACATTTTTTACTTTGATTAGGACAAGATTATTTATGAGGGAGGGATAGTTATTTTTTATTAGATCATATGATTTAATTTGAAAAACAGAAACAATCCAGTGTACATGAGCCCTTTCTTATGGTATGGACAAGAAGCAGAAAAAACTGAGCTAAGCATTAATCTGGGAATGATTGCGCTGATGCTTAAACCCAAGCATCTTCATCAAAAAAATTACTTCAGAGAGGATAGTTACCAGTTTTCTCTTCTGTTTCTTGATTTGCTTAGGATTTTGTTCCTCTGTACCCATCTTCGGAGATATTCAGTTACACAGTTCTGTGTATGGGATTGGAACAGGAATCTCTAATGCCTACCAAGGAAGAGTGCATTTGTATGCTTTATATATTCAGAAAGAATATATATGTCCAACTAATATATTGTCACTTAAAAATACTGGAACTACATACCTGAAAAACTACAAACCTGGAAAGATCAGCTTATTGAACCTTTAAACATTTTGTTGGAAAAACAACAGCAGTTTTCATCAGCCCACTTACCTCTTGCTTCACTTGAGCCAATAGTATTTCTCAACGTAGGAAAAGGAGGGAATATCCTGAGATCACATTAATTTAATTTTTCATGTTACAAAACTGATTGCTAAAAGACATAACACTCTCTGTTTTTCAGTTATTCTTTCAGTGGCAATGTACAAAATAGGGTGGTTTTACACCATAATGTACAATTAGATCTTGTATGTATTTTTGCTATCTGAGGCATTTTTGTGATTCTGTGTAGCCTTAAAATCCTTTTTCTACAGCACAGCCTTCATAGCTACTTGTATTTCTATTCTAGCCTACAATTTTTCTTCCAAGATGTAATGCATTGCAGGTCACACGACCAGCTTTCTTCTTGCCAATTTTGGATTGCACTCCGATTTTATCCAGGATTTTGAATTCTGAAGTTGTTTCCAAAATATTTGTAGACTGTGTTCCTGAAGAAAATGTCTAATGACTCAGAGATTACTTAAGCTAACTCCTTAACATTTCTGAACAAATTTCATCCATCTGCTGATTTGTACACATATATCTAAATACTCTTTAGCTTTGCATTTCTTTTCTATTTCCTGATTTTAAATGAAGAAACAACAAAGATTGATGTGCTTAATCACGATATATACACTGTCTCTAGGATTCATATACCCCTCCTCTATTCATCCTTGTTTATTGTCAATCTAAAACAATGTGAATGTGTATGAGAGAGTAACATTCCCCTCTCATCTCTGTGTCTCAGAAGCTCTAAATGTGAGCAATCTCCTTTGTTGGGAAGGAGGAAGCTCCCACCCCAATTTTTAGTTTGTCTTAATAAAATATATTAATTTCCCATACATTGACTTCAGATAATATTTTTAATCAAAAAACACATACAGATGCAGGAGTTCTTGATGTCTTTTGGATTTTTCATTTGCTCAGATGAGTGCTTCCTCTGCCACTTCCTCTGCCCTTTCCTCTGCCTTCACCAGTGTACTTTGGATTTCTTGCTTATTTTTAATTAAGTTACAGCACTATAAAGGTTTTTGTGCAGTTGTTTTGGAAATATTAAAAGCATATTTGTTGTTCTATGTCTTTAGCAAGACATAATGAGTCATAAAAATTACACATTCTTGTAGGATGTTTCTCAACAACGTGTCCTCCAATATTGTTTTACAGATGTGTTGCTCTTTGCAGCCTTGGTATCTGGATCTGTGAGGAGCTAGTTCATGAATCACATCATCCTCAGATCAAGGAAGCATTGAATGTGATTTGTGTTTCTTTAAAGGTGAGAGAATTAAATTTTTACAGTGTGTATTGCCTTTATGTGTAAAGATACTTTGCATTTTCAAAGTCATGATGACATTTTAGCGACCTTACTTCACAGTTTCATTTGCCATCCTTAAAAAAGAGAGAACTCAGTTTAATGAGTAGATCTCTGAAATGTCAAAAGTTATTTGCCCTTCTTTGAGTTTGGAGGGAATGGTGTGCTGAGAGCTAAGATAGTGAGTCTTTATCTTAATATGTGTCACTAGCCACTCCAATCTACCATGATATTCTCACAACATTCTGTGCATGTTCACTTCTGAGCCCGAGTCATTGCATTATGCAGTATTGCTTCTTAGCCATGGCTAGGTATTTAGAGAGAAATGGAGAGTACTTACCCTGTATGCATGAAAGCACTGGGGGATGTTTATTTTGCTGTGTCATAGAGTCCTTTTCTGTGCTTATTCCAGGAGCTGCATCTTTTTGGCTTTTTTTTTCCTTCATGAGTGTTTTTGTTTTCCTACTATTTAAATCTTTTTGCATTTGTTCTTATTTTATAGAATAATTAGAATATTAGTAAAAATATCTTGATTTTAAGCAGTTTTCAAATTTGCATGTTTGTGAGCAATAGCTTGAACTTTTTAAATGTTTTCCAGTTTATCCTCAGAACCTTTCTGTGTGCTTTTTGTTTGCATCAAAATTCTATGAATAGTCTAGTCTTTCTGTATATACACATTGATAAAAATTGGAGTGTACACCTGTTACATATGACTTCTGTCAGATATTGGGGATTATTATTTTCTTTTAAGCAATGGGAATCTGAAAAATATCTTAACAGATCAGCTGCTCACATCCTGTGGAGCAATATTTGAGTCACTCTGTAAGGTAGCTGCAGGGCTTTTAGTATTAGACTCTAAATTGCAATTTCCTGTTTTGAAAAATCACATTCATTCTTTGCAGCTCCACTAATACCCTCTTCCAGGGTTTTCCCCCTGGTTTTTAAAAACACTTAACTTTTGCATTTTATCAAGTTCCTGTACAAGTTTGGTATAAGGCAAATGATGTTTTTATCTTGCTGCTTCAATTTATCAATATTTGGACTATTTTTAATCCTGAAATTCATAGTGATTTTTCTTCTTTTTCTCTGATGTATTTATTAACCAGTTATTTGTATCTCATTTGTATTAATCATAAATTACTTTTTGAATGAGAAAACAAAGATCTTTTTATTTCTACTTTGCTTTGCTTTGTGTTGGCAAAAACATCCTGTGTACATTGTCTTTTTTTCCAGTTCTGAGCAATGGTATACATTCACAATTGAGTTTAATAATGAAATGAAAAATTCATTAATGTGTCATGGGAGAAATAAATTAGCTCTAATTTGTTACCTAAGCAATCTCCTGGCTACCAAGTAGTCAGAGGTTTGAACTCCCAGAATGGATTATTTTCTTATTTTCAGGAGAAATGAATGGGTAGGGAGCTACAGGCCTAGTCCAACTTACCGATAAGTTTGATTGAGCAAATAACATTGAACAGAAATGTTAGCAGCAATTATATGCTTATTTTTGAAATACCAGAAGCATATTCGAAACTGCAGTTCAGCAGCTTGCTTTGGATATAGCTAGTGCTTCTCCCAGCTGTGTGGCAATACCGCTCTGTCTGCATTAAGCTCTGCTGAAGCTTGAGCACAAAGGATCCTAGCCAGCCATCCAGACATACAATTTTATTATGCTTCTCTCAAAATGCTGCAGGTACATCACAAAATTATGTTGTACAGACTTAGTTGAATGAGTGCTAAACATAGGTTATTTTCAACTATGGACAAGCTTAAATTCCTGATTTAACATCCAGAAAGAATGGACCCTTGCAAAGATAGTAAGACTACCTTTCCAATAAAAACCCTAAGAGCTGGGAAACAGGCAAAGTGCCAGTTCATTGGCAACTTCTTTTTTCCTCCATCAAGTAGCTTTTCAAAAATTATGTTCACAATTTACACTACTAAGTATAAAAGTAGTGATTCTTATGCTTTATAACATACGGCATTTTCCAGAGACAAAAAATGGCAGGTGGAATGTTCATGGCATCACACAAGTGTTTCCATGCCACCTCTGAAGATTCTTGTAAAAGTCAGAACCAGATGACTGACTTGAAAGGGGTGAACTGTTTCACTATCTGGCACATACTCAGTGTGGCTACTTGAGTTCAGGAAAATGTCCTTCCAGAACCCACAGCTCTCATAACTGTCTGTTCTAAAGTGTCTGAGCATTTGTTGTGGTTTAAGCCCAGCTGGAAATTAAGCACCAGCCAGCCATTCGCTCCATCTCCTTTCTTCCCACCCACTGCAGTGGAATGGCAAGGAGAATCAAGGCAAAACTTCTATGTTGAGATGAGAACAGTTTAATAATCAAAACCAAAGTAAAAAAGGGTAGTAATGGTAAATTATAATAATAATGAAAATAAAAAGAAAAAGGGAAAAAACCCAAGTGATGCACAATACATTTGCTCACCACCTGCTGACCAATACCCCCTTCCTGACCCAGACTGACCCCCTTTTCAGATAACTCCCCCCAGTTTATATACTGGGCATGATGTTCTATGGTGTGGAATATCCCTTTGGTCAGTTCAGGTCAACCATCCCAGCTGAGCTCCCACCCAGTTTCTTTTGCTTACCTTCTCACAGGCACAGCATGCGACAAGAAAAAAAATTCCTTGATTTCAGATAAACATAGCCTAGCAAAAACCAAAACATGAGTGTGGTACCAACACCATTTTCATTCCGAATCCAAACCACAGTGCTGCAACAGCTACTGAGAGGAAATTAGCTCTACCCTAGCGACAGCATTCTTTTGAAATGTGATATATTGACCATGTTAGGACAGCTTTCTGAAGCAGATGAAGGGTTCGAACTATTTCAGCCAACCCCCATATTCTTGATCAAAACTTCCTCCCTGATGGCAAATAGCAGAAACAGTTAATCTCCTGTTTAGTACTACAGGCTGAATTTCAGGCATGTGGCTCTTCACCTGCCTTGATTCACAGCAAAGACCTCTGATTTCAGAGTTGGATCCTTGGGGGGTTTTGCAGTGATTCATTAATATTAATAATCATTAAGGTACTAATGATCATAAGGTAAAAAATTAATTCTTTCTTCCTGGCTTCGTGATATTGTACTAACCAGTCCGAAGTTAGTTAGGAGACACCTCTCCCCTTTCTGGTGTGCAACTCATTGGGTGTCTGTCCCAAAACTTTGGTGTTAGCTGCTAACATTTGTTTATGAATATAAAATAGTTCATTTTAAGTTTTGTAAAATTTAATTCTGTTCCTCTGGTAAATAGGTACTTGAGGAACTACATGTATAAAACTACCTGTGAAATTTGTGACCACCCTACCACCATGTACTCTTACATGAAATCATTTTGTCATTGTTACTGTGCTGTTCTCTTTTCTAGTTTCCAAATAAAACAGTAGCCCAAGTTGCCTGCAGTATGCTGAACATGCTGATACATTATGTGCATAGACTTCAACTGTATCAAGCTGATTCACCTTTAAGAATTATTCAAGTAAGTAATATTTTTTTAAATTTGAAATTTTCAATTATTTTAAATGAAATACTACAATGTATTACCCTAAAATTAAACGGCTGAATATTGAGAACTATCTTTTGCAAAACATTGAATTAGTATAAACAATCTTACTTAACACTCGCAGTAGGGAATGTACTTAACACTAGCAGTAGGAAAGTTAAGTAGCACACTTAACTTCCTGACTCCAGTAATGGCATGTAATCTGTCTATATCAAACCTGTTTTTTTGCAGAGAAAAAATATCATGAGAATGTTGCCAATAAAGTACAAATATTTTTTATTATTAGATACCTTCAGATATGTGTATTTAAGTTCAGGGAGAAAAATGATTGCTTAAAATATGGATCGGCAATTGTATTTTGTATATCCATGAAAGAGTTTCAGTGTAAAGCAAAAATAATGTTTTTAATACGCTTCCCATAACAAGGAGGTAGACTATGGCCTCTGTGAATCTGAACCACAAAGAAAAGACAGAGCTCACTCAGGTTCTTTTTATGTGAAAGCTTCTTAAGAGATATAGTAAGCATTTCTGTACTCCTCTGCAGTCACATTTTTGATCAAGTAGAGACAGGGTATATACAAATTCTAGTAGTTCTAAGAAATAATGTAGCTCAGATAGCACCACACACAAACCAGTATCAGACTTCTTCCTGATCCTGCAAGTGTGTTGTCATGTTCTCTTCATGCCTGAATATTTGGGGTAGCTGTGTAATTTCATTGTCCTTAAGGCACCTACGTCAGTCAAACAGAACATACTCCTTAAATGTATTCTGCAAAACTCAATTACAAGTGTTTTTATTAAAAAAAAAAAATTGTTAAGGAATTCTGTAACTTGTCTCAAAATAATTGTAATAGAATTTAACCCATGAATCTAGTATCATGTCAGATTTACCTGCTTAAAAATTATTTTAAACTTAAATATTTAGATTATATTTTAAAAGAAATATTATATATTTCCCCAGATTCTGATAGCAACTATTACACATCTGCTACCCAGTACAGAAGCTTCCTCTTATGAGCAGGACAAGAGGGTAAGTATTTTTCATTTCTAGTACTTTCTGTCTCCTGAAAGCTGTGTCTCTTCTGAATTAGCTTTGCTTTGGGGCTCCTTGGGTCATTTAAATTTGGCCACTTTGGTGCAGTTGTTGCTGACAGCTCCATCATTCTGGGCTACCATTCCCACAAGGAGCTGGAGACCATCTGTTGCTCATTTTGGCCTTCAGAGCTTTGTTTCATCTCCTGTCTCTGTTTGCAAGAAGTCAGGGGCTGTTGTAGACTACACTCATATGCCAAGCTAACCACTTTTTCACTTGAGGATGCTTTCCATAAATGACCAAGTTTCCCCATGAACTGCTGTGGATCATTGTACATCAAATATCATATAGAAGATTGTCTCGCCTATTTTGACAAATGTAGTCCTACTGGGTTTCTTAAAACTTGATTAAAAATAAAAAGATTCAGTGCCCTTCATCATTAGGTTTATTATACTTTTGAGAGACACAACTTGTAATGTATTATGTGAAATGAGTAAATTAGGTAAATGGATTTTTTTTTAAGACATCTATTTAGCTTGAGAAATATTTTAGAGAATCTTGCCACTATTTATCTGAATTGTCTTCTTTTCCACAGCTGAATTGTAAAAATGAAAAATAATTATTTGGTCAGTAAGTTATTAATAATTTGGTGTGGATGTGTGTCTTAATCTAATTCTGTTCTAGAGTCTTTAAAAACATCCCAAGAGGAAGTTGATTCTTTTGCTAACTGAGTACCCTACAATACAGAAAGTAGTTGGGTTTCTTTCAGATTATATCTGGTGCTGCATAACGTTATTGATACGTTGTAAAGGACATTCTGTATTATTTATAAAGCACCAAATACAGGTTAAATAGTTCCATTTTGTGTAATCCTTGATCCACTTTACAGTGAAATTTACGTGCAGAATGGTGCATCAGCCTTATTTGGATCTGTGTTATCTGTCATTTTAAAAACAACACTCTACAAATCAATTTTGAAAACTCTGGGTATCCTCCTAAGTAGAGTGTCTGCTCACAGTCTTACCCTGGTGAGAAACTGTTGAACGGATGGCCTTTGTTAAATACCTCAGTAGCCAAAGTTTTTACTGATTCTATAGGTTTTGAACATACGGTGGTTAACAAGTGGGACCTGCCATTACTGCAGAAGGTTGACTTTACTGAATTGAAAAAAGAAAGCAAAACAAAGAAATAAAATAAAGTCATAAATATGAAGTAGCAGGTGCTGGCTTAATTGATTTGTAATGGAAAGTGTTTTTTCCAGTTGGTGGTTTCTTTACTTCTGTGCTTACTGGATTGGATAATGGCCTTGCCATTAAAGACTCTGCTGCAGCCTCTTCCCAGTACAGGAGCAGAAAACGATAAGACTGAAAGATCTGTTCTTAACTGTATATATAAGGTACCTGTTTCCTTACTCACTTACTAAGAATTTCTGTGTATGGAGTCAGTTTTCATGGAAATGAAGGCAAAAGTTTCCTGTAAGCTGACCTCCATTCTACTCCTGAAATATGGAGTGCTGGTTCAGTTCTTGCATGTTTCACATAACATGCTTGACCTTTGGTATATTTGGAATAGTAGATTTTGGTTTACATTTTGGATGGTAAACCAAGCCTTTTTATTGTATGTCATACCAATTGCAGATGCTTGTATTGTAGAAGACTAACTATACATTTAATACAAAAGGATGTAACTTTTATATATCAAGCAATTTCATTTAGCAACAAGCAAAGCAAAAAGCACTAAGTTATAATTACTGTCTTTAGGAACACAGGAGAAAGATAGGGGTTTTTATCTTTTTTGCAAGGGAAGGGGATTAAAACCTCTAGCAGCTTAGACCTAGTATATGTAATTAAAGAAGATAGGAGATCTAAAAATAAAGGTAGCTTAATGATTTTTTGGGAGTTTTGTTTCTTTATGGTTAAATTCCACTTTGGTGTAGACTCTGTTTTTATAATTTTCTTTGAAGACCAAAGTTTGTTTCTGTAAACACTAAGCAAATAAAATTTTCCAATGTTTTGTCATGCCTACCTTCTAATAAATCAAATTTTTAAATGTAAATAAAAATAAACTTCATTTCTTATAAAACTATCAAGTATAAATTTCAGTAGTTAATGTAATGAAATTCTGGTTTTGTTCTAGGTTCTGCATGGATGTGTCTATGGGTCTCAGTGTTTTAGCAACCCTAAATATTTTCCTCTAAGCATTTCTGATCTGGCATGTATGGATTATGATCCTTTCATGCATTTAGAAAGCTTAAAGGAACCAGAACCACTGCATTCTCCAGACTCGGAGAGGTCTTCTAAACTTCAGCCAGTCACGGAAGGTTTGTCTGATTACCTAAATACATTTTCTTTCAAGAAGATTTTATCTAGGTTTTCTGTACTGAAAGTACTGAAGTGTTAGTTTAAAGCACAGGTTCTCAGCTATATGTAGACACTAGGTAAGAACCATTAGTATGGAATAAGCAAACGTAATTTTGAGTAATTACCATTTGATTAACTGAAATAAGTATGTTCTGAACAACAAGATCAATATAATATGGATTCTTCTGTGCTCTGTGTATCACCAGAAGTGTTAAGTACTGCAACATGGATAAACATTGCTTTTCATTTTACTTTCAGTAAATTAATTTGATTTTTTATTAATTTTGCTCCTTTTTGTTGGAGTATTTTGGATTTTTGTTCCTGTTTGACATTGCAGTATTGAATGCTTTCTGTGAATTTTTTTAGCCTATCATAATTTGTTGTTAATCTCTTTTTACACTGCTTAAAACCACAGATTTGTCTAAAGAGAGAGAAATTTTCTCTCATCTGGTTAGAACCTTAGGAGGCCTGGGAATTAACGTTTTCTTGACAACTCAAAAATAAAAATAAAGCATCAAGAATCTAAGCTACAGAGGACTATCATGTATTGTGCAGTGTATCTAGTAAATATCAAATGGCTACATAGGGAAGAAAATTGAAAAAGATGAGATTAAGATATGAGCAACTCTGTGTAGTGCTATTCTGCCTCTGTATTAAGTTGTTCCATTTAGGCTTTTTTAAGGGTATTAAGAACCAGATAAATGCAGCAGTTCTTTGTAGCAGCTGTGTGCTAACAGCAGGTGATTTTGTGGTCTGTAGTGACTACGTGCTGTTTTTTATGTAGAGAAAATGGCTAATCATTGTGCCCTTGTCTAAGGCATGCTTCATCATCCTCAAGTACTTTTTTGGCCAAAGAATTCTAAACATAGAGCTGTCCCCTAATAAGCTCAGTATTGGATTGAACAAGTCTGATCTGAGAACTACTGGCAGGAGGAGCTGTAATTATTAAATTTACTGAAGAATGAAGCAAGGTACTATAGTTGGCTTTTCGTCAAATGGCTGTGGCCTTATTAGTAAAAAGTAATCATCTGTGGGGTCAGAATAAAAGAGGCTTCGAAGGATTCATTCTGTCCTAATTACAGTCTCACCTATACATATTATGTAAAGCCAGTATTTAAAGCATTTGCCAAAATTTACTTCCACTGCATGTTCTATTACAATGTAGTGAATTGTAGTAGCTTTTTATGCCTGGCATCTTTTGTATTCCGTAATAATCTGTAATTATGGGTTAGAAGCAAATGCTGTGTGCCTTTTTTAATCTGACAATCTGAAAAGACAACCCTGAATAGATTTCTCTTTAAATGAATACGGTTGCACAAAGCCTTATCATCAATATCTTCATTTTGCATTTCCAACCATGATCTTTTCTTTTATGATTTCTTGTTAAATTTCTTAATAGAAGTAATTTCAGATATTCCTTTTATCTCTCCAGATAAATTAAGTTTCAGGCCTCTGGAATTGTAAGTTAGAATGTGAAATTTAATTGGCAGACTACAGCATTATAATGCAACCCTGGTCCTGCAACCTTGGCACTTCTAGTCCCTATTGCCAGGCAGAGAATAAAATTGGCAGTGCTTAACCAATTGCACAACATCTGTTCTCCCTGGCATTATTGAAGGAGTGAGAGGAGTAAAAGTAGTGGATAACAACCAGTGTGGGTCTCTATCAAGACAGAGGGTCAATTAGTACAAGCTAGCAGCAGAACAGTATGCCAATGGGTCAACATCTTTTAGTAGAGTAAAAGGGCTATCATAGTATCTTTTTTGAAGGAATGGAAATGAGCAGGGCAGAAGTTGTAGGGAAATCAGGGAAGTTCTACAAAGACAGGGTAGGAATTGCAAGACTCCTTCCTTAGGTCACAAGCAAAGCTGAAAGTACTGAAATGACAGAATTCTTAAGACAGAGTGCTTTAATGGATGTGCTTGATTTCCCCTGTTACACCTCCCATTGTTCAAGGTCAGATCGAGTACAAGTTTTGTGGATACTTAGCCACAGCATAATGTGGTGTGAGACCAAGAAGATATAGGACTTAGAGTGACACAGCTGTGTAGTGGGGACAGGATCTACTGAGAGGTTTGGAGCAAGCCATTCAATAAACAGCAGGGCAAAGATTCCTCTGGTAACAGGTGTACATTGAGAAAGAAGATGATTATTGGCCCCTCTTTTTCAGTAACTTTCAAAGTTCTGTCTCTCACATGGAAGATCTTAACCTAGGATTATCTGTAAAATTGTCTTTGTTCTCCTTTTTGTATCTGGTAAAGTGGTAGATTTTAGTATGAGATATACAAAGAATAATTTGGAAATTAGTTATTAAGCATATTAAACTGTTGCATTTAAACCAGAATGGACTTTTAGCAGCTCTCAGTAAGGACATCAGTAGGAAGCTTTTATTGCACCACCAGAACTTGCAAACAACAAGTCTGTGATGCTTTCATACATTAAAAGAATCACTGGGCTTGTCTATGTGAAGGCTGATGACCTGTTCCTCTAGCTAGTATTGGCAACAACCTACTCTAGCTACAGTACAGGCATACAAATGTTGTCGGTGGTGGTTTGACCCTGGCTGGGTGCCAGCTGCCCACCAGTGCTGCTCCAATGCTGTTATTTGCCTCCTCATCTGGACAGGGTAGAGAAAATATAACAAAAGGCTCCTGGGTTGAGATAAAGACAGGAAGAGATCACTCACATATCACTGTCATGGGCAAAACAGATTTGACTTGGGGAAATTAATTGAATTTATTACCAAGCAAATCAGGATAGGATAATGAGAAATAAAACCAAGTCTTCAAAACACCATAGCCCTACCCCTTCCTCCTTCCCAGGTTTAACTTCATTGTGAATCTCTGTCTCCTCCTTGCCCCCAGTGGTGCAGGTGGATGGGAACTGGGGGACTGCAGTCAGTTCACCATGCATTGTTTCTGCTGCTCCTTCCTCCCCAGGGGAAGGACTCCTCATGCTCTTCCCCTGCTCCAGCATGGGGGCCCTCACACAGAAGACTTCTACAATACAAGTCCTTCCAATGGATGGCCATTCTTCATGAACTGCTCCACTGTGGGTCCCCTTCGTGGGGTTCAGTCCTGTAGGCCCAGGCTGCTCCAGCATGTGTCCCCCATCGGGTCACAAGTCCTCCCAGCAAACCAGCTCCAGCATGGGCTCCTCTCTCCACAGCACCACAGTTCCTGCCAAGAGTCTGGTACAATGTGGGCTTTCCACAGGATCACAGCCTCCTTTGGGCATCCACGTGCTCCAGCATGGGGTCCCGCAGGGGCTGTAGGTGGATATCTGTTCCACTGTGAACCCCCATGGGCTGCAGGGGCACATCCTGTCTCACCATGGTCTGCACCACAGGCTGCAGGGAATCTCTGCTCTGGTACCTGAAGCACCTCCTGCTCCTCCTTCTGCACTGACCTTGGTGTCTGCGGAGTAGTTGCTTTCACATATTCTCACTCTTCTCTTCTCTAGCTGCAATTTCCTTCTGCCCAATAATTCTTTTTCTTTCTTAACTCTGTTATTCCAGAGGCGTTACTTCCATCGCTGATCAGTTTGGCCTTGGTGAGCAGTGGGTCCAACTTGGAGCTGGCTGACACTGTCTTCGTCAGACACAGGGAAAGCTTCTAGCAGCTTTTCAGAGAAGCCACCCCTGTAACCCCAACACTACCAAAACCTTGCCACACAAACCCACTGTTCTAATGAACTGCACCTAACTAGCCAGCTTAGATTTCCACAAGCCAACCTGGACTGCATAGTGCCACAGTCTGCTAACTTACTTCTGAACTTTTCCATTTCATTTCAGGACTATAAACATATATGAAGGAGAATTTTTTACAATTAGAGACAAAAACATTTTGAAAGCTGTTCTTCATAGATCACAAATCTGTTAGAGATAGTTGTGATTGGAAGGTACTAGTAACATTACATAGATACAGTGGCCTATCAGTTATTGATTTGATTGATTTTCCCCCCATTACTCATATTTCTCTAAACAATTTTAAACTCTCTTGCATAGATTGATCATTTTTTTCTAGTAATTTTCTATTTCTAATGAAAAATTTTTCCCCGCCTGATGTTTAGTCTTTGCTTTTGTTTAAAAAGTAGAAATATAAATTACTTTTCATTTAAGGCTTTGCTGTTTGCCATTTTACTGAGAGGACACAAAATGCAGACTTTAAAAAAGTACTTTCTATGTAGTGCATCCTGATTTACACAGTTTGTGTTTCGTGGGGAATATTCTAGAGATGGGTTCTCTGTAACTTCTTGTCTTTATAGCTGAAGTTTAAAATTAGAAAGGAATGAGACTTGCTTAAACTAATGTAAAATACAGGAAACTAAGCTTAGAGGAACACTCTTAGGCTCTCTCTAAATGTAATGAAGGAAAAAGAAGATATTTTAGAGAGTGATTCATCCCATTGCTCCAGTTTGAGATTAATCAGTCTGTACAGGTCATCGTTCTTTAGACAGCTAAAAGGATGAGGAGAGTTAAACTCCACTTTCAGTCATTACTTTATACTTCTACTACATAACCTTAGTTGTTTAAAACTGTTCAGCCAAAGTTGAATTAAAAAGTTGATAACACATGTGAAGGAAATTCAGGAATCCTTCATTCATGCCACAGATACAAATGAGTAGTGATGGACCTTCAGCTTTTCCACAGAAGAGGTAATTTCAAGACTGAGAAAAATAAATAGTATAACATGCTTCTAATAAATTAACATGATCATATACACGTACAAATTACATCGTCCAAGCCAGAGGCAGTATCACTGTAAACAGAGCAGCGATGTGTTCTCTCAGGAAGACAGGGCAACAAAGCAGTGAGCCAGACTGCCTTAATCTGTAATCATATGACTTAGTTTGCAGAATTTGTGGTAAAGCTGTGATGGCTTGCATTATTACATATTTTCATTTGCCCTCCAGAAACAAAGGGCATGGATTAGATACTCATGTTTTAATATTTTAATACATTGAATGTCCAGTTATTCCTAATTGAGGAGATGTTCTTTGAGGAATAAATTAATTTAAAATTTTCATAATTTCAAAATGCATTACTAGGCTTGGGATTTTTTTCTTTTTTTTCTTTTTTTTTTTTATTCCTGGGGAAACCATCACCAAAATCTGATTTTCTGTGTGGCAAAAATATTTCAATATTGCTTTATTTTATTTTAACATAACAGGTTGCATCTTACAGTTTACTTTTCAGTATACTTCTCTTGATACTTCTAATTCTAGTTTTCTGTGTCATTTTTAGATCAACAACACTGTATTCTGAGAGAAGACTTAGACAAGTGTTTGCATTTTATAAAAGAAACAATGACAGATTTATGATTTTAATTCAAGTGCAAAGTTTTCAGGAAAAGGCTGTATTAGGACTGAGAATGGATCTTCCAAATTTAAATTAATTGTTCACCTCTTTATATCACTGTGTCACCTTACTTTTCCATAAGTCCCTTAGGCTCCTAAGGGAGTAAATTCACACACACAGGCACAAAACAACCATGGTCAAGTTTGAGATCTTTACAGTTTGCCACACAAGAGTAATAGTAATAACTTACATGCTAGAAGGTCCTTATTTCTTCAGGTTTCTCAGCAGAATTTAACAGGGGCCATTTAACCTCTATAGAGTGGGACTTCCGGTATCTGGAGAGCTTGTGTGTCTCTGCTCCTTGGAACCTGAGAAAAATACTACCTTATTTATCTGTGCAGTGGCAAGTGCTAAATACTTGGTATAAATATCCTGACAAAGATGGGCCACCCTCTGCATTGTCCAGGTGCTAGTCAATAATGTGCTGATAAATGATTCTTCAAGCACCCATCTTATTTTCTCTTTGTTTTGTATAAGATCTGCTTCCAGCTCCTTCTTATATTTCAGCAGATGGCACTATAACTTAATTTCCTTCTATGCTGCCAGTATCTGGACGCTTAATTCAGCGTCACTGAATGCTTTTCTATTTGTAAATTTAAAACCTCAAGAAGGCTATAGATGATAAAAATATAATCTCTAATTTGCTTATATTAGTTCTCAAGGCATTAATTTATTAAAATACTTGAGTAGACGTGTTGCTGGACATGAGTTTTGTAATTATGTAAATATTATGTTGATTTTGCCAGCTATTAACTGGATGAAATGTTTCCCTTTTTGCAGGTCAGATATAGTGCTCCCTAAAGGAAGAGAATAGCCAGAATCCCAAACATCTCGTACATGCTGTACCCAAATCTTTTGGGGAGAAAAAGGGCAAATACATACTATCTGTTTATTTCTGCAGATGCTGAATGCATCCATCTTCAGAAACTGAAGATCTATAATGGCAGTCAGTACACAACACAAATTTGCCTTTATTTTTCCAATTAAACCAATTAAGACATCTGAAACTGCAAAAAAGAGATTTGTTTATTAAACATTAGGTTTTGCAGCTTATAAATATCCAACATAAAGGGATATTTTCATTCATTATACCTTACTTCTATGTCCAAGAGGTTACATATTCTCAGTAAATAGTGAATGAAAAGGTAACATCGTTCAGAACATTCTGGTTTGATGGATTTTTGGTGAGAAAGAAGACGGGAAGCATTTTCAGCAGTTTTCAATGTTTAATGTAATTTAAAATACATGATGTAATCCTGAGGAATACCGTTTTTTAATCTTCCTTTTGTAAATCCCAAATTCAGGGCATCCATGCACAGTTACAAGAGGCAGGATACAGAAAACAAGTACTTCGCCATTTTGATCTTGTTCCCTGTTCTTATTCAGTCGTATTCCGCAGTGTAATATTTTTGTGTATGGGTTCTTCAGTGAGTCCCCTGAACCAGTTGACAGTTCGCTGCCTGAGACAGTCACTTTGTCCAGCTCGTGTACTTCCTGTAGACTGGACTTGATAAAAATAATACAGTAACAATATAGTACTGAGTTAGCAGGATGTGATATAAATATTAGAAATATCTTTTGTGAATTTAGATGACATAACATGCAAGTGAAAGGTATGCAGCAAAGAAGGTGGGAAAAACCATGTGCATCTCACAGGATGAATTTCACATGAGATGGGCACAATTAACTCCTCTTTCTCCCTCCCAAGGTTTTCTAACCTGAATCTTCTTAAAATGCAGTTGTGGCATAAGATTTCCTTTTTGAATATTTTGATAATGTTCGATTGTGTTCAATATAGTCAGCCTGGTCTTTGATTTTGTACTTTAAAATTATCCAGTGCTATTCTCAAGCTAACCTACAGCTATATGATCCCCAGGGAAATTAAGATGGATTAGACCTTTTGTACATCTCTCTTCCTTTGTATTTCTCAATGTAATGATGTGTATAAATATAAAAATACACTGCAGTTGAAATGGACATCTTACAACACAGTTATGATCTCTATTTCAACATCAGTTTAAGGTTTATTTTCACTAGATAAGAATTTGTGTATTTTAGAAGAACAATGCTGATAACAAAGCTATGGCAGAGGAAGTATGATCGGCTGTAAAATAATGAAGATGCTTCTTTAACTGTTTTAAGATTTTTTGTGCTATTTATATACAAGACCAATGGTCATCAAAACACATACTTTCCGTTACTGAATTGCATGTATCCTCAGCTTGCAGTGCTCATTCTCTGTTTAAAACTCAGTAAGAGACCAAAAGAAGTAAATTTCAGTGTTGTTTTCTGAACTCTTAGTTTAAAACCTGTGCTCTTTCTCTTGCAGTGAAAACTCACATGCAACAAGGATTAATTTCTGTTGCTGCTCGCACTGTGATAACACATCTAGTCAACCACTTAGGCCACTATCCTATGAGCGGAGGTCCTGCTATGCTGACCAGTCAAGTGTGTGAAAACAATGACAATCCATACAGTGAAAGTCCTGAGCTTTCTCCTGAACTTTTTGAGAACCCAAATCTTCAATTCTTTGTATTAAACAATACTTCTCTGGTGTCTTGCATACAAATCCAAGCAGAAGATGACATGCCTGGGGGAGGACTGTCTGCTGGACTTGCATCTGCTAATTCAAATGTTAGAATTATAGTGCGTGATCTGTCTGGGAAATACTCGTGGGATTCAGCCATTTTGTACGGACCCTCATCTTTATGCGGATCTTCACAACAAACATCTTTTGCACTTTCATTGTCTCAGCAAGATAAACCAGAAGATGCTCTTTCATCTTTTGAGCATGTGGAGGATGTATCAGCAAGAGATGGAATTACACTCCAAGTTAAAAGGAAATTTAGAGACACTGTACCAACATGGGATACAATTAAGGATGATGAAGATGCTCTTGATGAGCTGCTGCAGTATTTAGGTGTTACAAGCCCTGAATGCTTACAGAGAACTGGTGTTTCACTCAACATCCCTGCTCCTCAACCAGTCTGCATCTCAGAAAAGCAGGAGAACGATGTCATCAATGCAATTCTGAAGCAGCACACAGAAGAGAGAGAATTTGTTGAAAAGCATTTCAATGATGTAAATATGAGGGCTATGGAGCAGGACGAGCCAACCTCACAAAAGCCACAGTCAGCATTTTACTACTGTAGATTACTTCTCAGTATCCTGGGAATGAATTCATGGGATAAAAGGTAAAACTACTCATATTTTAAGAACTTTTTTTAAGGAATTGTGCTATTCTTACCTTAATCATGGAGTTTGTTAAACCAAAAACATTCCAGGCCAGCTAGCAAAAGAGACAGGATGTGCAACTAAGGGCAAAATACCAGCTCTCTTCTGTTTTTCAGCCTGTCATTTACAGAGACAGAAAGGAGGAATCTGTTGCATTTATTGATTCATATTCTTTCCTTAGAAAGTGTTTGAAGGCAAATTGAAGGAGGGATGTATTTTCTTTGCTTCCCATGTATGTTGCTGCAAAAGTTGTTACCTTTCTATGTCAGAGGAATACTCAGTGTCATATTCTCAGCTATTGTGTCGCTGGGCAGTGTCCTGCTGCTTTGTCTGCTAAAAGCATGCTTGCATGCAGCCTCAAAGCATTGCATGTGTGTTAGCTAATGAGAAAGATGTGTCCCCTACAATTTATTTCAACATTGGCTGTGCTTGAGTATTGTTTGAATATTGTTTAGAACAACAGGAGAGAAGCCATGTTCAGTTACAGAAGTAATGTCTCTTTACTTTATTATTTTTGTGGGGGTGTAGTTAAGTGCATGTCTGCATATACATGTGGATATGTACAAATATTAGCATCCTAGCATTTATGGGTCTTTCTGAAATCTTTTGCCATTGCTGTCAAATTCCATATTAGAATCATTGATATATTTTCCTGTTATAAAGGGAAATGGATATTCTGTAAAGTAAAAATAATCTGTGTCAGATATCACTGAAATCAGACAAAATGTTGGTGTTACAACCCTTATTTGGGTCTTTAATTCCTCAAGGCAGTCTGGTTTTGAACAGGACTGCTCTTAATTCCACAGTATTTCGTGGGAAACATCTTAAGCACAGTTGAAAAGAAATGAAAACTGCCTTTCTTGCTCTAGCACACTGGTTTTGTTTTTTCTTTAAGTAAGTTGTTACAGCTGGCTGGGTGATTACTGAGCTAAGTTCTGCTCTGCAGTTCAGGATAGCAAAAGTTCCGTGTTGAATGCACCAACTTCCTACAACAGTAGATTAATGGAAGTTTTTTTTGTCACTAAGCATATATGTTTGGTCTAGCAGTGTGAGGCTTATGTATGTTCCTCTGTAGAGAAGAAATGGATCCCAGTCAGATCCAACAGGTTGACAAAAGAAAGTGGAAAGCAATAGAGGCTATACTCAGGACTGTAATGAATATAGAAGATTTGCTGGAGTAAGAAAAATTGCTTGTATATTTTTTTTAAGATGTCTTAATTTTTAAATATTAAGAAAGGACTGTTGAAAAGGCAGAAGCATTTGTCGACTGTTCCTGAGTGGGCCTGGATATGTTCTTGTACTGTTCTTGTACTGTTCTGTATCCATCAGTGAAGAGGTGATAAAAGAGTTACAAATTTCTCTATTTAGAAGGAGCTTTCATCTCCTGAAAAAAAATGAGAAGTTACTTCGAGAACTCAGAAATTTGGACTCAAGACAATGGTAAATTCTTTTAATGACTGCCTACTTACTTGTTTTAAGTGTGTTTTTACTCAAATGGCACTAATTGCATAGATGTGAGAGCTGAGCTGACTTTTTAAATAGTTTTTTTAATTATTAATGTATTTTGCATAGTACTGTAGTTTTTTTCTGTTATATTGAAGTTGCATTAGTTTTATTTGTAGGGTCAAATTCTGCACGTAGGATACTATGAGATAAGGAAATTTCAAAATAACTTATGAGCATTTGTATATGCATAACATTAAATTGTTCTGAAACTTTGATATATCAAAGTCTCCACATTTTAAGCTTTGGTTGATTGTTTGTCTTTTCAAATGGTCCCAGTATTTGAAGACACAGACCTCTAGTTGGAATTGTAGCACAGAATTAAAAACTGACTTGTTTTTGTAGAAGCTGAAACAAAACCCAGTGGAGGTTTTGTTTAGGAAGTTTGTTAGAAGTGTGAGAACCCACCTCCACTTGTTCCAATGTCTAACAGCAACCTGTCAATAGAAGACATTTAAATGATGATGATCTTTTAAAGAAGATGCCTAAAGATTCTTCATTCAGTTGCACTAGCTGCATTTTCACAGTATTCAGAAGGCACTGTTGTTGATGGGCAGTGCAGTATGTATAATGCTCATGTTACAGGTTTTGCCCATGTCAAAAGCCCAGCTATTTCATTAGCAATTGGTACAGCCAGCACCATCCTGCATCTTAGAAGTGGTAAAAGGGGTAAATGTTGCTCATGTATAGCAAAACTTAAGGCTCTAGAGAAGAGGACACTAGGAAAGACAGAATGAGCATATGAAAATATAGGGGATATCCAAAAAAGAAGCCATATAGTTGTATTGTAATTCCACCATGCATTTTTTATGCTTTAAAAGCCATGGTCTGTGTGTATTGTTTGCATATTTTCATCTCGTATTAGTTAAGGCGCTGTCATGCAATGACCATTCTGTTTTACAGCCGAGAGACACACAAGATTGCAGTGTTTTATGTTGCTGAGGGACAGGAAGATAAACACTCCATTCTTACGAATACTGGGGGAAGTCAAGCCTATGAGGATTTTGTAGCTGGTCTTGGCTGGGAGGTATTTATTAAAATGTTTTTATCCTAGGTTTTTTTACAAAGAAAATTATGGATCTCTTTATATATTACAAGTCTTTGGCTCTTCAGCATTACTCACAAGTACTGAAATACACTGGTTTAAAAATGGGATTCAGAGAAGAATGCCTGTTTTAGTTTCATTAGCAATATTAGCCATTTAAACTTAAGCTCCTAACAATTGAAGACAGTTTGTGAGGGCAAAGATAATTCTTTAATGTACAGTTCTGTACTTTGCTTTCATTGACTGTTTAGGAGGCATCTTGATTTCCCTGTAAGCTTGTAAAGTGTTGAGTCCGTTGAAGTTTGAGCTTTGCTCAGATTTGGAACTTCAAAAAGTACAGACAAGCAGCTTCTGACATACTCTTTTTCCTCCTGCCTTCCACTGCAGGCATGTATCAGTTCACACACTGCACTCTACTTCTCTTCCAGCAGTCAGAAATATTGTGATGTACCCTATTATCTATGTGGGCCTGCAGCTCTTTAGTCACTTGTTCAGTACTGTTACAAGGATTTCCTTTTTTCCATCTTTCTTTCAGATGCACAGGATTAATTACCACTGTAAAGTTCAATTTGGCACTGAATGGCTTTTGGTCCTGGTTGGCTGTATAGGAAGCTGCAGGTTTTTTGTTCCTCTTTCGACTTGTACTCATCAGGAGTGTCCACATGAGCGTCTATCTTACATGTTCTTTGTGTTTCTTTACTCCTTAGGTATAAAAGGGCACTACCAGATTAACTGTGTGGATAATGACTCTGACTTTTCCACAGGAACAGAGGAAAACAGCTACAAGTCTGCTGATTTTCATGAACATAGATGTTTATTTCCCACATTCAGGAGAAAAAAACTCCACATTAGTACCATCAAATATCCTTCTTTAGTGGTTTCATTCTCTTAGGCATTATTAGTTAGTTTAGAGAGTTGCTAATTTGGATTAATGTTCCATAATGAGACAACTAATATTTTAGCATCTTAGCATTAAATTCTGCATTCTTTAGTATCAGAAGCCCAAATATATCCCATGTGGGCAGAGATTAAATATATTCACATCTGAAATACAACTTTCTGTAGTCACTGTTTTAAGGGTGAAGCAGCACATTAAACATGCTTACTTACTTCAGTGTCAGACTATTTCCCATAGATCTAAGACTTACAAACTTATTTTTAAATTATCAGTTAGTTTCCTCTGAGTTTTTTTTTTTATATTCACAGAATGAAAATTCCTTTAAAAAAATATATGGAAGGTAATAAATTACCTGGCTCGTATCCAGAGTTTTTCCAGAGTTCAGGGCAAGGTTGATGTAGTATCAGAGAATTTTAAAAAATACAAAAAGCACATGTAAATGGCTAGGGAATGACCAGGGAATGACCAGGGAATAATGCAATAAATATTATTTACACAATCTTTCCTTTCCTCTAACCTCATCTTTCCAGTAGTTTCTGTGGTGACCGTGGGATATAGAATGCTAGTGCACTGCTCTTGATTTCCATTCCAGTCAGCAAGTCTGAGCTCTTTTAGAAAAAAAGCTAACTATACTGTCATGAGAAGGATCTTCACTTTTAAAGTTCAGTTGAAAGTGCATTTTAAAGTAGAAAGGGTATATTTATTACCTGGTAATTTTTGTTCTTGTAAAGTTTCCTGGTCTTTATTTCTAGGTAAATCTCACAAACCATTGTGGCTTTATGGGAGGACTGCAAAAAAACAAAAGCACTGGATTGACCACTCCATATTTTGCTACCTCAACAGTAGAAGTAATGTTCCATGTGTCAACAAGAATGCCTTCTGATTCAGATGACTCTTTAACAAAAAAGGTAAGTGTCTCTGAATAAATAGTGTTCTCTTGGTAATTAACCTAGAGAAATTAGAGTCAAAGAAAATCTAGTAACTTTAAGAAAAAATCCAACACAACAACAAAACACCATAAAATATCATAACATCCTTACCTGCTAAGTTGGTATATTCTCTACCAATTTCTAATTTTACCATACTGGTGATCTTTACCATCATTGCAATTGTGCCGGAACATATGTAAAGGGGGAGAAAGTGCAGGGGAGTAATGGTTGGTGTAGAAGAAAAAGTATTACATCTCAATGATGTCTTTGTACTTTTGAAACCTTAGGCGCCCGTTAAGATATATCTGGTGAGTACTTTCTGAGATGACTTTTTTTTACTTAAGGGTCATGTGCTGGTTATTAACATAATTTTCCCTTTTAAAAAATAAAAGTTAAAAATATTAAGACGATCTTTATTGTATATAAGGTGTTTTGTCTTGGAGAAGGCACAGATGCTCAACAGTGATCTGATCCTTACAGCTGCATGAAGAAAAAAATGGGTTTCTGTATTGGTATTTTTTTTTCTTTAGAATTTAATAAATTCCACATTAGTAATAATAAGTTATAGTCTTGAACATGTGTCTAATTATAAATGAACAATTAGCCATCCTTAGACTGTGCCCCCATCCTGCATACATGTATCTTCAGATGTGCTAATCCATTCACTAGACACGTTAATGAGCACTGGTTGAAGTGTAATATTGGAAGAGCTGAAGCTGGTTGACCTCAGCATGGACTTTAATACTTGTAATTAAATTAGATGGTAGACAGTTAGTAAAGAGAGAAATAGCCATGCCTCTGGCAAGCCTCAATTATTAATGACTTCTTTTTCTTTGTGTTCAACTTGAAGAAAAAATATTATTGTTCTTATTATAGACTGACTATGAATTCTAACTTCTCACTGTTCCGTCTCAGGTTGGTTTGGTTGGTGTGGGGTTTTTGAATTAAAAATGCTTTTGCTTGTATGCCTATGATGCTGCATCCTTTCTGTTCTTTATTTCCCGAAGTAGAGTCAGGGTAATACTTAGGTTGTTAAATGATTTATAAAAGTGGTTAATAGCAAAAATAACTAATTTAAAAATTAAATCATTGCCACTCTTTTAGTATAGAACAATGTGGAGGGGGAATTTAAGTTGACTGACTTCTTTATTTTTTAAACAAAAACATGATTTTATAAAACACAGCTTGTAATTAACCTCACAATGTTTGTTTATAATCTCTTTGAACTAGACCATTACAAAGTGTTGAAAAGGGGGAAGATAGGTCACAGTGAAAAATAATTAATAGTGAATAATTTGAAGATGCTATGGACTTCAGCAGAACACAGAGGCAAGATCTCGTGTCTGTTTCCGGGAGCACATCGTGAATGAGTATTTTAGGTACCTCAAAGAATGACCAGCAAAGGCATTGGCAAAGGCAGGTTTAATATTCAAATAGAAGTGTGACACAGTTCGTTGGCAAGGTTTAGTCTACTGCCTACGGGACAGAGAAGAGTCAGACTAAAATGTAAAATAAATCAGTCTAAAACTAAAGTCAACCGAGTATGATCTGTGTGGAGGCTGGGGATGAAAAAAGGGTAAGGATGGGAAAAAGGGTAAGGATAAAAAGCAATGAGGAAGATCCTCCCAATGAGTCACAAGGTTCAGAGTGGAGCCCCTTGCCAAACTTAGCCCCAGACTTGAATGATGATTTAGGCTTAAAGCTTTTACCAGCACGTAAACTTAACAGCACTTAACATCGATAGCTTAATTTAAACAATTTAGCAAAAGATTCCATAGAATTTACTATAGCACAACAGTAACTCACTTATAGGCCTAACTTACTTACAAATCTAAAGTACTTAATCCAAGAGCAACATTCATAGTACAGTTGCTATAGCACATTTACACTTGTATGCACACAGATCTAAAGGACTATGTATGAGGTATATACCTGTAAAAAATTCCCCTTGACTTCAGTGAACTACTCATGTCGGATGCCTTTGCATCTTCTCAACAAGTGAAGGGGTTGATCCTCGAACAGTGTGGGTATCAGCCCAGGCTCCAACACTGCCATTTGACAGTGATCCTCTGAGTACAGCAAACTTTAGAGTTTGCTGCCTCTGAGAGGTGTCTCACTCGGAGATTGCTGGCTGTAGCCAACTGGTGGTCCGGGAGAGCTCAAAGGGTCTCACTTAAAACCACTGTTTATAGCGCTGCAAGAAAGTTGAATTTGGTCATGGTAATTTTCCATTCTGTCCACAATTTGGGTTGGTAACTTCCTTTGAAAGTTTGATTACAACTTCAATTACCAGTTCCACTTGGGCTGTTATTCATGTAAGAAAAGTAAATTTCCAAGGTTGTTCACTAAAAAACAGGAGCTCATTAGATAGCACAAGTTCCTGGGACCAGACAAGGTTTCTGATATGCTCAAGAGAGGCTTAGCGCAGGTGCTGTTTGTCAAGGCCGAGGCCTAATGAGCATTTCTAAGATGACAGTGCAGTCCAAGGGGTAGGGAGGAATGTAGCACCACAGAACACTCTGCATCTACATATAGTTGTGCTTGCCAGGCAAGGTTCAGTGCTGGTCCAGATTTCCTGTGATTCAGCTTGTCAAAATTTTGTCAGCTGGGCTTCTTAACAATTCCAGCATGCCCCAGGCCTGTTTCTCCACTGCTTTACCAACAATCTCACTCGTCAGTAATTTGAAATATTTGAGGTCTGTATGGATATGTAGAGTGTATCAGTAGATTAGGATTATATTTGTGTCTTAGCAAGTGATTGACTGTTTAATGAAGCTACTTTATTTCTCTGTGGCTTTCTTTTCTGTTCTTCCTCAGTGTTTTGATTTTGTTCATTTTAAACACATTTTCCCAAGAAGAAGTGTTTGTGAGCCTCTCTGTCTGTCTCTCCTCCCTTCCCTAATAGTTTTTGGCCCATTCCAATCAAATCTAATAGAGACATGTTTCAAAGCTGTTCGTTTTGTGTATGTTTAATGATGATAGGCTAAGTAAAGGAGATAGAGTAGGTGGGATTTCTAGTGCTCCTACTCAGCAAGTCAAGACTTTGTGGGAAGAAGCATTAGATATCAAGGATCCAGCAGCAAAGAGAGATGTTAAGAAATTCATCCTAAACTTGAGAGAAACATCAGCTGAAGTTTACATCTTGGGATAAACCAGCAAGTGCTATCAGGAGACATGAGTAGGAAAACAGTCTTAATTAATTTACTATTTCTGCAACTATTCATGCTACTTGGACTGAACATATCAGCAAAGGGATTGTGTTTCATGAAATACTGTTCAGCTCACACACTATCAAAATTATTTGAGAGCCATATGAGTGCTAACAGTTCTAATTGTTCTGAGTGCATGTACTGTTTGTGACCTTCAGAGGAACTTGAGATTTGAGCTTCTCTACAGGTCTTTCATGTGATTTTTTTGTCTGTTTTTTTCAATGGGAGAGGAACAAGCAAACTTGCAGTAGTTGGCTTTGAATGGCTGCTGGTTTTTATATTGTAAATGTGCCTAGAGGTACATGATAGGTTCATCTTATAAATGGAAATTAAATTAAATTAAAACAAAACTTCTTCCTGCCAGTTGAGCCGCTGCAAAATCAAGATTCTGCTGTTTCAGGGACTAAGCCATTTTTAAACTGATTTTCCATCACTCTTAGAGAGTAGTAAAGGATAGTTTTAAGTGTCTTGATATCTCTGAAGCATTTGTTTCTGAAGATATGAACAAGAGCAAAAAAGATATGAATTCAAGAACCGATGAAAAACTTTTGATTGTGTAAAGGAACTTAACATTGAAATACATATATAAAATAACTATTTAATTTGCAAATACTAAATTAAAGGTTTAATGCTGATGATGCAATTCGTTCTGGTTTTCTTACAATTAAACGTTAGAGTAAAAAGTATTTACACTACCTTACAAGAACAAGCTTGCAGAGAGTATCAGGACTAAATAATGTGAAGACTCAGTTCACAGAATGAGAAGGGTTGTAGAGGCACATAAATGAGCAATTGCCTGTCTAGTTCCTCCTTCCTTAGGAGGAACTTTCTAAAGAAGTCAAGGCATTGTAAGTGAGAATATTATACATGCAATATGTAAATTAAAAGTAGGAATGTTAATGATTGAATACTAATTCATCTTGAGCTTTTGGTGTATTGCATGATTCTAAGTTGTGCATGACATGATCCTAATCACATAAGATCATTACAGCTCCCAGTACTTAAGGCTTTTTATTGTGTTGCTAACATGTATTGGAAACTTGAAGGTTTATAGATGTGTATTATTAGTACAGTATTTTTTTGAGTTACAATTATATTCACGTATTGCTGAGAAACCAAGCCAAACAAGCAAAATACCCAAACACACCATAGTTATTGAGACAGAGTTTTGTGAAAAATTCATCTAGAAGGTACATGACTGTAGACAGTAATGCTGTTAACATCTAATGGGCAAAAGTAGCTCCATAAAGCCATTACTTCATATATCTCTGCTTCTTTTGTTCTTTTGGTAATAAACACTTCCATTTTTGAAGAAGAAAGAAGTTGAGTTTTTCTTCTGTTCTATCAGAAGAAAATATAATAGCTTCTTTTTCTCCCTCCTTTAGGTAAGTGGGTATTAGAAATTACAGTAATTTTGGCAAGAGTTCAAGGGTTAATGTAACAGATAAATAAAAGGAATTTTCTGTAAATTGAGCCCTGCATTATTTCACTTGTCTTGCCTTTCCAAACCTAACTCATTTAATTTTAAAAAGTAAATACTTAAATTCTTCCTGACAGTGTGCTTTGCTTTTACTATCGTTTATTACTTCAATTATACTTGGTATCACTTAGAACAATCTGCCATTTGGAAATTTCAGTATAGCCTGCAGCTTAGTTTAAAGTCTGGCTGCTATTGTAACATGTACAGCATATGACACTAATGTATCAAAATTAGATTTGATCATCCCTCCTGGTTATATTTATTTCACGTTTCTTTTGTATTCAGTTAACATAAATGTATTAGGAGAGCTGACACATGATGATGGTTATAGAGTAAGAATATTTTAAAGTATTTTGAGTTAAATTTGAAATTTCAGGTAACCTAACAGTCGGTCATTTTTATATATTTGTTCTAATGGAGTAGAGTTTCAAAGCAAGCCTGAGAAAAATCTGTTTGTCTCCCTTATCTCCTCAGGGCTGTCTTCCCGACAGCTCAGGTTTAAAATGGCTAAAACAGAGCTCTTAATCTCTTTCTCTTTGCCATCTTTCTGGACCACCACAGATAGCATGACCATTGTGCCTGTCACTTGTGCCCATAGCCTGAAATCATCTTTAATTTGGTCCACTTTCTGGATTCTTACATTCATTTTGTGCTTGCAACTCTTCTTTTTCCCACCTAGCATTTCTTCCAATATAGCCTTTCCATACACACAGTTAAAATTTATTCTCTGTATCGTAAACTGTTGTTTTGATTGCTGAACCTTCCTTTCTCTGGTCTTGACACTTTTATTCTTGAAGAATGCTGATATAAACAACATTTTCCTAATCTTTAACATCTTTTTACAGCTTCTCTGCATTTGTCCATCTCCATTTTGTGTCATGTCTTATGCTTAGGTAATAAACTCTCTAAGGCAGTTTGATCTGCATTTAGAGTGTTAGAATACTGGTGTGTAACCTATAGTTCCAGGTGTTTCCAGTGTATTATCAGTTGCTCAAAGTATAACATTATTTTAGGACTTTTTATTCTTTATATTATTGCAGTGACTTGTGTCTCTGGTACTAATTTGCACTTTGTTAGGCTTACTGTGATGTATGCACATAAGAAGTTGTAAATTCAGGAAAACAAGGTCAGGAAATAAGTGTAAAGACAACTGGTGGTGAGTTTTGAATAACCATTACCACAGAACTCAGTCTTGACAGCTGTCCATTCTGTGTGCACCAAATCCCATTCTATTAGATAACACTGGGACCACACCTTCTTGGGAAATCATGGTTTTGTCTGTCCGTAAGGTTTCAATGAGCAGAGGTGGTTGTAGCTCAGTATCTTTGTTCTGCTTGTGTCCAGGGCACTGAATTCTGGGATGCTTCAAATTCAATACAAAGGAATAAAGAATCCAGATCAAAGTTGAAAGAGGTCAGGCTCTGGCTCTCCTGTGGTGTAATAACTACAGTGAATGATGGATTCTCAAAATGTATCCTGTGCTTGTAGGAGATCTTGGTTGTTTAGCACTGCTGAATTTCAAGATCTTCAAATGAAAAATTCAGAAGAAATTTGTAATTCTTCTTTCTAAAAAGTTTATGCAAAACCTAGCAGATGAAATAAGCCAGGAAAGCTTTTCAAGTCAATTTCAGGTATCAGATCTCTTCCATGAATCAAGTGTTGTTGATGAGTCAAGTTACCATCATTCACACTTTTTCAGAAGCTTTGCTTGCTGACCAAGGCGAGAACATCTGAAAAAAGCAATAAGGAGCACTGTGTCAGTAGTGTCAGAGCTTCTGATCTGATCTTGAAAAAAGAACAGAATGACTTATCTAGAACTTAGTTATTCTCCAAATATAAAATAAGCAACACACAACCTTGTTTTCTTGTCTATTATTTTTGTCATCTGACCACCTACAATAGAAACAAGGTTTTGATCCTGAGTACTTTTCATTTTGTTATATATCACCATTCATACTTTATACCATCATCCACCTACTTGCACCATCTGATTTTGGCTCTTAATCCATTACATGTCACAGAGATGCCATTCTACATTTTACTCAAGCTGGGTTATTGCCAGATCATTCTGGATAGTAATCATGAGGTGAAATACATTTGACAGGACTTGGAACTCTGAAGTTATCTGATTCATTTTCCTTTCCCTCTGAAGAAGTTTCTGCTTTTAGCCTGGAATGTATTCTCACACATATATATGAGTATTAAGCAAACTTTGGAATTGGAAAAAAAAGTTGCTGATGGCTTCAGTACACTTGGCATCCAAAAATATGTGTCCCTTGTCATTAATCCTGCTGAAATAACCACACAGTACCCTTTTATCACAGCAAAATCTGTATCAGTCTAATATGAAAGTATGCATCAGTAGTGATGCTCCATCTGGGTAGCTTTCACAGAAGTGCAAGAACTCGTATCCTATCTGATTAACTGCAGGTATCAACAGGTACACAGGGCAACCTTGGATAAGTGAAATTCAGAAACAGTGATGCCCTCAAGAAGCTGCAATATCTAAACTCTCGGCATGTTTTGGATTTTAAAGCTATTTATTTGGCATGTACACTGTCACTATCACTTGTTTCTAACGGTCTATGAGTTTATTGTCTCTGAGTCCAAATATGGCAATTAAAGGAGGAATAATTCTTTTAGTAAATAGTTCAATATTGCTGAATTATGAATGGTGCAGTGCATTGATGGTGTATCAGTCCCGGTTTTGCTTTTTGGCAGTTGGTTCAATAAGTTCGGTCAGTGCTCCAGATGGCCATCCCTCAGTGTAGGATCATGTGGGTTTTTTACATTCCACAACACTTCATGTCCAAACTGATTTGCCTCATGCTTTCTGTTTGGCTTGCCAGCCTCATTCTCACTGAGCTTTCTGCTTGCTCTAAGTGCGAGCCCATCAATACCTTATCATTGTCATATTTCAGCAGCTAGTTTGACTGTCACTTCGCTAAGGAAGCAAAATGGGGATTTTTCTTTTTTTCCTGAGGTGCAATTCCTCACTGAATTCTCTGGTGATAAAGCCAGTTTAAGATGTGAGAACCCTGCTTTTCACTCCTGTTGTGCTTCAAAAAAAGGTGCCAACAAGTTGTTTTCTTGGGCTATGTTTGAGACTAGTACAGTAAAATGAGCTGAATTTAAAACAAAAACCTGGCATGTATTTCCCCTACTTGGATCATATCTGTGATCCATTTTAAAAATTATCTCATGCCTGAAGAGGAAAATTGGTTAACTGTGGCCAATGGAGAGAAGGCCAAGGATGATAATTTATTAGACAGCGATGCTAGAGGAGACTGTGAAGCTTGAGCTTTGTGTAAACTTAAAAGATAGAACTCTTCCCTCATGAAAATCAATGAATGGGGCTGTTCTGGTGCCACAGTGCAAAGTTTCTTTAATTAATGTTTTGCTACAAAGCTAAAGGGTTAGAAGGAGAAGTTACTTTTCTGGTGATTTTGGGGGCTAGAGGGTTTTTTGTTGTATATTTTGACGTTTATCTTACCAAGTCCTCCAAGCTATAGCCAGGAAAGAAAAAACAACTAAGTATGCTTAGTATCACTCTCTTATTGCTCTTATGACCTTGTTGCTTTCTACAGCTACATGAAAGGAGGTTCTCCCCTCCCAAGTAATGAGACACAGGACAAGGAAATGGCCTCAAGTTACTCTAGGGGCAATTTAAACTGGGTATTAGGAAAAACTTCTTAACAGAAAGAGTCGTGAAGTATTGGAACAGGCTACCCAGGGAAGTGGTGGAGTTGTCATCCCTAAAGTTACACTTTAAAAGATATATCGATGTGGTCCGTAGTGACATGGTTTAGTGATGGACTTGGCAGTGTTAGGTTAACAGATGGACTGGATGATCTTGGAGGTCTTTTCCAGCCTAAATGATTCTGTGATTCTTGGGTAGGAGAGGTTCAATTTTGCAATTAATTTTCTTTTATGATGTTTGTCATTGTTAAGTGTTGTCCAAGGTTCCTGCAGCTGCTGTTTGCATGTTGCACATCAGCCATTGGGGTTACTGTCTGACTTTACTCTAATCTAGTAAAATAAAACTCAGTGTCGTGACTGTTGTTATAATCAATTCTTTTGCTGGGTTGGGTTTAAGTGTTGGTGCAGGAGCATCCCTAACTAAGTGTTGTTCAAAATAATTTAGCCATCTACACAAGAGGCAAGAACAACTGACATCGAAGGCACCACAGCCATTGTAGAGTAGGTGTATGTACAATCTGGTCCAGGCAAAACAAATGACTTGTTGAGCATCAAAGAAGAGCTGGGATATTGAGGCCACCTGTCCTTTGCCTAGTACAACCCTGAAGAAAATCCTTTTTTTTCATAGAAGTACAACTGTCTTCTTCAGTCTGTAGTACAGTACAACTGTATTCTTCAGATACAATTTAAAGCTAACAGAGAAGAGCAGAGACAGCTTCTTTTTCTCTTTTTTCATTTTTTGGGGTTTTTTTAAGTCTGCTACTGATAACTGGTGTAAGTCTTCAGATAAGACACAGGTAGCATTCCAGGAGGTTTTGCAAAATAAACAAGTGAATAATTGCAATTAAATTTCTCTGAAGACTGTGCACGTGTTTTGCTTTTATTTAAAGTATGATTGTGTTTTGAAAGTGCTATGGCAAATTGTTGCTTTTTTATATAGAATAGCTTCTTGTACATGCTCAGAGTGGTATTTGTGTGTTACATGTTAACAGCAGTTCACACTGCAGTCCTTTGAATAACACCAAGGTGATTGTTTGACAAATTCCACCTACCTAAAGCTGTGGAAACACGCTGAAAACTGAGGGTGAAGACAACTGTCAATAACTAGTGATGCAGTAGGAAATAAAAAAGATATTCCAGTTTGAATTTTCAGAAATAACCCTTACTGGATAGAAGCTCCCATTTAATAATCTGAATGTATTTGATCAGTATACCTAAAGCCTCTCTCCATGATGTGAACATTTGTTATCAGATTATAATGTTTATCAGAAGGAGTGTTTTGGCTCTTCAATGCAGATAATTCCAGAATGTTCAAGGAATTCTTTAATCTGGTTATATGATTACATCTGAGGATACAGCATGGATTTTGAGGAACCCATTCAGCCATTCTGAGCCCAGATCAAGAGCCATTTTGTAGTTTGTGGGGGAGCAGGGTGTTATTTTACAAAGGTATACGGGTTTCATGGAAAATGAGCATTTATCTTAGTTATTCTGGGGGCTAAAGAGAATGCAGTAGCTATTCTCCTTTTGTTTGTGGTAGGCAGCTTGGAATTCGGCTAGAATGATGAGGTTAACTTCTCAGCTGTGTAGCTTTTAAACAGATGATCATTCATATACTTTAGAAGTTCATACAGAATTTAGTAATTTTCTGCCTGTCAGTGATGGCAATCTTGGACACATTTTAGTAAATCAGGTTGAACCACTCTGCATCCTTGAGATAGTATCAGCTAAGTGTTAAGCTTTCAGCAGAAAACAGATATTCACGTATCTGTCAGTTTAAAGAGAAATTAACACCAGTGTGTAAAAATTTGTAGCATAAACCAGTAGTCTCAACTTATACACTGAAATTGTAAAAGAACTATACTGTACTTTGCTTATTTTACTCATTTTTCTTCATAGGTTTTTAGTGGGTTTGTCCTTTTAAAATATGTACATTTAGTATAGCTGTATGGCTATAGAATATTAATTAACAATATTTAAACTGATGGCATTTTATCCCTGGTTTTCCAGCTAAGACATTTAGGAAATGATGAAGTACACATTGTCTGGTCAGAACATACTCGAGATTATAGAAGAGGAATAATTCCAACAGAATTTGGTGATGTTCTAATAGTTATCTATCCCATGAAAAACCATATGTTCAGTATCCAGATCATGAAAAAGCCTGAGGTAAGGATTTGTTTTCTTTTGTGTTTCTTTAATGTGTTTAACATGGACTGAGTTTTGTTTAGAATCTGAGGTTTTGGTGTAATAGATTGATCCAACAAGGTGATGGATAGTTGCAGTGGTGGTAGGAGAGAAAAGGAAGAGCTCAGTGAGTACAGTGCATAGTAAAATAAGTAACTTGAAATTGCAAAGGCCTGATGCTGTAAATTGTATCTGCTAACATCATAATCTGGAAACAAAGCTAGAATATTCTGCATAATAATTTAAATATTACAGTAAATTTGTCAAACTTTTTAATCAAATTTGATACATAACTGAGGTCGTTGAATAATGGCCTGTTCCAACTTCCTCCATCATCTTCCCCTTTTTTTCCTCTCAAACCTATTTTTTACTTTCTTCTTAACTCCACACAAGAATTCGGAGATGAATTCAGTAAAGCAAGACCACTCACCTCTTAGGCATATGAACATGCATTCTTTCTAATCACTGTTCTTCAAGTGTCAGTGCTGACCCTGTTCTTAAAACAGTGAGTGAACACTGTTCATTGGGGTAGTGAACACTGACTGAGTAAAACTAATCATGAGTTTTTGTACTACCTAACTTCTGTGTGTGATGTCACTTGCCATGAATTTCTATACTTTAAATATTAAAATTATTACTACAAGCACTAATATTAATAAGTGAGGTATGACAGAAATAGAATTACCTCTTTATGATAATTGCCTCTATCTATTGATAGGCATGAAATGATAATCAGTCTTGTTATTGTTGAATTACTTAAATTTTTAACTAGGAAGTATATTCTTGCTTTTTCTACTTTAAGTACAAACAGTTGTATTATTGGGAGCATGCAGATTAAGAAGGAAAGCAAAAATTGCTGAAAACAGGGATTATTATTAGCCCAAAGAGTCCTTGTATATGAAAAAAGTGCCTTCCATTAGATTTCAGTATTCTCAAAACTACATTAAATGACTAATGGCAAAAATAATACAGGGATCTAAAGTTCCTTTGCAGCATTTGTTTCCTCTTAGCAGGAAGAATATTTAGCGTATACTCTGCTCCCTTTGCTGAGCTGATGCACAAATTTTGATGCTCTTCTCCTGTTTTGTGTCAGGAGCTTCAGAACTTTATTCACATATACAGGAAATGAAGATACTTGATACTGAATGTTTGTTTTGGGTTGGTTTTTTTTTAATTGCAAATTGATGATTGATTAGAGAGAAATGTAATGTCAAAACATAAGATCTATCTGTTCTGTTCACCTTTTGGGGGCTAGCTATATTAAATATTGAGGTTTTCCACTGATCTCACAAATAAGGCTTTACAGTTAGTCCCCAAAGAGGCTTAACTTTCACCACGGATTTGTTCTCTAAAGGGCTTACAGTCTTTTTGTTTAGATAATGTAGAAAGGAAGAACAGACAGAAGAGGAAAAAGAAAGTAGGAGGTGAGGGTCAATACACCAGTACCTGTATGACAGTTTCACATTGGTTGGTCTGTATAGACATGTTAAGAACTAGAGCCATGATAAAAAAATTTTAAAGATTTGAATTACTTCTTTTGCTTCCTACCATCTACAAGATTATCATCTAGCTTTTCAACCTCATAAACATGTTATGCATGACTGTTCCTAGGACTTCTGCGGCAAATGTTGGAAATTACCTTTGATGAGACATAGTATTCAAATAGTTGCTTAATTTTTTTCAAATGCTGTGTTATCTGTTGCCAAGGATATCAAGCAGTTATATGGCTGTATATTTCCACAAGAGAAAAGGTCTGACTTGCAACACAATAACTGGTTTGATTATCTAGCAATGAGGAGTGAAAAGGACATATATTTGAGTGCTCTATTGTTAATGTTGATTGCTAATTGTTATAGCTATGATCTTGCTTTATGTTGAAGTTCTTAATTTTTCATTCAGGTTCCATTTTTTGGTCCACTCTTTGATGGTGCTATTGTGAATGGAAAAATTCTGCCTATTATGGTTCGTGCAACAGCTATAAATGCAAGCCGTGCATTGAAATCATTAATCCCATTATACCAAAACTTGTATCCTTTCAGTCAAATGGTTTCCAAGGCATGTACATTCCCTTGCAGTTATACAGATATGATCTTCATCTTTTCTTTTTTTTCAGATTAAGATAGGGAAAATATTTTCTTTTTTTTTTAATGGTGATGGTGCCCTTAGGGAACTTAAACCCATAGAAGAGCATTCAGATGAAGACCTCCTTTTTTGAATTAAATAAAGAGTAGATTAGGTGTTGAAGAATTGCCTGTTTCTAATATTTTATAACATAGGCTTGTCACTATTTTTTTGACTAGTCTTTTGAAAATAGCAGTATCATGATGTTAATAACCCTTCTTTCCTTAAGATATTAAGTATTTATCCAGTATTAGTGTGACTTAGTTTTATTTTCGAGTTCCAAGAATGGTGCTTTCCTTCAAGGTGAGAAGTTTATTAAACTTCTGTCATACAGATTTTGTTGCTCAGCTCAGAGTACAAAGTTGATGTTGAAATCATGTTAGTGTCCTTGGAAATGCATCAGAAAAGGCTGTCTCTTTTTTATTGCTGTGGTTTTGGAGCTGTATTTTTGGAGGGGCTGCTCTTGGAAGAATAGATTTATCAACCATAAATAAAAAACATAAGGTAAGTCAGTCACTTACACCCTTTTCCCTTTTAAAGGTTGAGTTCTGTTATATACCTATTAGTTAAATCAACAAGAAGTTTTTAGATTTCATAAATTGAAAGATAAGTTTAAATTTTGATCCAAAAGAATTCTGTGCTTAATTTCCAGACAAGGTGTAAATATTAGTACTTGTCATGTGATTGATTGTTGCTAAAATACTGTTTTTTCTATTGGTGACTGTTAATATTTGCAGTGTTTTGGATTAGGTATGATGAAATGGATTTACAGATGAATGATGGATGTGTTTTATGTGATCACATTAAATGACGTTTGTGCCATTTCTGTAGATGACACATGTTGATTCATTGTATTTTCATGTTTGGAAAGGTCCGATCTTTCTGTCATTACTCAAGTAGCTTAGTCAACGCATTTAAAATGTATTATCATCATCATCAACCATCAAAAGTGATGGTTTAGAGCATTATATTGATGTATAGCAATGAGCAAGTGGAAAACTATTTACTTTGAAATAGTAAACTTCCAGTACCAAAAGAACCCCACAGACTTGTATGTTTAAACTTCACAGAATATGAAAGATTTATTAAAATCATTGGACGTTGCTTGCCAGCTCAATGTCTAGGAATCGGCCAGTTCCAGAGAGTTGTGCACTGCATTTTTAATTCAGTTCTCCAAATAGCACTTTTTATTATGCGTCAAAGCACAGCATGTCATTTATGACATAATGTGGCCTCCATTAAAATGCTGATATGTCTCCTAGTATGGTTAGCATGGTAAGTGGAAAGCATTATATGTATTTGATTTTAGGTAGCGTTGCTTGGCGGATTTCGTGTCATCACTTAGTAAGCTTATGAAGTACCAGTTGACTGGGCACTGATACTAAAGGGTGGCTTTGTTAAGTTGTCAGTGGAATTCTTTTTCCCTCTGGCTTGGAGAATCTTATATTTACTGTTTGGTGTAATAATTTTAAAATTAAAATGGGGTTGCAGGAAGTTCTTTAAAGGCTGTTTGCTTGGCGTGAAATTGGAAAAAACTCAACAAACTTTCCTGGCTTGAATTAGGCTCTGGTGGATTTAGTTCTCTCAGTGGAGAACAGCAAAAAGTGCTAAACTTCAAAGTCTGGCCTAAGTCTCAGTGGTTTAAAAACCTCTTAACTAAAAATGTCATGGACGTGCTCTTGGTGTTCTATCCATGGCCAGACTTGAGATCAAGAAGGAATTTCCCTCGTACAAGAATGGCTAAGAGTGGTGGATGTTTCCTGTAACATGGGCATGGTCTGTTATCTAGGAACATTTGAAAGTTGAATCTAATTATGTTCCTGTGATAGCAGGGATCTGAAGACATCAAGGACTGTCTTTATTGTCCCCTGCTTTTTTCCTCCGGAATATTTTAGCTATGGCTGCAGCAGTTCACTACTGGCTTTTAAGTCTGTAGTGGACTAAAGGGTGTGGGAAACAGGCATATTTTATGGTCTGTGGTTAAATAGCTTTTCTGGAGACACTACCAGAATTAATGTCTCTTGCAGAAGACAGACAGGATTCACTGATCCTGTGATCAAGGTGACCTTTCCTGATGTTGGAATATTGCTGGAGCAAAGAAAAAGAGGTCTCAGAGTGGTGAAAACAATACATTTGAAGAGGGAGGGAAAAGGGAACAAAAAAGCTATTTTTCAGAACGTACGTGAAATGGAAAAGTGAAGCTGATGATCAAGGATTTCCACAAGTCCAGGACCATAACAGTGTTAGTGAAAGAGAATCCTGAAGTGATGGTCTTGAAACTGATCTTCATTTACTTATTTATGAGTGCCTAATATACTGAGCAGTGTTAGTTTATTAGGAACTCAGATGATAGTAGATATCCAATTGAATGCGAATGTGAAGGTCACAAGAGTACTTGAGACTTGTCAAACAAAACAGATGTTGGGCACTACATTTCTGTATTAGCTCTTCTTTTTGCAGTAGAAGACCAGCAGAAATAGTTAATTTGAAAGCCAGCATCAGTGCACAGATGTCTCTGCCTGCAGGTGTGTGGTTTGCTTTATGGTGTGTGGTGGGCACTTCTTGATGTAGTAGGGACTTAAAGATATGTATGTAGGTCTGTGCTTATACATTTTTGAAGAATGCTTATAATATCACATTGTAGATCTTGTGGTGACGGATCACTGTGAATTCTTAATTAAAGACTGTGTTGATTTGCTTGCATATGGGATGGGGGAAAATTGGCACTGAGTTTGCCCCTCCTACTTCCAAGGAGAACTTATCTACCCTCTGAGACAGTGCATTTTCTAAGTGCAGACCTGACTGAAAAAAATCATCTGTGATTTGTAATCAGCAGGGATATTCAGTCCTCTTCACGTAACCTGATTGCAACTTTTTCCTTAATGCGCTGGTCTGTTAATCACAATGTGGCAATGGTAGTATGTGTGAATGGTATAATAATGGTTGCATGGATACCAGAAGTTCTGCTCATCTCCCCCTTATAGCCGTCTGCAACTTCGAGTATGTGTTGTGTGGTCTGAAGTAGCTTTCTGAGACTGACATATTCTGTCAATCACCTTCCCCTTTCTGACATTATTTTGACATTTCTGATTGTATACTTAGATAGCAAGACTTTGACGGTTTGATTTGGTTAATGATTTTTAAAGGTTTTATCTGCTCTGTGGTTTTATTGTTTGCTCAGAATTCTATAATATGTTTCCATATGGTGGTGTACTAAGTTAAAAATTTACTAAATTTATCGGCGAACATTAGTCATGCATGGCAGGTGTCCTTCTTTATTTGGTTCTTGACACGCTCATTACTGCAGCTGTGTGAAGAGAATTTTGGGTGGAGTTTTTGCATTGGTGTGTGGAATTTACTTTAGTTTCTCCTTCAAGGATCCTCTGATCCCCCAATAATTTTTGGTGGCCTGGCTGTCTTGTACCAGTAGCCCCTCAGGAAGAGATGGTATACATGCACGCAGAAGCAGGTGACAAACACAAAATACTTGTGGTGTCTTGCTAGTGAAGCAGCTGTAGCCCCCTCTCTGTCTCATAGCTGACGTGTTTCTTCTTCTCACTGCATTTACCTTTGCCTTAAGACGTGCATGCTTATCTCCTGAGTATGCTCCAGCTGCGTATATGCTAGGAAAACTTCTACCACTCATAAATGCAGCTGCAATAATGGAACTAAATGCTGAGAACCATAATTTTCACTATGATAGAGAAGAAGGCCAGTATTTAGGAATTGTTAAATACTCTTTATTTACTATATTGCATTGAAATTCTTGATATGAATAGTTTTATTCATGGCTTATGTCTCAGAGCAAGCACTTTGATTCTGATTTCGGAATCAAATGTGTGGGAGATAGATCAATACTAAATATTTGGAACATTAGAAATTGTGGCTTCATATAAAATTTTATTTGAACTTCCTGAATAAAGAGCAGATGTCAGCCAGATGCCAGGAGGTACATCTTCACATAGTAGGCACCTTCAGTGATCCAACTTTTTACAATTATTGCAATAAAGCAGGACAAATACTAGAAACCTTGTGGAAGTGAAATTGCAATTGTGAAACAGTAAGTGTCACTTTTTTCATTGTACACAAATTCTGGAGCGTTAGCAATTATTCCAACCTATCTGCACTTCAGATAGTGCAATTCAGACACTGTGCTTTCTGTCTTAGTTAGTACTCCCCTATTACAGATGCTACCTAAGACACACAGTAAGAAGCTAGACACACAGTAAGAAATCTTCTTTAATATCTTTTAAATCTGAAATTTATAGATATTTTAGAATACCTGGAATATGCATGACTGTTTTATCCTTAATCATCATGGCATAATTTTCACTTCTTTCTAATAATCTGGAAAGTCTTTGACCCAATGCCAAGAACTGGCATTTCTTTTTGGAGATGATTTTTTTGGTCACATGAAACTGATTCATTGAAATAGCAAAAAAATAATGCTGCTGTTGTTATTCCATCTAAAAAATGTTATAGAGTAAATCTTAATCTGAATGATTGGATAAATTAGTCTTTGTTATCAAAACTGAAAATTTGACATCCTCCTAACTTTCTTGATATTGTATGACTTATCAGTTGGTGCTTGATATATTTATCTTCCAGAGAAAGGGAAGGTGTTTACCCTGTATGATGTCTGACAAGGCAGTAACTTATTTATGAATAAAATAATGTCTGTGAGTGGTTTGTTAAAAGTTTGCTGTGTATTAGAAGCTGATTGCTCAGAAAAAGCTTTTTTTCTTGAGGTGATACTCAACTGCCCCAAGAAAGGGTTTTATTAGAACTGGTAGTGTCACTGTTTGTTGAGCCTGCTTGACCATCTCCTGCCTCAAGATAGAATTGCAGGCACTGGAAGAGTGAAGAAAGTATTCTTTATTAATGACATACAGTGAGCAAAGGGTATTCTTCAGATTTCTGGCTACATTTTTTTCATTTAATTAAAAATATTTGTTTTATTTGCATTTTCAAACTGTAACTTGTGAAGATGTTGAAGATTTCTCACTAGTATGGAAACTTAGAAGTTAAAACTGGATAGCAATGATTTTGGCAGTGCCAGTTTCCCTTCATCCAGTAAGTTTTCTATCTTAAAGCTCCATGAGCATCTCTAAGGGAAAAGTGAATAGAGTGGTACTGCAACAATGACAACTGTGTATCAAATGGGAGAGGCATAAGGGTTGCTCACTCTCACAGTTTTGGTGTGGTGAAAGGAATAATGCATGAAATTGTAATTGCTCTTCTAGTGTTTTCTGGTTTAGAATTGTTTTCCTGCCATATGCCAAGACTCTGCAAAGTTTGCTGTATTTCTGGCAATACATTTTTGATACAGAACATTTTAATACGGCTTTAACATAGCTGTTACTAATTTTTTTCTGTCATCATAGCTGAGAAGATAACGTTAAAACAATGCTTGATAAACGTTTTTAAAACTACTTCATATGTTTTATATAAAAGAAATAAATATTAAATAATAATCATTAAAATTAATTAAATAATAATTAAAAATTTCATCATTTCAGTGAATATTTATTCCATCCCTGATGCCTACTGTCGTAGCCTTATCTGATATAATTTCAAGTAAGAGCCATGGATGAGTTCATCATATGACCCCTGCTGTTTTTTCCAGAAGAAAATACAGTTATTTCTGAAACCTATTTTACTGCTTAGCAGTGGAAATTGTTTTCCTAGTTCAAGCAGGTATCATAAGGTACAGAATGTGATGTTCGGTCTTTCCTGTGCTTTGAATTGCTCAGTTGTGCTGTTCTCCCAAATCCTAGGTCTGCTGACAACTTATTTGATATTTTAATAATTATAAATGTGATTGATAAACTAAATGCCTACATACAATGAGGTAGCATTAAAAACTGAAGATTTCCAAGACATGTATGAGTATATGATTGTTTTAATGGACTGTTCAGGTATTTCAGTTTCAAGGAATCATGTAACAGTTTTTCTGCATATTACAAGAAACCTAAATATAAGAGGAAAGTCTTACATCTCTATATATCTCTGTAGAGTTGTGTCTGTGTCTCCTTGTAGATATGCACTGCCTGTAATAGCTATATTTTTATTACCTTTACACTACTTTTCCTCTGAAGTAATACTTCAAATTAATGTATTTTCCTGCGATTTCACAAGTATTTTTGAATAAAAAGAGAGTGTTGTAAGGAAAATTGCTGGGAAAACACCAGGAAGATATAATACCAGGTTTCTTGTGTGGCCATGAATGGGTAAAGTGCTCAGAATGGCAAATCACTAATGCCAAAAAAAGCAAAATGCACAGTACTTAAATAACTGCTGCATTTAAGAATGTCCATGCTCAAGATTAATGTTTTAATATGTTATACAGTAAATTAGTGCAGTTTGAAATATCTTATGTAAAGGAATTGTATACACAATGACAATGCAGTGTAATAGCATAATCTAAAATAATTTCTGTATGGATAGCATCACGTTGAAGTTTGCCCAATTAAAAAAAGGCTAAATGAAAAAAGAGGTAAGATTCCAAAGCATAAATTGTGCTATTTATGTTCGTTAAGTATGGTTTGAAATCCTGTCTTAGGGACATCTTGCCTAACTATATATCTCATGCTGCTCAGTAAATGAGAAGAGTATTGATTGGCATATGCTGCTTAAATCGATCACCTTGACAGCCAGAATTACAGTAATCTGTCAGTATTAATGACTATCTTTCAAGCCTTGATACCTCTCCTTTGCTTGTTTCGTCTTGCCTCAGTTCTGTTTGAAGTGCATTTTCTTGAAACCTCTGGTTTTGTCAGGGTAGGTACTTTTGTAGGGTTTTTTGTCCCCTGAGTCCAATTTATTGGCTTGATCATGCAATTAGAGTTAAAATGCAACACCAGGGAGCAAAAGTAGGCAGTGTTCTGAGTAACAGTTGGACCTCAGAAGTAGTGCAAGCCTGTTCTCAGCCATCATTTATTAGTTACCTGTTGAAAGAATAGGATTGTTTTGCAGTGAATAATTCCAAAGCATCACTTCCAATGCCTTTGATTTTAGCCACTAGAGACAACTGATTGAGCCAACATTTGTGGTAGGTTTTTAAACTCTTGCCATAGTGTTCATCATATAGACACTTCAAATAACTGCTGGAGAAATACTTGCAGATGTGTGTACCAAGCTGCTGCATTTGCTGCATTTTCATGTAGTGAACATAATTTCACAAAATTTCACTTGGTTTTCATGCGTTTTTAATGTGAGGAATAAGTTGAAGCATGACATTGTACTGTTGATCGCAACTCTTTAAGTGTGATCAGCCAGACAGTTCCTGATCCACCAAGTGGTCCATCCATCAAATCCATGTCTCTCAAACTTGGAGACAAGGATAACATGTCAGACAGTGTCAGATGCTTTGCACAAATCCAGGTAGATGACATCAGTTGCTCTTGCCTCATACACCAGTGCTGTAACAGTGTTGTAGAAGGCCACCAAATTTGTGCATGATTTCTTCTTAGGACAGCCATGTTGGCTGTCTCAAATCACCACCTTATTTCCCGTGTGTCTTAGTATAGCTTCCAGAAAGATCTGCTCCATGACCTTGACAGGCACTGAGGTGAAACTGCCTGGCCTGAAGCACATGTTAAAGAGGTACAGTTTAAGCGCTTGCTTGGGTTTAATAATGCTGTTGTTATCACAAGATATCTACAACATATTATAATTAGCAGTACAGCTTTATTTATTAGCTACTCTTCCCTAATGAAATGCATGAGACTCTCTTCAAAGTGGTAAAAAAACAAAATACCAAGTAGACAAAACTGGTTGGCTGTAGTAATGCAGTTTTCTACTATTAATTGCGCTTATAAAGACCTGAATGCTATGTTAATGTTGTGGACAGTTATGGGGGAGACTCAAATCTTTTTGTACTGTTTGGAAGAGTACATTCTAGATTCTTTTACTTCTACATTCTTTCATAAATATAATTTACCCATCTGAAGGAGAAATATTGATTCTACTGATTTCTCTACAAAATATGGGTAGGCTTATGCCGGTGGCATTCTATTTTAGCATAGAAGGAGGGCAGTAAGCTATCCTGAAAAGCAGTGATATGCTTTATCAGCCTCCTACAACTTCTGAGTCTGGATGTGTCAGTACAGATCACTTGAGGGAAAGGAACTTTTTTTTTTGTTACAACATATTTTTAAGGATGAAAATTTTTGTATGTTGTAAGCTGCAAGTTAGTAGTGGAATCATTCGTAATAAAATGTGTTTTAAAAGTCTATAAATCCCTTTTTTAAGCAAAAATTTGAAGGGAGAAGGCTACGAGTCCATAAACTGGAATGAAAAAGATAAACTAATCCAATGTTACACAGAGTTGATTGCCTTGTGTGTAATACAAAGTGGCAGGTTTTTTGTTAATACCTACTTAACCTTATTAATTAATTAAACATTCTGGATAACAAAAGCCCTTTGTTAAAATGTTAAGACTCTTGCCCCTTAAGGTGTTAAAATTGATACAGATTTCTTTGATACCTCTCAGAAGTCTGTGAATAAAAGCCTGGAAGATTAAACAATTTTTCCTGACATTTCTAAGATGTAAAGAAAGAAATGTTTTTAAACTATTTAAGCCCTGTTTTTACATTGCAAAAAACAGCATTGTGCATTAATTTAATCCTTTTCTTGTCCTAAATTCTCATAATAGATAAGGGATGTGCAAACAACTTGCAAGATTTGTATGTTAAAACACAAAAAAACATGTATATATAAAAATAAGTGTATGGCATTGCATTTGGTTGATTCCAATATTTAAACTGGTGGGAAATGTGGGAGATTATTTATAACAACCAAAACTGGCAAAACCGTAGTGCTTGTGAGATAGAGTGATGTTTTTGGATGAGTTGAATAAGATATTGGCAAACTGTTTCTGCATCATTCTGCATATGGTAATCAAAACAGTTGGGACATGCTTTCCAATGCCAACAGAGGGATTAGAAGATCATAGGTACCAAAAGAAATAGATTAGTAGAAACTAGCACATTGGTTGTCTTTGTCCTCCTACAGGTCTGTTATTTCAGTTACTGAAAAAAGGACTTGTGTATAATACCTGGCGGTATGTGGAAATATCTAGCTGGAGATGGAAGGTACTTCATGTAAAAATATTCACCAGGCTGAAAATTATAACAATAAAGGTTACAGTTTATTCTGTATGTGCCACATACTTAGTAGAAAAGTGGAATAAGCTAACATAAAGCAAGGATTAAAAGTTAGTGTTACAGTAATTGGAGTTACCATATGGCAGTCCGAAGGATGTGAGTCCTAATCATAGCCTGGCCTATCAAATTAATCTCGATATACTTTCTAGACATTGAGAAAATAGTTTAATTGCCGATTAACTGCACCTGAATAGATTCATGAGTCACAAATACATCTCTCTCCTTCTGAATGCTTCTTGTCCCAAACACAGAAGAATGCATACTATTAGAAAATCGTTTAATTTCAGCTTGCTAAACCATAGTTACCATCCATCTGTTCATGCCAATTGTGGAAAAAGGTCAGTTTTCAGCAAAGCCATGCATTTCACAGAAGGTATGTGAAGTGAAATTTCACAGGGGACGTGATGGATCCTGATTCCTAGTGATAAACCCTAGGGGCCAGCAGGGTTGGCATATGGTTCAGCATGATATGAAGGCTTGGGTTCCCTGGCTTCACTTCTTTGGCGTGGAACTGATAAAACCTGGCTCTTAAGTATTGTTTCACTGGACAGCAATCATGGGCAGCAGGAACTGCCCACTTAACTCTCTGTGGGAAGGAAGCCCAGACTGTGTTCACAATAGTACCATTGTAGTGCTGCAGACTGTTCTCAACAGCTTGACAGCATTTGGGAGGGCGAAGGGGCTGCTTTGCTAACTGCTTTTCAAAATATAAAAAGAGGGAAATATTTGAATTTGATCTGATTTATTTTCTTCATTGAAATAGAAGCCTGACTTTGAGTTTTAAAAATAGTTTTTAAACTTGACTTTACTGCCCTCCAAGGAGGCTTATAAGTAGATTATCTGCTACTGGTACTGCAGCAACCCAAGGTAAAGAGAAAACATTCTCATCAACTATAAAATTTTAAAAAGGTAGTTGTAAAGTTCATTAAAGTACAGATTGGAATTAATGACAGAATTTCTCATAGAGAAGTTTCCTTTGTTACTAGTAGTTTGGAATGGCAAATGAACACATACCTGTATGTGCAGTCTTTTTACTGGACAGTATTTAATACTAATATAATTTTTATTTGTGTAATTTTTCAGTTTGTAGTGATTTCTGCATGAAAAGATATTTGCTGTTTTTTTCATCAATTAATATGTCTATATATGCAGCGAAGGTACTTAAAGTAGAAATTTAAATATTTGAATGCATGAAAACAGTAAGCTTAAGTATTCATGCTAATACCAGAGACCAGAAGACTAGTTTTGCTTCTGTATTCTTTACACCTATCAACGTTAATTACTTGAGTTAAAACTGATATAATGCCAGATGTCAGAATGAGGATAAATCCCTCTCCCAACATCAGGACTTAGTTTGTGGGGTTGCTGTTCCCCTCTGGACTATAGTATTCCACATTTGTTGCAGTCATCACTACAGCCCACACCTTAACATCTCTCGTTGGTATGTTTGGTACAACAGCTTTAATAAACTTTAGTCCCATGGCCGGTGGCCCTGCGCCTCCCCTGCTGCCCCCTGCAAACCCACAGCTGCCAGGTGAGTGCTTCTGTCTGACCGCAGGAGCAGCGCTCCATCACTCCAGAAAGAGCCTGAAGCAGTGGCAGCTGTAATGGGCTTCAAAACAATTAGCACAACCTACCTTATAGATTCATTGATTCCCATCTTGGATACATTAGTAAGACAAATCCTTTCTGTAAGTTGGAGTGGGAATTCTGCCCGCATATGGGCTTCAGCACTGTTTTCTTCACTGCTTTGTTTTCATGTCCGTAGCCTGTTACTAAAACATGGACCAGTGGAGTATTTTTAAATACTGTCATTATTCTTCTAGCCGCCCAGCCAGAGTTATAGTGTTGTCCTTCCAATCCTGCTAGCCATTTGATCTGACTTTTTAACTTCATGCTAAAATGCAGTTCAGGGTTTGTAGAACCAACAATACACTATAACTGGTACCGAAACTGATGCTTTCTGCTATATGTTTGTATTAGTATGCTCCTGCTATATTTCAAACATATAATTCATTGAATGCCCATTCTTCCTCTTACTGCAGAGTAGATTATATTTAAGTCAAGATTAATGGATAGATTCTGATGTTAAAACCCAGTCTCTGAGCCTGTCGTTCCCTAGAGGCATATAGTGCATTAGTTTAAACCAATGTGCTGCTTATCATAGATACTCCAACACTGTCTTAAATGACAGTTTACTGTACTTTGTATCTGCTTACTCTGATAATAAAATCACTATATTGTGTTCTTGATAATTACAGTATTAAATAGAAACTTAATTGGATTACTGCACATTTAGATACAGATAGTTCTTAAGTAATTGTCCACTGTAAAATTTCTGATACTCATTTTTTTTCTCATGCAATGTGTTCTGTCAGAGGCTAAGTGTAATATGTAGTTCAGTCACCTTAGATGAAAAAGTGCTGAAAAGAAATCTGCAGTGGGATGTTTCAGTGCAAAGGAGTATCTTTTATCATACAGGTTTTCTCTTGAACTGTGTTGGTTTTTAAATCCTTCCATAAGACGCTCTCATTTGGCAAAGTCCTTAAAATAAAATAACTTCTGGGTTCTACAGAGTTGAAGAATTTGATAAGTAGTATTAATTCTGATTTTTTCCCCCTTAACTTGGAAATTGCTGGAAGTCTGAGCATAATTTTTGTCACTTTTGCTGCCTAAGCAGATGAGCAGAATCAGAATTAAGTCAGTAAGTATTTATTTTTATATTATTATCTTAAAAAGAACCCCAACTCTTTTATATAATTGGGTTTTATATAGTTTATATTCCAAAGAACATACTGAAATTAAAGTTTATTTTAAGTTCAGTTCACTTGCACTTTAATTCTACATATCTTTATAAGCCTTCTGTAAAGGAGCTTGGTGCAGAGTGGTTACATTTTTCATTTCATAATTGAGTGTTTTAAGTGGTTAAGCATAGTCCAAATTTTATCCAGTTCCAGCTTGTGTTAATGGTGCTCCACTCACACTGCCTTAGCACCTGTTATGGATTTTGAGTCATCTGGCAGCCCGTGGGACTTAGATAAAGAAGTACCAGGTGTCCTGCCTGTCTCTTAATTGAGATGCAATGTAAACAATACAGACTTGGCAATATGGTTATAGAAATGGATTAAAGCCCAGCTTTGTCTGCACTGATGAATCACAGCTTTTTCTTCCTAGAAGATGTTATAAACCACTGATGAATTTAGCAAGCTGTAAGATCTGGTGGAACAACATAGAAGTAAACAATACAAGGATTTTCCTAGAAGGACAGTGTTGCAGAATGTTAAATGTATTGGGTGTTTTAATGAAAATGTAAGCATCAATTAGAATTTCTTGCAGTAATTTAGCTATTTTGGAACTGCCCACACTGTAAAAATGAAGATTCTTACATAAATTCAGATAAAGTCAATGCCTTTCCATATGTAGTGTGTTAGTAAACTAGGCAGAAAACAATACCACTGACTTGGAAGCACTCAATGGCTGCAACTTTATCTAGCCTACACTTACCTTGCAGGACTTTTAACCATATAATCATGGAGTAGATATGATGTAAATTATCTCCTTTAACTGTAAAATAAGTAATCTGAAATAAAAAAACTCCTCTGTGATAAACACTTAGTTTATCACAGAATTTTTTAACTTTTTTGTAGTGTAAAAGACTAGAAGTAATTTTCATTGTATTTATTCAAAGAATGATGCAACTATGTTTTGGAAACAAATTGCAATATCTGGAATGATGGGATTAGTTTGTATAAATTTATCTATTATATATTCCCTTATCCTCTTCATGAAGAAATATACCTCAGAAGTTGCCTCAAAAAGCCCTTTGCAGTTACAACTTGAGTTGAAAAAGAATGTCATTAAATATATTAGATAATACATTTTAGGCTTGCTTAAGTTTTACAGTCTTGGTCTGTTACTTGTTTTTCATATACATTCTCATTTTATTAGTGAGATATCTACATTAATTAGTAGATTGTAACATATATATTACTTGCTAAAATTATTGGGTTTGGATAATTAGTAGAGCCCCTTGTGCAGTTTTAAAATGCTTTCACCAAATGCAACATACAAGTTTACTTTTGAAATACATCTTTCATTTCTCTGAGGTTTATGTTCTATTTCTATGAGTAAGAAAATATATTGTTACATTTTATTGATAATGAGCTGTCTTGAAAATATGGTTCAGTAGGGAGAAAACCCCTTAAAAAGACTGTAAAATTTTTAACTCTTTCACCTGCTTAGTAGTGTCAAGCATAGTAATTTTTTCTCTTCTCTTTCATCTAAATAACTTGCATGAGATATGAAGAGAATGAACTGATTTCTGCCTTATGAATCATTCGTATTGTGGCTAAGTCCAGTTGTATGTGCATAAGCTTCTTTCATTTAGAGCATAGCTGTGTCAACAGATGTACCTAGCTAAATATATATTTGCCATTTTCAATATCGGTAGTATTTAAGAGACACAGAAGAACCCAGACTGACTTTGAGATATCAAAGTGACTTGAGTAAACAGCAGATACAGATGGAAGAAAAAAAACTCTCTTTATTTGTATACTCGGCAAACTAGATGTAGAAATTACTGAAACGCAATAAAGAGGAAACACCACTTCTACAGAGTCACTTTTCAGAATATAAGAGAACTTTAACTATTCCTCTCAGTGTGGCCAGTTGATACTGATCACCCACCTACATACAAAATGCAGCTACTTGCAGGGCTCCCAGCGCTGGATCAATAGCAGCCCAACTTACATCCTTAACTCTAAGAGCCAACAAAGACTACAAATTGCTGTGACTCAGTATGAGTTCAGCTGGTTTGACAGCCACTGCACAGTCTCTTCTTTTAGAGTGAGATTTCCCAGAAAAAAATTCCATTTCTGTGATGTGTGGGTTTTGTCCAGTGTTCCTGTAGAAGTCAAATTCTGCTGGGACTAAGTTTTCCTTTCAGCTTAAAACCTTGATCCTAACCTGTACTTGTTATCTTTTGGTGGGGAGGGCAATTCTCCTTTCATACTTTGATGTCAGGAATTGAAATTTACTAGGAAAAATGTGCCAAATAAAATCAATTCTTTCATCATTTTGAGTACGTCAGACTGTAGCAACTAATTCTGTGGGGTTTGCACACCTTTTCAGGCCAGAGAGCAAAAAACTTAAAATCTCCTACCAACATATGCTATTCACTGTGCTTCACCATTTCATTTTTTTACTTTGGTCCCTGTTATCCTAGGAGGATTTTTGTATGTTGACTAATACTACAGATTTGGGGTTTTTTCTATAAAAAATGATGTATGCTTCTAAATTTGCTGAAGGGGCAAATGTAGTAAACAAGAGACTCCCTTCTTATGTAGCTTTTCTGAAAATACTGTTAATCTCTTTTAGATAAATTGTGTATATGTGCAATTACAAACCTGTTGCAGGTGTCCATTGATCCTATAAGAAAGTATCTCTGAGTGCAGGATTTTCATTTTCCAGATAAGAATGGAGCAGTAGTTCAGTTTCTGCTTGTCTTAAATTATTTTCCAAATGCCTGGCTGACAAAGTCATACTCTCCACAATCATATCAATATATATTGACTTCTTAGATGATTTTGCTAACAGTTCAAACTACCAAGGATGCAGCTGAGCATGTATTTCTGAGAGTAGTTTGTAAGTCAACCTGAAAAAATCCATCTTGCTATGTAGAAATGTGTGTTCTTGCTTTTTTCCTAAGATTGGGGCAATCGTTAAAACCTTGTCATTTTTTCCTAGTTCTGGAACCAAAGCATCTACATACCAGTATACAGTTATATCAGGGTATACTACACATGTATACTGCACATATATACAAATATGCAAGTATGAGGAGGGAAGGTTTATGAATAAAGCTTTCATGAAAGTGTCCTACTTCGACACTGCTGAAATGATTCTATGTTTCATAAAGTAAGATTTCGTCTGAATTGCAGAAAAATACATGCTCAACTATGTAGTCTAATCATTATGATACTTTTCTGGGAAAGGAGAGTCTCTGGATTTCATGCTTGGGAAGCATTTGATATCGAATGGTTTTTGGAGCAGGCAGTAGAATTTCTTCTCCAGCCCATTTGGGAATCTAACACTTAGTTGTTCTTGTAATAGATTACATAGTTGTGAAGTGCTATATCCCTAAGTCTTGGAAATTTTATTTCATGTTTAAACTATTTTTTTCTTCATTTTTTCCAGCCTCAGGTTAATGTCATTTTAAGATTGGTATTCCATCAATGACTGTAGCAGTAATCATGCATCCACTCCATAACTAAAAAATACTAGATAGATTTATTGTAATGCATTTTAGTCAGCTCTGAAACTGAGAAGTGTGAAGAACAATGGAAAGAAAATGTGTAGTCAGAATGACACAATAAATTGTAAGAAATCAATTATCATAGTGAAGGGAGAGTTTGTGGAGGGAATTGTTTGTGGACACTTGTAGAGACCTGATGCTACACATAAGAAGCCACACAGAAGAAAGTACAAAAATGTCAAGATTAGTGAGAGTGACCGCATTAACTGACTGGAGGCGAGTGGTTTTGATAAAATTAATGGAATAGGTATGGACTATAAAGTTCAAATTAGTAGCCTAATTATTTGTGCTAGGGAGTGGCAGACTGATGGCAGTACCTGAGAGAATGTACCATCTAAGTAGTATATCCAGAAAGTGGATTCTGCAGCGCTCTGAGTAGATTATAAAAGGATTAAAAATGCATTTATTTAGGCCAGAGAAAAGGATATGGCAGTAACTCAGATGTGAGGTAAGAGCCTAGGTAATTTGTTCAGGTAGATGGCTAGAAAAAGTTTTAGCTTAGATCATGCATGAAGAGTCTACAAGATGTAGGAATCTTGGAAGTGATACAATCAAGGGAGATGGAGAGCTATTAGGTGAAGAGATGAGATGGTGTTTTTTAGAAAGATTAGGCATAAGTAGGTGATCTGACTGCCAGGCTTTCAGTGCTTGTTCCCAAGTGAAAATCAACAGGTCTAATAATGGAAAGTATAGTGTTTTCAGATAATAGATCTTTTCAAATAATTATTAGCAGAAATAATTACAGATTTAGAGAATAAGTAAAAGGGATCATAATGCAGATTAAATATTAGCTGGAGTGACTACAACCTGGGTGACCTATAAAGGTATGATTCCTAATTCTTTCTGGTACTGATTCTGTTTTTCAGAACAGTTTCTTCTGAAGAAGTATAATGAAGTAATTAGATTTTTTTTGTTACGCTTTTTGCCGTTACGCATCTGCAAGTTTTTAGCTGACACATTTGGGCGAGTGCCTGTATAATTAATGTATATCTTACATTTCTGTGTATATCCACATTCTGTGTATAATTAATGTATATCTTACATTTCTGTGTATATCTATCCATTCTGTTTTGTTCCAGTTAGAACCTTCTTCAGAAGCAAAAAGCTCACAATACTGTGGTTTAAGTGTTTGTCACTCTCTGTGCCAGTCTTTCTCCGTTGGTTTGTCTGTGCATCCTTCCCATTCTGTCTTAATTGCTGATGCCAGTGGCAACATCAACTCGAAGTAAGAATACAGCTTGCATTGCCCTGTTATTACTAGCCATAGAGTTTGTATATGCCACTCAATCTGTAAGTGCCAATAAGTCTTTCCTAGAGAGCAGTGTTTTAAAGAAATAAATGTCTAGCCTATTAGAAGTAATGTAGAAATTAGCCACCATGGGTTTATGGTCACTCTTGCAGACAGTTGCATTCAAATACAGTGTAGAACTAGATTATCTCAGCCACAGAAGCATATAGAATTGAATTTTCAAAACTACTGGGAAATTCTCAAAATATAAATGAATAGGACATAAAAATATCTCATCTACACAGTCTCTAATACAGAAACAGAGTTCTTCTGAGGAGAGTGTGTAATTTCTTAGTGTGGAAGAGAGCAAACTTTGGACTTGGTGTTTGCCTCAGATTGTTGTTTTGCTTTTAAGGTGGGTTATTTTTTTAACAAGCTGCAGATGGTTTTTTGGATTGTTAGGATGAACAGCAACCCAGCTAGCTGAATTACTGTTCTCTGGGTGTACTAAGTGTGCATTTGAATTAGACTTCTAGAACTGATATAAGCATATCCTCTTCCCTGTGTAACAAAAACATCATTATCGTCCTCAGTCAGCATCTATCTTGAGACTTCTGTATTTGGTTAGGAGATATGTACCAGGACTGGAGAATAAGAATGTCCTTGTCATGTTCAAAGCAGTAACTTTCCTTCATTTTGCCTTATTTGTGTATAAGCTTTGGATATAATAGGATAAACTGAAAGGTTTCCTCTAGAGACCTCTGAAAGTAGAGCATTTTAAAAGCAAGTAGGTGTCTCTACCCTACTTTTTCATGAAACATTTTACCCATTCAAGCAGACTTTTAAAAACAGCTTGTTTTGATAGCAGCCTGTTCTCCTGTGGGCCTTCAGCCTTTGCTTCCTGGCAGCACCTTTGGTGCGAAAAGAGAGTGATCAATTGGGAGACTATCAGTGCCAGCATGCATAGAGTGATAAGTTAACACACCACTGGGAATTTCTAGGGCCCACCAAGATACTTCACTTCTAATGTGCTAACAAGCTCATTTTTCTACCTCTTGCCTCTTCAGTTATTTTTTTTTCTCAGAAGAGCTTAGAAGTTGAGTGCATCAGGCATAATGAAAAGCTCTGTAGGAGGGAGAAGCAATAACCCCATTTTTCCCTTTTCAGCCAAATAGAAAATTAGTTTCTGGTAATACACAAAGGCCAGTATTTTTTGTGCAAGGGGCACTGCTGTGAATCAAAGGACTCTATTAACTGCAGAAAATTCAGCAGCTGTGAATCTCCCCCAATGAAAAAAAAGTGCTTTTCAACAAGTTGTGAGATACGTAGTATTATTTAGACTTCAACCATCAGTTTCATCCTCTACCACTTATACATAGCCTCTTAAAAATTGTGCTATATTACTGTCCTCTGTTCAGGCTCAATACTGTGTTTATCCCCCAACCTAAGAATCGTTACAATGGGAGATTTTTATATTTTCTCTTGTCCCAGTGCTTCTATTATAGCTTCTCCAAACTGAGGCTTCTGCTGTGATTTAGCTGTCTCTGGATTCAGAAAGAATTCAGAGCACAGATTTTGGAGGGAAAATTGTTTCCCAGTTTCACTATGTAACCAAGTTAGGGTCTAAGGAAATATGATAGAAATAATTTTAGTCACTGGAACTTTTTTCTAGATAATATATTCTCTTTATTTGTTCATATTTAGATAGACTGTAAAATCTACAGTAAATATTGAACAGAAAAAATGCAAAAAAATGAGTAGGAAAAGTTCTGTAATTGTAGAAGTGTAGTTTCGTAAGATAATATGAAGATTATTGTTTCCAGCTTTAGTTTGGTGTTGGGAATTTAATTGCTTGTCATAACTGAAAATGGTATCATTATTTATTTTAAATGTTATCACTAGTAATTAAAAATGCTTATCTGATGTAATACAGTTTTTATGTTTGGATTGCTAAAAAATATGTGCAAGATGAGTATTATCTCCATTTCACAGGGGGTGAAATTGAGTCAGAAAGGTAGTTTTCTCACTGTCTCTGATTCCCCAAATAGAGCAACAGACCTGAAATCACACCCCGGAACTTTAAAGAAACCTGTTTTGAGTGCATTCCTCCACAGCATCCTGATTTGTTTGGGGTACTTTTTTGGAAAACAGAACTATGTAAGGAGAAAATTATCTCACTATCTGCAAATAAAATATTTTTTTAAAAAGTGAGCACAAGTGTAAATGTCAGGGGAAATTTCTGATCATGCTATGTTTCTGTAAGATAACTGGAGAAGGTTTCCCTCATTCAACATACTGAGTCCAGCTGGAGGACTCTGGAAGTTGTGTGAGAAAAGGTTAACTGATTTCTCAGTTCAACAACTATACAACATGAAGTCAGCATGGTAGTTTTTCTTGATAATTGTATGTTGCTGCCTGCTGCTCTACATTTTGACAGCCATTTCCATAGTTGCTTTCATGAACAGCAGAAATATTCTCTCTTTTTCTCGCTCTCTCTGTGCTAAGAGCACAATCAGGCCTGCTGGAACAAGAAGCCTGGAGAGGGTTCTTCAAAAACAACAACACTTCAAGATACCAGTCTCTTGTCAGTAATATTAGAGGGAGAGAACACAGGAAAAAAGAAGTACAGTATTTTACTGTCAGTAGCCTGCCAACACCCTGTTAACCAGTGTTTAAGGGTCCTGTGGATTTTTTACAGATATTCTTGCTTGCTTTAATGACATAATTGACCAGGTGTTTTTCCCAATACTGAAATTTCACTATATTTATCTTAAATGTGTTTGTGTTTAGGGATTATGAAAGCAGTTTATTATGGAAAAATGCAAAATCATTTATTTTATTAATGCTAAGATACTATTCATGCTACACCTCCTGAAAATTGAAATGTTTTTATATTTAATTGTGACCAGAATACAGGCAAATTAATTACTTAAGAGAGAATTTAAGCTGCTGTTGTTCGTAAAAAATTTCAGGGAGTTTTGCATCAGACATGAAAAAAATACAGTTGAATCATAAAGTTTACAATAATCATGTTTGTCTTACACTTAATATTATGTCAATGCAACAGACAATATCACAGTCATGTAAAGAAGCAAAAATAAGTGTGTACAGTCACTGAAATACATAATATGTATTCAAGAATTCTGAATTACTAGGCACTGATATTTAGCAGTTACAGTATTATATAAATTCATCCTTAATTCTTGACTAAATCAGTTATGAAGAGAGAGCACGATACCTGCAAACAATTGTTCAACATCATCTAGAGCCTACAACATTTGAAGATTTTGCTGCTCAGGTTTTCTGTCCAGCACCTTATCACCATTTGCCCTCAGAGACGGGTAAGAAGTAACAAACAGTTCTTATACAATCTTACTTGAAATGCAGTATCCTTACTTATAAAGACTAAAAATTCAGACCTCCATACACCATGAAGAGTTACCATTAGTTGGAAAGAAAATACGCGCTTGAGAACATGGGCAAAGTTGACTTTAAATCTTTATTCTATTTTCTGGCATCATGAGCCAATGCTTGGCATTAAGATTTGGCAAGATGCTTTAATATAGCAACCAGACCCTGTATTTTTACAGCAAATTTTATCTCAATCCCTTGTATAAAGTCTGCCTGGAAACGCTGGTGCTCTTTCATCTAGGCTAGTTCAGGTAGAAAAATTTTTAAGTACACCGTCCCCATAAGAAAGTTTCAAGGCTCACTACATGTTTAGAATGTAAAGTTTTAAACTGAAAATCTGAGCCTCACAATCTTAATTTTGTTCCCAGGTTATTAGTCACAAAGTTGGTTTTAAGGTAATTTTTACTTTCCAGTAAAATACCTGTTTTATAAGAGGATACTGCATTTTTTGTTACTAATAAGAAAATCGGTAAAAGAAAATGCGTAACTCAAGGCCTTCCTGTTCTGACATTTCTTGAACTCCTTATGATTATTTCATTATTTTATTTCCCCTCTTTTTAGATCATTAAATATCAGTTCTGTTTATCTGAAGGTAAGACAAAGTGTCCAAAAAAACCCTTTGTTCCTCTTACTTTACTAGAGCACTAAGCTTGTAACCAAATTGTATGCAAACTTTCCTTGTTGCCCTTGTTCACACTAAAAAGAATTTCACACTGATTGAGAAATGACCACTACATCTTCTAAAAGTTTTAGTCTTTTACTAACCTCAGGTCTGCATGAAGCACTAACACTGGTTCTGGGATTAAGGTAACTAATGATAGCGACAGTTGTTGAATGAGTAACACTTTATTGTGTTGGCCTTTGTTTCTCAGCATGAACAAGTAGTACTGGATGGCAGTGGTGTGTTTTGTACCCTGTACTGTCTTTCATTGATGTTGTAAGACATTCTACAGTGATAACCTAGGAGAGATGGAGAAGAAGAATGTGTAACATTTGAAATTCTCTGTTCAGAAAAACCTTATTTAATGATAATCAAAGTGCTTCCATGGAAAAACTGTAAATCTAAATGAAATAAATTTTGTAAGAATAATTTGGCAAGTTGTTATCTGAAAATTTGTTTCTCAATTCCAAAAATATATACAGAAATCAATTCTAAATTATACAAGAATTATGATAGGACTACAGAAAGAATGACTGAGAGATGTTAAAATGTTGAGGCTCCTTTAAGTATAAACAATAACTAGAAATGAGGTGCAGTTTCAGAGTATAATAAGTGGTATAATTATGCTAGTGGAAATAGTTGAGACCAAAGGAAAACAAAATTAAAAGTAAGTAATTTAACTAAAGCAGTATAAAAATTAGTAACATAATTTAAAGTATGAAAACATTTGAATAGGAAATACCTGTAACTAGAAACATTAAAAACAAACAAACATTAAAAACAATAACCAGGGATACCAGTCCTTGCCACATTTCCTGCCTAATGGACCTAGTGAATATTCAGCACCAGACATTTCTGTATGACTTTTTTGTAAAATATATATTCTATATTCTAATGCACTTGTAGAAGTCCTGCCCATTCATTTTCTGAAGTCTCATTCCAAGCAAGTCATTCTGCCCTCTTTTTCTAATTCATTCTTTCAGAGTGAAGCAAAGCTGCTTTTCTGTGCTAGTTTGGTGCACCAAAGTACACTGGTCTACAATAGCAATTCCTGTTTTCTTTTAAAATTGGTGTTCTCTAGCATGAAACTCTCTGAAATGTGCTTATGCTTTTTTAGAAACTTGATTTTAACTTAACCTTTCTATCAAAGTTAATGGATTTTCTGTAGAAATCTCATTAATAGGAGCTTGTGATGTGTTTTACATCTGCACACATGCACATGTCTGTCTTCATACCACGAAACACGATGTCCTGTCCTGGGAGCCACATTCTTCTGGACCTTGCATTGTGCAGTGGAACTGACCGAGACATCAGTGTCAGGAGCAGCCAGCAGCCAGTCTGTCCTTCCTAGGACAGACATGCCAGTACAGTGTGACCCAGCGTCAGAGTCAACCTGGCCCCGCATCTGCCTGACTCTGAGCTTTCATTTCAGCCCAGGGAAGCTGGGGATGCTCTGGCAGTCCTGCTTGCAGGCTGATCCCTCTTCCATCTGGGGCTGCAGGAACTCTGATACTCAGCTCCAGGACAGAGTGCCTGGAGTAGCACCAAACCATCTGCCTCCAAGCTGATTCTAGAGGGCACAAATTCTAAAGCCTGAGACAGGTATAAAATAACACTGCAGTCACCTGCCAGAAAGGTTACCCCAGGGCTTGGAGTTAGCCTGGAAACCACTGGTTTCCAGTTCTAGCAGAGGTAGACCTGTGAGCTACGTTGCTGCAGATGACCCAAATTTCTGATGGACCACGATCCCAAGAAAAGTCCACCAGCAGTGCTGTTAAAAAAATAGATACCCCTAAATTTCCAGGGCTCCTGCAACAGGTGAATTTCTTCAAAGAGGTACAGAGCACTGAACTGTGCCAGGATTACACATAGGAGTGGTCCTGTAGTCCTGCCTGGGAATTCATATGCATTCATCACCCTCAAGATGACTCAGACAAAACCGTGCAGGCTTCCTGCCAGATGTGTCCATATCATCTGAAAATTTCTAACCAGTTTCTAACAATACATCACATTTTTTAAATACAAAATATTTCATTTGTTTATGGGGCTTCTTTTAATAAAAAATAATTGACCAGAAGAGACTAAGAAAAAAAATCCACCTTTTAGATATTATGGACTTAATTCTTTTATTGGATCATGATCTCCAAGATTACAACTACTGAATATGTTTAATTTTATAAAATATTCTATACTTTTTTTCATCTAAGAAAGATCTTAGAAACTATGAGACTGCTACAGGCCATCACTAGGTGTTACCATTTTGTTGTTGTTGTGATCCCAGTGGCCATTTTTTTTTCATCTGAGCTATGAGAATCAGAGCAAATAGAGAACATGCCATTCAGTAACAAACTGTATTTTCTCAGATGGACTTATTTTATCAAAGGTTCAGACATCAGCAAAAGCTATTCCTTTTTTACTGTGACTACTCTTCAGTACAATGTGATTGTGGCAGCTGCTGTTTTATCTAGAAGCTTAGTTTGCCCTGTCAAAATATCTGACAAGTCCACCATCCCATGTTTAGGAACCTGACCAATGTAGTGAATGTGTACATTTAAAGAAATTGAGATTTACCTGTACTTAATCACAGAATGCAATTCAGTTGCCTCTGTGTTTTTTACCTTGTGCTGTTTCTGTTAAATTGAGTAACTGCAAATACTCTGCTAAATAGAGTAACTCGTCCTATGCAGATATTGAGTGAACCAGATCTCTGTGACACCAGAATAGGTTGAGGGAACTGTCAATGATAAGTTCAATTATATTGAAGGGCATATTGACCTCATGATGCTAAGATTCTGATCTTTAAAATGTCTTGGGTTTGTTTTTTCTGTCTTCTTCTGTTGCCTTTCTTTCTACTAAGACTAGTACCTTATTACAGTATGCTTTCTAAAGAAGAGGCCCCTCTACATTAGTCACAGTATTTTCCTTGTGACAAAAGCATCAGACTTTTTGGCCCCAGCAATCATTCCTGTATTTTCAAGCCTGCATTCAGTTTTGCTGTTCCACTCCCAAAGTAAGTGGGGTTGCCACCATACAGGCGGGGAAGCAGAGGAATATAGAGGTAATGATGCTTCAGCCTTGCACAATTAAAAATCAAGTTCAACAGCTTGCATTTTCTTCCGTTGCTTCCTTGGTGCGAAATGTTGAAACTAATAATCTTTTTGGCCCTGTACCACCCCTTCGCAGTTGAGAATGATGGTGTTTTTGTCACAGAAGAAGGATCTGAGTAACACTTGGTGGTGGTGGTTTGTGACTGGAAGTGGAGCTGAAATACAGAAGTGAGGTCTCTGTGTCTGGCAGGGCTGGAAGAATTTCTCATTATCCCTTCTCCAGTCCAAAGTGAAGAAGGCTTTTTTTTTTTTT
>VYXC01001190.1:1937614-1949136 GCA_013397175.1 Platysteira castanea
TTTTCCCCTCCCCGATCCAAAGGAAAAAAGGTTTTTTTTTTTTTTTTTTTTTTCCAAATCAGAGCAAAGCCTCAAAACTTACTGACATTTTCCAAAGAATTCGTATTGGAACAGCTGAAGCATTTCTGAACTACTGTCCTAAAGTCAACCACTTGGGTGAAGGTACACTCAGCACTTTGAGACAGTAAATTCAGTGTAGACTGCTAGAAACCCAAACAGATCAACTTTCTACATTTAATGAAATTGATTTACTGAAAAAAAAAAAGAGTAAAATTGTTCAGTTGAAAAGCATCCCATGCATACACACAACGAGACAAAACTAAATTTTAATCCTGACTTGTTCAACTGAAAAGCATCCCATGCATACACACAACGGCACAAAACGAAATTTTAATCCTGACTTGTTCAATTAAAAAGCATCCCATGCACGCACACAAGGGGACAAAACCAAATTTTAATCCTGACTTGTTCAATTAAAAAGCATCCCATGCATACACACAAGGGAACAAAACTAAATTTTAATCCTGACTTGTTCAATTAAAAAGCATCCCATGCATACACACAAGGGAACAAAACTAAATTTTAATCCTGACTTTTCCTAGTTTTTGAATTTTTTACTTTATTTTCTTATGACGTTCACCTTGTGTAATTACTTCCATTTTTGTTTTAAGTATAGGGCAAAACAGAAATTCTGTAACACTGATCAACAGCCCCAGGCTACATAAGCAAACTGCAACCTCTAGAACCACCACCTCCTGCAGACTGAGATAGGACAGTAGTTGGTAGGAATAGTAAGTTCTCTTAGCTCTGCCTGAATCTCCATAGTGGAAAGACAGGGAATTTTGCCAGTGGGTTTCACTGTTAGTTGACAGAGGGACATAGGATTACCTAACACTCTTGGTTCCAGCTAGGTTCTGAAAAGCATTTTTTCACTGGACTTGGACTTGGCTGCTGTTTTGCCATAATCTTTTTTTGCTATGTTCTTTCTCATGCCTCTTAGTTCTTTCTCTTCTACCTAGTTCTGGTCTCCCAGGTCTTGAGACCATCTCTTCCTCACCTTTTTGCCTTGCTTTGCAACTATTTTTGCAGTCTTTCTAAATCTGCTTCTTGTTTCCTTTCCTCATTTCACAAAATTAGTGAGAGACTTAATTGACTTTACTCTAGCAAGGCTGCTGAGCATGACAGACAACTTGGCCAGATTTGGACTGAAATTTATAAGAGCGGTGAAGGGCACAAGCTGTACAAAAATGATTGCCCTCTTCCTGAAGGAGGTCAATCAGGTGGGACATGGTGAAGTACCTTAGAAGACCATCAAAATTTACCAACATGCACAAATTATATTTCACTCTGTGGTCATTTTCAGGGATAGCACTCAGTGCAGTGTTGATCAAGACAATGAGGTGTGATAAAGCTGGAAGCACTGAGAGTAGTCTTACCATGCAGCACCCTGTCAGGCTTCTCCTTGGTGAATTTTTCACCTCAGAAAGTAAGCACTGATGAGCAGGATTAGTCATGGCAGTGCATATGTTATGATACCTCCAGATTCCTCCATCTCACCTCACTTCTAATTTAGTCTGTGTGTAGCTAGGATTCCATTTTAGATTGAAATAGTTAATTTCTGAGTCAAATAACCGACATACTATCATTAAAAGATTCTAAAATTTTTCAAATGGAGTGTGAAAACGCCACATTTCAACTTTGTTGACCCACCTCCTTGTTCAGAAGCAATTGAAATGGCTTTGCATTATGGCCCCAAAATACCATACCTCACCAGGCTATGGTATTTGTCAGCTGTCAGACCTAAGAGGAGAAAAATATGGATCACTTCCTAATGTTTTTCAGCCTCTTAAGTATCCAAATACATGTATTTTGTTTATTTTATAGAACTTTCTGGCTTCACATCATTCGTCCATAAAGCCTTCATATATAACCCTATTTTTATATTTTGGATAACTAAATATTTTGTTGTGGTGGTTTAAGAACAGTATTTTCCAATTCAGTGTTCCCACTGAAACCACTCCAAACCATGTGCCACTTGATCACTCCCCCTCTCCCTCCCCTCGGCGGGCTGGAGAAGAGAACTGGAATAATAAAAGGCACGGGATAGGATAACAACAATTCACTGGAAACAACGAGATAAGAAAATGAACAGCAGCAACAACAACAACAATGCTAGTGACAGAAGGTACAAGAAAGAGGCAAACTATTCACATGGACACAGGCACAACCCATCTCTAACAATACCCAGCTGTTCCCTCTGCCATGCTACACTGATCTGGAAGCAAGCCCTTCCCCCATCCGTGGAAAAAGTTGTATAGAACAATGTATGTGTCCTGGCCATGCCCCCTTCTGGGTACTGCAAAAATCAACCCTGTCCTGGCCAGAACCAGGACATTTTTCACCCCTTATTCTATACCATCTCCATCGTGCCCAGATCCTACACCTTCCAGCTATATACATAAGCACAAGTATCATTTCCATAGTCAATGACCATCCCTCCAAGTTGTCTGTTGACTTCCTTTAGTCCATGACTGTGAGTTCAATCTGTCCTAGATATCTTCCAGGGCAGGAAGGCTGATGTGCTGTCAGGTGATTGCAAGCTGTACCAGGAGCTCACAATTGGAACAGTTCATACTCATTGTCCACGGTAGTTCTGGCATGCGTTGGCAGCGTCATTCAGCAACCACTTTTATACAATTCAGTATTACAGACTGTTCTAACCCAAAAATCAAGCTCCGTGGAGGTACGCATTGTGTTTCCCTGTTCCACTGCATCACCCATCAAGTGTACCCAGGTCCTTGAGCAAAAACAATCCCATGGGTGAGTTTCCCTTTGCTTGAGGCAGGACTAAACCAAACTGTCTTCCCTAACACATTTCTCATATGCTCCACAGGGACTTCATATCCTTCTACAGTACAGCGAGGTTTTGATTTGGCAGGGCCAGCAAGGTAGATCCTCTAGTGTTAACTAACCAGGGGGCCTGTGCTAAATGTAGATCCCAATCTTGGAGGGTCCCAACACCCATTGCTTTCAGTGTGGTTTTTAACCACAAGTCCATTGTACTGTTCCATTTTCCCAGAGACTGGTGCAGGAGATTGAATATGATGCACCCACTCAATCTCATGTTGGCCCAGGTGTTGATGAGGATATTTTTGAAATGTCCAATTCAATTCTTTTGGGGGTGCTGTGTCACCACATGAGCTGTTTTTCAAAGATGGTGTTCTGGGCAGTGATGTGAGGCACAGGGTGCCTCTCCAGCCATCCAGTGATTGTCTCCACCATTGTCAGCACATAGTGCTTGCCTAGGCAAATTTGTGGGAGTACTCAGTGTAATCCATCTGCCAGGCCTCATCACGTTTGTGTTTCAACCATCATCCACTACACCAAAGAGGCTTTACCCATTTAACCTGAGTGATTGCAGTGCATGTTTCACAGTTATGGATAACCTGGGATATAGTGTCCATCCCTCAATCAAAAGCCTGTGACCTGAGGTATTAAGGGCCCACCGAGTCAGAAATAATTCACCCTTATGTTGCCAGTCCAGATCCACCTGAGACACTTTAATCTTGGCAGCCTGGTCCACCTGTCCGTTGTTGCAATGTTCAGTAGCCCAACTCCAGCCCCCCCATATAATCAGCTACCAGAAATTGAAAAAGGGTATGCTCTCTTCACTGATGGTTCCTAGCATTTTGTAGGGATACACTGAAAATGGAAGGGTGATGTGTGGAGTCCTACATGGCGAGTCACAGAAGCTATTGAGGGACAAGGTGGATCAAGTCAGGGTGCAGAGCTGAAAGCCATCCAGCTGGCTGCAGATGTCAGAGGAGAGGAACAAGATGGAAACTGAACGAGAGGAACTGCCAGCATTCTACCTCTGCACTGACTCGTGGATGGTGGCAAATGCTCTGTGGTTGGCTAGAACAATGGAAAAAGAGCGATTGGCAGCACAGAAGGAAACCATCCGGGCCACTGAACTGGGGCAAGACATCACTGCTCGGGTAGAGAAGTTGGCTGTAAAAGTACATCATGTAGATGCACACACTTCTTCTTCTGTATTGCTCCTCTTTGGACCTGCCACAGCATTCTCCTTGCAAATATTCTGTCACTTTATCAGGGTCATGTAGGTGAACTGCCAAACCATTGGAGCAAAGAATTTTCCCCAAAACTGGACCATTTTCTCCAACTTCCCTGCCACTCATGTCTAGCCACCCTTAGGGCATATCTCTGAATGACCTCCCTAGAAATCTGTCCTGACTCTAAACATGGTGTAGACTGCACTGAGGAGACGTGGCAGACTTGAACATGTCAACAAGAACATGCTTTCCTTAACATACAGCAGGAATTCAAAATTCTCAAAAGCTGTTCTAGCAGGTCTGAAGGAGGAAAAAGGGGTGAAAAGCTAGGGAAAATAATCTTCCCCTTTTCCCCCCACAGACTGGATGTGATTGTTACTGGACTCCCAGAGCTAGTGCCTGAGTAAGGATAGGAGAGCAAAACTAAATACACATCCCAAATGACCCTCATAGCCCTTTATCTTACCGTGTCATAAACTGATACCCCATAGTACAGCAACAAAGTAATCCCGATCCCTCTGCCTGCTCTGAAAAAGAGCACCATTATGAGCACATAGTATATATACAGAAACATGTACAGGGTTAGGTACCACACCTACATGAGCAGACCAAGCAACATTGTGCCCAGTAGATCTGGACCTAATACAACAAAGCAAATCAGATTAGATCCAATTTATTTTCAACTCACTGTGGGCAGATCTGTTGTTATCTCAACCCTTTGTGCCTCACATTGGGCACCAAAGAAGGCTGTTGTGTTTTAGGAATGGTATTCTCCAATTCAGTGTTCCAACTGAAAGCACTCCAAACCACATGCTGCTCCATCACTCCCACTCCCCTTCCCCTCAGCAGGCTGGAGAGTATTGGAGGCATAAAAGGTAAAGCTCAAGATAAGAACAAATTTTACTGGAAACAGCAATGAGATAAGAAGACATTCAACAGTGCTAATGACAGAGGGTACAAGAAAGAGGTGAACAGTTTGATGTAGGAGGTGAACACCCCTGCCAATAATACCCAACCACTCCCTCCACCACACTACACTGACCCAAAAGTGAGCCCTTCCCCAGAAAGCAACACAAGGTGGTATAGAATAACCTCCAGGTCCTAGCCATACCCCCTTCTGGCTACTGCAAAAATTAACCCTGTCCTGACCAGAACCAAGGCAATTGTGGAGAGAGATAAAGATAATAGCATTTTATACTAAAAATTTTAAAACTCCAAAGGGGAAGCAAAACCTGCAAAATTTTTATATACCATATTTAATATCCACATGTGTCTATGAGCGTATGTGCGTATCTATATGCTTATCTGAAATCCAAAGAAATTTAGTTACTAATTAATCTGTTAATTTCTGTCAGACTTCAAATGTATTTTAAGTGCTGTTATTCTTCACTCTTCTGGTGTGGTATGTTCGGATGTGAAAATCACTTTACATGACTTCTGTTCTTCAATGGCTCTAAGTTCCTTTTTTAAAAAGTGGTTAAATGTGAATTTGTGCTTTTGCCTGCAGGAATCAGAAACAAAATTTTAAGCTATGACTGGAATAATGCTTTAATTGAAATAATGGGGCAGACTGAGGTTTTCTTTATCCAACAAGCCATGATAAAATTTCACACTATGGTTTAACCCTTCAATGCAGACTAACTGCAGACTAGCTTAAAACTAGCTGTTTTTTCTTCTTTACATGATTTTAGGAGTCTCATGTTAAGACAGGCTATAATTTTAATGTATTTCACGTGTAACATGAAACAGCTGGGGAGCAGAAGCCATATATCAAGTTGCCATTTGTTTTTCCTTCTCAGTTGTGTGTATGTGTGTGAGTATTTAGCTGTTTTCACAGATGTTAAGCAAACATTTCAGACAGTGTTTAGGATGTATCTCAGTTGCTATTAATAAGGTTACTGGATCTGGATAATGTTATAGAAGTCTTTTCTTTCTCTCTCCCTTCCTTTTTTTCTTGTAATGCTTAGTTGGTAAGTATGATGCTGGATTTCAGAGCTGTTGCTTCATTGCACATAACTAACTCATCACTCTCTTTAAGCTGTAGCATGAGCAGCAATTGCATAATGAAATTCGAAATTCCGTTTTCTGTGCTCATCTGTTAATACCCTTCAATCTCTGCGGTTCGTGTCTCATGTCTCACACCTGTTATCTTTTATCTTTTCTCCTCCCCCTTCCTCACTTCTTTCCACTCCTCCTTCCTCATCACTTCTTCATTCTCAACAAAGAAAGAAATGCTGTGATATTTCTTCTCCTTCCAAAACCTCCACTAGAAAGCATTGGCCACATCAAGGTAAAGGGCAAAGGCTTGAAACGGAAGGTCTTTCACGCTAGCTGTGAATGGTATGCTGTGCAAAACAACAATGGTTATTTTCTATTCTCTGATTTCCACCATTTGAAATGCTTTAATTTCTTGTAAAATCAGAACAAGATAGAATTTCAGAAAATGCGAATGCATGTTTCCCTGCCTGCCTTTTTCTATAAGGCACAGTGAGTCAGGCATTATGCTTTTCCAGATTTTTTGGCGGTGAAGTACCTAGTTCATGAACAAAATTACTGTCACCAGCTGGGGAACAAATAACAGCCCTTTCTCTCCTCTGTCACTCTGGTGGGTCATGTCAGTTTGAAGATAGAAAGTACCATGCTGTTGCTCTGGAGCAGGCAGGTGGGGGACCAGGCAAGGAGAACAGCCAGGTTGCTAAATACCAGGTTTATGGCAAGGTTTGTGACAATCTTTTAAATTTGCTCCTAGACTTCTTACCTTATGACCTCATTTGATTTTAGAGGAATCTTTCAAAATAAATCATGACCAGTTTTGAATGATTTTTGCACCCTTTATGTGTGAAATGTATACTAAGGCAGAGAGATCTTCAGCTCTGATTATTGCATTATTTAAAAAAATTACTAGTAATAGCATGATGTGGAAGAAATAGCAAGTGATTTCTGGCTTACTGCAGTCTGCAGGGGTTTCCCCATTGACACCTGCAGGACTAGGCTTCTGTCTCTAATTTATATGGGTTGCCTTCAGAGGCAACTGAGGTAGTTGAGTTCAGTCACACTGTCAGTCTCTGTAAATGGCTAATGAAAATGCAGTTTAGTTTTATGGATGGGAGTTCATAGTATTAATTTTCTGTATCATGGGAAGGAGAATGTAATTTTGATTTCATATTTTCTCCTTTTCCTCTTGTACCTCTTTGGAAGAAGATTTGGAGACAGGCTGTTTGTAGGAAAGAGCCTTGTCCCCTTGCAGTGAGGGCCACTGGAAGGCCACTGGAGTGTAGCTCACTGGGCTAACGAATTACGTCATTGTCTCAAATTCATCTTGTTCCTTTTACAAAGAAACGTTAACGTATAGTGCATCCAGTTAGTACAATCTGTTCAAGCTTCTGCCTTGTGGGCCCTGTAGGAATTTGCCTTTTGAAGCACCAGCTAAAGCTGGAATGGGAGAGCATGTTTTGCTCTCTCAGTTGGCCCCTGATTCACTCCACCTCTTCAGCAGCATTCCTAGAGCTCCCTTCATGTGCAATGAGCTGTTAACCTTCATGTTCTCATTAAAGACTGGATTCTTCTGGGTTGTGGTTTGACTAATGATTCCCCATCCCTGCAAGGGAACTGGAGCTGTTTGTTTTCCTGGTTAGCAGGAGAACGTTTCCCACTTCAGTGCTGCCTCAATTGCTCAGAGTGAGGGGGTTCTGCAGTCCCATAGCTCAGTGGTTTCTGGAATCATCTTTCGTCTCGGGGTGGATTTCTGGCAGTTGCTAATTCCATGAGCAATACTATCACCCACAGCTGGTAAAGGGCTAGGAGATGCTGTGGCAGTGACAGCAGCACTGAAATTCCTCTCTGCCCCTTGCTAAGAGATCCTGTGCTGCACGTGCAGAAGGCGGCACTGACCCATCTGGTTCTTGCTGTCCTCTGCAGGCTTCTGCCCAGAGACTCAGCCGGGAGAAACTCCAGCAGCAGCAACAGCACAGGTGGATGGAACAGACTTAGCCTCTCCAATGTCTCCTCGGACTAGCAAGAGCCGCATGTCCATGAAACTGCGCCGCTCCTCTGGCTCAGCCAACAAGTCCTAAGTGGCAAGATGCCTGCAGCTTTCTAGTGAACAGCAGCTGGCCACCCTCCCCGCAGCAACTCACTGCATTTTGGGTTTTTTTTACTGCTCACACCTTTCATTCAAGGATAATGTCTGTCATGTGTGTGCGCCCATGCCCTGCATACTCCTTTTCTGTATGTTTATTTTAAACAGTGACACTGGAATTTTACTTTAATATTTTAGCTTTGGTTTTTTTATCAAACTCCAGTCTGCTTTTTTTTTTCCTTCAAGTGCAGTTTGTACCCTGCACCTTTTACCTTCTTGGATGATTATGGATGATTAACTTTGGGTTTTAACTCTGGTTGATCTTGAGTCATTATGGAATTGGAGACTGCAGTTGGATTACACTATATTTATTGTGCCCCATTGCAATTTTCTCTGTAAGAAAGAAAGAAATATGTACAATTTGAAAATGAATGTACAATTTTAAATTGAAGTTGCATTTGTAAAGTCTTTGTCAGATGTCACAATGTTAATGCACAAGATGTGTACAGATTATTTATGTTGAGAATAAAATAGTTCAATGGCCTTTCAAGCATTACAGAATCCAAATGAAATAATTCACTCATAGCACCAACTCTTTCATCATAAAGCGATGTATCATTTCATAATTCTGCAGATAATCTATGCCAGAAAAAAAAAAATCACTGTGCTGAAATTCTTTTTATGCTTGGCTTCCAAATATTTTTATAATGTTTGCTTTTCCAAGTGGTGTCGATAGTAAATGCCATTGAGTTCCATGAGGTTTAGCCGTTATCATTAGGCTTCTCCATCTAGATGTATATTCTTTTTTCTTACATTAAAAAAAAATTAAAAACAAACACTTTCCTGATAGAAATTCATTGCTATGATGATGGGTACTAGGGAAGAAAAGGGAACATGCTCCAGGAGCCTGGCCTGAAATGCTAATAATTTCAACCTTCTGAGCGCAGATTAGTACACGAGTTCCACCCACCCAGAGGTATTTTCCTACAGAAAATGAAATGCTCACATTTTGAGTCTAGTAAACAACAAAATGCTGTTAACAAAATGTAGCATGGCATCGGTACTAACTGCATGTGTAAATATATCATATGGGCAACAATAAAAAAAGAAATTATGTATTGTCATTCATGTAGTACCTACAAATTTGTAATGGTTGAAGAGAAGACATGCTATTTAATAATCCAATAAAATTATTCTTACCACCTTTTGTATATTAGTAATTCACCTCACTGATTAGATTCTTAGTCCAATTTATAGAATTGTGTATTAAATGCACAGGGAGCAGTTAAATGCAATAGTTTTCATTTGTATTAAAAAGTACACACAATTTCACAAGAATGCCCAGCTGAAAACTTTTCCAGATCTAGCAGATACATTGCATATAGCTCTGGAGGTAATACAAAGCATCGGCCGTTCCCTCCTGCAGGCTGGTTGTTCAAGTGCTAATTGTAGGAGCAGTTAATAATCATCACATTTGTGTGGTCTGGAGCCCTTCATCTTGGACTACACAAGGGGAGAAAGAGGAACCATGATTTTAAAAAAACACATAGTGACTTTCTCCAGGGGCAAACTCATTTAATTGCATGAACAGGCATTTTTACCTAAGTCTCTGTTGCCAACAAACGACGAAAAAATGCACAACTTAAAATAACATGCTTTATTTTTGGCATATTAGTGAGTTGCAAGTTTAGCCTCCTTTGTCGGAAAACAAGTCTTGGCTGCATTAGGTTATGTTGTATTAATTCATTTGTCCTGGTTCTGGAACTAAAATGACAAAGTCTGTGAAACACATTTAACATAAAGCACTTATTGCTTGCTTGCAGCCTTTGGGCATGATACATCTTTTGTTGTGTGTAGCAAAATACAAAACTACAGAAACAGTTGCTTTAGATGATGCTAATCAAGAGATTGAAATATTTTGCGTGCTCATTTGAGTGTTAGAACAAAGACTACAACTGGGATCAATTTGCTTCTTCAGAAATCACCAGCTGACCCACTTTGCCCTGCTGAATTCAAGAAAGGCATGAGCTTTGTTTTAAATCTTTTATTGAATTTTCTTGCCCTTATTTTTAGCCTCGTCCGCTATCACATTTAGAAACAAGCACTCATGGAAAAATTAAATAAGTAAATAAATAAACAAACAAACAAATACTGGCTGAGGTGTCAGCAGCTGGTAAATTCAACAGCGTTTCAAAGCATTTGGCCAGAGCACTGTCAAAGCCAGGGGAATACACACCGCGGGTTGCTTTGCTCAAGGTAGGTGTCGTTAGGGAGAAGGAAGGTAGTCTGTCACCTGCGCTTTAGCAACACGTCTAAAGACTTGCTTCATGTCCTAATTTCAGCTGTTCACAAGACTCAGAGGAGCTCACATCGAAAGCGCAGCTCACAGGGGAGAGGGGTCGGAGGCTGGCTGAAAAGGGGAGGCGCACACAGGGTCCTTTTCGCCTGCCTGCGATGCAGGGGCTGGCGGGGCCACACGCTGCCCAGCCTGGTGGGACTGAACTGCCCTTCTGGCTACTGTCGGTGCCGCACTAACAAGCCGCTAACGGAGCGGAGCAGCTTTTGGAACGGCCGGCTGCCAGAGATGTGTGTTTTGCCTACCGCACGGTTGCTAGAGTACAGAGACACAGAGTAAGCAGGAGATGCGTACTTAGCCATAGAAGATGAACACCTCGTATTTCAATTAAGCAGACAGCACGATTAATATCCCATACGTTTTGCTAGCTATTATATGACTTGACACTGACTTAATATGAACATTTACCTTCTCGGCTATCTTAGTACAGAGTACAGCAAACAAAACACCTCACGAATGTTGAAGCTCGGGGGCTAAGGCTATTAAAACAAGGTCACTAGATCAGGCTCCTTTTCTCACGAAAAATAATTCCTCTCTTTAGATACGCTATATACAGCTGTACTTCTATCCGTCTCTACGGAAGATGTACCGGCGGTGGGCCGCCACCCGACGCCTCGGCATTGCCCGCCTCCCGGCAGACGCTGGCGGGGCTCCTCGCCTGGTGCCGCCAGCCCGGGGCCGTGCCGGCGGCTGCCCCCCGTCCCCCGGCCGCCCCGGTGGCCGCGGGGCTGCGCGGCGCTCCCTCCATCGCCGGGCGCGGCGAGAGCGCTGCCGGCAGTGCCGCCCGTGGGCTGAACACGCGGCCGTGCCGGCGCGGGCGCGCGTGGCTACCCACCGGCCGGGAATAGCGGGCGGGAGTCACCGGGCAGCTCCTCCGAAGTCGTAGCCGTGAGAGCCGCGACTTTCCATAGGAATTACAGCGTGGCCAGGGCTCGCTCGGCTAGCCTGGGCTCTCGGAGCAGTCCCGCCGGGGCGGCCGCGGGCCTAGCAGCCGGGCCGGACGGGCACCTGCAGC
>VYXC01001190.1:1950158-2132121 GCA_013397175.1 Platysteira castanea
AGCGGGCCGGGGTCCCGCCGCCGGGGTGGCCGCGCTTGGGCTGCGGGGACGGGCGGGGCGTCTCGGGGAGTGCGCCCCACGGCGCCCCGCGGGACTGAGTGAGGTGTGGGGCCGGGAATGGCTCCGAGATGAGAGACACCCCGAGCTGGGTCACGGGCGCTGCCCATCGGCCGAGGCGCCGGACGGGGCTCGGGCAGGAGCGTCTGTCGTGGGTGTTCGTGCCGGTGCCTTCATCCGCCGCCGGGGCCGCACGGACCGCCCCGCACGCCCTTCCGCCGAAGGGAGCCAGAGCTGGGAGCTGGCTCCGTCCTTCTGCACAGCCACATCAGGAGTTTTCCCAGAAGCAGCCAGAGAGCTCCGGTATCCCAGTGAGCTCCCAATGCAAGATCAGGGCTGCCACCGCCGCATAAAATGCTAAATCACGGCTCTGCGTAATGGCCATGACTGGTCCCTCGGCAGCCTCACCCGCGGGCAGCCTCCCGAGCCCAGAGGAGGCAAGACTGAGGTGTGGTACAGCAAACTGCAGAAGCGCCTGAGCCTGCCCCCATCCCGCCCCGATGAAACTCCCGGCCCGTTCGCGGGTGCCATGAGCTTGGTGGCAGCTGGTGCGCCCCTGGAGCAGGGCAGGAGTCGCGTTTGCTAAAGCACTGATCGCCTTTTTAGGGGAATGAAGCGCACTGGCAATGGGGTCTCAGCAGTCCCTCCGGACCCACCGCGCGGTATCAGCATCTCCTGTTGGACCGCCCATGAACCCGAGCCTGGATCTGGGGGCAGGACGGTGCTGTCCCGCCCGCAGACCTGCTGCCCGCAGTACACACGAGATGGCGTGCCACTGGAAATGACCGCGCTGAAGGCTCGCTCCGTTCCTGCCCAGGGACAGACAGCCCTTGCCACGGTAGGAAGGTCCGACTCACCCTGCAGGAAACATCGCCTAGCCTGAGGAAGTAGAGAGCACCAGGAGAAAGGGAGAAACAGCACCTCTGGTTTGAGAGGCTTTCCAGAAGTGGAAGAAAGATACGAAGCCCTCATGCAAGACCAGAACTCGCCCCACCTGCTCAAAACACTCAACTGCTTCTCTGTGTAAGTGCTCTGATTATATTTGCTTAGCAAAGTCTTAATCATGTTTTACATTACTCTCCCGTTTTCCTCCGTTTTCATGGTTGCACTGGATCTCAGATTAGATTATACAATCTGCAGGCTAGAGATCACCTTTTGTTAGTACAAACCATTGTAAATGGGACCAATGAGCCATGCTTTCATGCAGTTAGGTCACTCCACTGACTGGCTGCTTGATTTTTGCCCAACATTTTTTACCTTTGTAGCTGGACTTTCCAGCTACTTTTCTCACTGAATAACTGGATCTCTCATTACAGATCAACTGTTCCTCCAAGCGATATGTAAATAGTTCTTTCCGTTTCCCCTTGTAAACAATGTTTGCATTAATGTTTCATTTGCTTTTGTCACATTGCAAAAATAGCCTGTGGTAGGAATGTCCAGTTCTAGAATGTCCAGTTCAGTTCCCAGTCCTAAGAGGTGAGGAATCCAGCAATGCCTTTTCCTGCACAGGAGTAGCGGGAGGTAGAGTGCCAGCTGGAGAGCAGGTGTATTGAGTGCTTGCTGAAACTCCAAACACTTTTCCAGCAAAAGCTGTAGGCTGGAGTTGCATCAGAGAGTTTCTCCAGGCCTGCAGTGTCATCATCTGATGTGGCCCAGACATCCTGGGAAGGCTTGAGGAGCAGCCTACAGTCATAGACGTGGAATTGCTGCTCCATCTCCCCAGCTGCTGTCCCTCCTGCTGTGCTTCTTGGCTCTTCCCTGTAATTTGGTGCCCGTCTGTGCCTCCCCCTTGCTCACAGTGCCCTCCAGCACAGCCCTCTTGTAGCTTCCTAAACTTGCCTCCAGTTTATGATCAGTTTCTAAGGTGGGACTCAGCTGTAGAACCCATCATTCCATCCTTGGTCTTGCTGCAGCATGTGCCAGTGCCCGCAGATGTCTGGCAGAAACATCAGCAAAATTGGTGGATTCAAGTCAGTTCAGCCACCTTGTGGCTCATTTCTTTCAATAAACATATTGGTTTTCCCAGGCTGTCTCTACCCTAACACAAATTCCCAGTGCCCTGGCTCCCACTTGGAAGGGTCATTATTCTGTGATTACAGATTATTTCCCCTCTCTCCCACATTTACAAGAGAATGTAACCGTAGTGACTGGCATTACACCTGACTCTCACAGCTTCTAAGCTTTCCAAACTGTTACATGGGTTTATCTTCTTGCCATCATCCTTTACCCCTACCAGAAATTTTACAATTAGAAAATTCAGATAATTTATAAGAATAGTTAACAATTTTGTGGACACATCCCCAAATCCTCTGTAAATTTGCTGGACTTTTTTTTTCTCTGTCTTATTACATTCCATTAGTCCCATCACGCAGCTGAGAGAGCAGCACCTCACCCTCCTGAACATGATACAACAGGGAAACTTTATTTAAGGTCAAAGCTTTTCTAAGCAGGGAGCTGAACGATGTTATTGCTTCTGTCCTTACACTGTGTTCTCTACAGTCTGCTAAAATCAGGTTGGCCTTGATTAAACATGTTGGCTGCTTACACGAGAGTCATCCTTATATGACCTGAGATTAACCAAAGGGTTAATCCCTCAGTAAATAGAAAATCAAACTTCTAGTGCAAAAATGCAGTAGCTTGTGGGGAACCTGCAGGCTGAAAATAAGAGGAATCAGTTCCTCCTCTTGCATCCTTTGCTTCCTCAGTCCATTCCCTCCTCTCTGATTGAGGCTGAATGTTGGTGTGCTAGAGAATGGAAACAAGAGTAGTAGAGCACTGCTCTGCCTCCCTCTCTGCTGAAGTTTCTCGTTCTGTATGAAGGGACTTTTACCTTGTTCATAACTTTGCTGCTGAAATAAGCCTGAGGGACCCATTCAAGCCTTGTCAAGATTCAGCAATCAGATTCAGTGATGGCTGGGCCAACCTCTTTGGGATCTTCCAAAGTGAGGACAATCTTCAGATTCCTCTAGATACCTTTCCCTGTTGGTGCCTTCTTTTAGGGACATGGTGTAGTGATGGGCTTGTCAGTGCTGGGTTAATCATTGAAGTCTTAAAAGTCTTTTCCAACCGAATTGATTCCATGATTGTGTGACTCTGGAGGATGTTTCATCTGATTGCCTGGGGTGCTTCAGAGTTTGGCACTAGAAGCTCATCACCCAGGTCCTTGTACATCCCAGCTATCCAGGGACTGACATCTCTGGCTGTGAGGCAGGGATCCCATTGCTTTCAGCCCCAGCCATGTCTCCAGCAGCTCCAGGACACCTGGAAGCCTGTGCAGACACTGAAGAGGAGGTCTACACCTCCATGGTCCATGAATAACACATTGTCAAGAAAGTAGGCAGCTACATTTATGTTTCTGAACAGTCTTGGGGCATAAACAGCAAGAGGAATGTATGACAGAAGTGCCAGCTGGCAGAGAGAAGGTCTTGAGTGAGGTCTGGTTCTCAGAGAAAGCCCTAAAAACTTTTCTGGGGGCTGAGCTGACAGAAAGAAAAAGAGAAATGCCTTTTGCCACTTAGTAAAAGAAAGAAATAACCACAACTTTTTTAAAAAATAAGAGTTAAAAATAAAATAGAAAAGAGCTATAAGCAAAGGATTAAAGAGCATTTCTCTCCTTCATGTTTCCCCTCCCCACCACAAAAAAAAAATCGTTGTGGTTGAGTTTTTTATATTGCAGGATTTCAAATAAAGTTGACTTTTAAATCTTGCCCTGACATCTGGTTTGTAATTAATGGAGCAGTAAATAGGAGGGAGACAGAAGCTGCCTCAGAAGCCTGTCCTTGATACATGACTCCCCAGCAATATGAGCGATACCACCCCCAGGCTCCAGCACTTAAACAAAATCCAGGCTGGTTTTGGTGGCGACACAAGCCATTTCATCTTGCCCCTAGAACAAGACTGCCAGTTATCTTGCTGTGGTTGGGGATTTGATGCTGGTGACAGACACTGAAGGAAATATCTGCATTATGAGAGTATGGATTGTCTAATATAACTAACCTTGCTAGTATCTTAATTGTGTTTTGTTTTACCTGAGGACAATCTGCTGCAAGAGGAAAATGATGCTAACAGCTGCTATGTTTTCTTCATTGCTCAAGTATTAACAAAAACCCTCCTGTAAGGGAAGGTAGAAAACACTGTTCTGTGAAGGTACTTGGGTTAGAGGGATTTGAAGGGTTTTGAAGACACTATGAAAACATTTAACCTTCCTCTTTTTCCACAAATGAAGTGATGCTGTGAACTGGCCACATCGCATCACCCATCACTACAGTGACACTGGGAGGACAGTGGTGCCACAGCTCCTGTCCCTACTCCGTAAGTGAGCAGCTGCAGAAGGGCCAAAGGGGCAATCTCATATTTTGGTTCTTCCGCAGCTCCATCTGCATTAGCCCATTTCAGGGAAAGCATGTCCTCTCTGGGGTTTGATGATCCCAAACTTACAAAAGTTACAGGAGACTCCATGGGACCATTATGATTTTTATTACTTCGTTACAGATTTCAGCTCATTTCAGCTCATACCCCACAGGCTGAAGCCATTCGCTGTTTGCCAAATTTGCCTGCAATGGAGTTACTTATTGATCCCATCATGTCATAAATAGGAAGATTTGGCTTCCTTTGGCATGAGATGCTCAGCAGTCTGTTCCCTACAAGCATCACTGTATGTTGCAACTCATTGAAAAAAAAAAGATCTCCTAGTCCAGAAAGCCACGGTTATTAGTTACACGGATATCAGTAGTGGCTTTCAGGGAGGCCAAGCCCCAGCTGCGCTCGGTGCAGGTGTGTGTGCAGACAGGTGCGTGGTTCTGTAGGCAAAGAGAGCAACAGCTGAAGAGACCAGAAGACAGGACAGGAGGAGAGTGGGAGAAATGAAGTTTCTGAGGGATGCCTCTGCTGCATGCTGGGCTAGGAAACTTCATGCCTGCCTCCAGTCAAATTTAGGCAGGACAGAGAAACATGCTGGTTGTCTAATTTCCCAAAAGGGCTCAATCTAGGAGGTTTTCAGAGAGCAGAGATCAGGACCAGATGAATCACAGCCACAAATACTTAATTTTGTAATGGTCACATTTTGTCCTGCTCTTGTACTGGCACTGGAGCATATCTAGCTCTGCAAGGATGTGGTGCAGGGAGCTGAGCCCTCAGGAAAATATCTACCTTTTTTTCTTTCCCCTCCAACCCCAATAATTCTTTCATGTCCCTGTTCTAAGGCCCCCTTATTCGATAAAATTCCTCTTACTCAGAGGTGCAACAGGCAATTCCCCAGGGCTTTCTGCCATCCCTACTCCATGATACCCTCTCTATTTCTCCCTCCATTTTCTTCAGGTCACACCAAATTACCAGGTCCTTTTCCTGCCAGAACTGGAGGCACTTCCTGACAGAAGTATGCTACTGTGTCTTTGCTTGCCTATACAAAGGAATGGCAGGACTTGTTGTGGCGTGAGGTGCAGGTACGGCCTGGCCACTGCAAAGCAGATGGCAGTGCAGGAGCCACCAGTGCCAGCAACAGCTGCAAAGGGGTGCATGGAGCATGGGAGATGCTGATAAGAAAAACCAGTGGCTGGGGTGGGGGAAGACAAGCAAACCAACATAGAAAGCTGCCTAGATGCAGCTGGGCAGAGCAGCACCCACAAGAAAAAAGCTGGAAAACTGCATTGCAAGGAAATAAACCACATCTGAGCTGGGTGCCTACATCTCCAAAAAGCAACAAGGAGGATGATAGCTCCCAAAAGGAAATTGCAATTCATCTCTTTGCAGGAAATGTAACAGAGAATGGCAGAGGAAAGGCAGTACTGAGCCAGAGATCTGCTGCTCTTTTCTGACAGGGCACTTCCAGCTTCTGAGCCCAGCCACCTTGTTCATCCACAAATGAGACCTGGAAAATGCCCACTGTGCACGAAGCTTCAGAGAGGCGAGGTTGCAGCGCTGGCTCTTGGCAGGTGTGTCAGTAGAGAGACTCTCCCCTTTTGTTTTTTTGTGGGTGAATGCCCACGGGAAACCCTGGAGGGCAATGACAAAATGCTCTGCTGGCTGACGAGGTAGGGAAAGGGAAAATGTATCACTGGTTCAGGATGATCCACCAAAGCTCGTCTTCAGCCTCCCTCTCCTCTCCAGGTGCCAGTGCCTGCCTAGAAGGCAAGGGCAGCAGTGACTGGAGGATGTCTCCAGCAGAACCCAGGGGAAAAGCTGCGCCGAGCCAAAACCATGGAGCATATATCTCATTGTTTTGAAAATATTTTTTCCATTTAGGGCTTAGCCCTCTTTACTCCAAAGCCAGGAAAGGGGACTCAAAACCAGCACCAGGCTCCAAGTACCGCTAACATAATGATCCCTAGCAGCTGCCATGCAGGATTCTCCACTTACATTTGTTTTGCTTCTTTTGTGACATTTGATTAAAGTCTCGCTATCCTAAATATTAATTAAAGTGCTTGGAGGCAAGGCCTAAATTTCACTTTGCCTCCCAAGTTCACCAGCTCCATCCTCCTCCTCCTCCTCCTCCTCCTCCTCCAAATATGTTTTGCTATAAATTACTGGCACTGTTTCTGTTGATAGTCAACATAATCAAACATTTGTAAGCATGCTGTCTCTTCAATCTGTTCAGTTGATGCACTTTACCTGATCTTTCATTAAAGTAATCAAAACACTTGCTGTGCCACGTCTAATGAATGTTGCATGTATGATTAAGTACTTTCATTCATATTGCAAGTTTGATTTAATGTAATCTGCCTTTCAGACAGCCATTAGCCTAGCTCCTGCGTGAATTCGATTAATTGGCTGAATTCTTCCAGATGTCCTTTAAGTATTACAGGAATTTCTATGTAAAAACAGCAGGGACCATCTAGCAGAGAAGCAAACAATGATACGTTATATTGCTGCCATGACTTACAAAAAGCTGGATTCATTTTCATTAATAAAACATCTGTACTGCTGCACAGCTATGCATCGAGATGCATTTATTTTATATGTTTATTTCTCTTATGCCTATAAATAGACAGTTAAACAGAAGCACAGTATGTTCAGCTGAAAGATACACAAACAGAACTGTATCAGAAATGAAAATCTAAATAAAGAATGTCAGAGTTAGGACTTATAAAATAAGTATCATGTTGTAACAAATATGGCAGTGACTCCTATGGCTAGGTGGTATTTCTTAGGATAAAGGCATTTTTCTTAGAGCATGATGAACCTGAAAACAGTTGGTTCCTGGGATGAAATGTCCTATGTCCGGTTAATGTTTATATGGCCCATTGTACCTTCAAGTGTGAGGAAAAATGCAGTTTGGCATTTTTAAGTGGTATGCAGTAAAGAGAAAAAGTGTCATTAAAATAAACAGTTTTTCTTAACTCTCAAAATGGCAATTATTTTCTTTTTTTTTTTCCCTCATAAAAAGAAAACACTTCAGAAAGGAGTCACTTTTTCCTAAAAAGCAAAGTCCCCAGAAGTTAGTTTGTGTTTCAGTGCCTATTGTACCCAGCTCATGCAGCACATGGTGCTGTTTCAGGGTAGGATGCTTCCACAACCCAAAGTAGCTTCCTTCACTTTCTGCTGACCTTGCTAGAGCCAGCAGCATCTTCCAAAGAAGAATGTGAGATCTCAGAACCTTCTTGCCCCTTTTGTCCTCTCTGCCCCTGCCTGCCCTTCTCATCCTCAGGAATGAGCCCATGGGGCAGACTGGAGAAGTCTGGCAGGAGTTTGACACTGACCCTGCAGCCCTGAGCTTAGCACAGCTTGATTTTCCCGGGTGCGTGGCACTTCTCATCCAAGTCAGTGAGCTGCAGGGCTCTGCCCATTTCCACCCGGTTTCACTGGCTGCTGCCAAGTCAGGAACTGAGGAAGGGAGAGAAGCAGCAGCACTGCAGCAGTGTTGCCATTCTCCCCAGCAGTGCTCGGTCAAGTGGCTCCATCTCACCTGGGAAACAACCAGGTCACACTCTAACCTCTCCTTCCTGCCTCCCTCCTTCCCAGCTGCTACACAGCCTTACAAGTGTGTTTGGTCCTTGAGGTGCCTCTCCCTTGCTAGGCAAATTATTGCCACTTTGCACTACATCAGGACTTTGCTGACTGCCCTGTTGAAATTAGCTGGAGCTCCTACTAGCCAGTTCCTTTTCAAGGCTGTTTTAATAGATGATGGGTTTGTAGGAGACATCTGAAATAATATTGTTCAGCAAAACTTAAGTGGTACAATGAGAAGGATTGAGAGTTGCTAAACTGTAACTCCTTTTTTCCCAACATAGTCACTGCACTGGCCAACAGCTTGCTTCTTTATGTATACATTCTCCTCTGCTTTCACTTCTTTCTCTCTTTCTTGCTTTTGGTCCCGTGTTGTCTATTATCCTCCTATAGCAAAGGTACCCATAAAAATTCTGTACTTTTAGTATATATTCTATTCTATTCTATTCTATTCTATTCTATTCTATTCTATTCTATTCTATTCTCCATATTATCTGTATCCTGCTATAAAAAACACTTTAAGGCAAATTTTCTACCACAGCTATGCTGTAAGACTTTGCTCCAGTACCCACATACCCTCATAAAAGCCTGGCCCTGTTATATTGTGCCTAAATAGTTACACTAACCCATAGCAAGGGTCTCCTGCCCATGACAGGGAAAGCAAAACACGGAGAGCTGATTGACTCCCTAGATCCCTGTTCCAGCTGGATTTTCTTAGCAGGGAGAGCAGTGGGTTGGCTGGAGAAGGGGAGCGTCCATGGGAGTGAGTGGTGAGCAGGAGGCAAGGCTGGCTTTCCTCAGCAAGCCACAGGAGTCTCGGCACAGCAGCAGGAGAAGCACTTTCCCCTTTGAGACATATCAGAAACCTGACACTCAAAGCAACAAAATCAGTTTCTAGATTTTTGCAGAGAAAAAAAATTGTGTAAATATCGCCTATAGGTGACCAGTCTAAAAATGCAATCTAGCAAAGCAAAACAAGCCTTTTCTAGTTTCCAGTGCTGTGTGTCTTTCAAGACAAATGTAGAAAAGTCACATCTTCTTTTGAAGCCCGTGAGACTGAAAAATTAAATCAGGGGGCTTTGTTATTGGTGTTTTTCTAATACAAATGTTTTGAAATCCCTGCCTTTCATGTGTCTCTTACAAATAAGCAGAAATGTGTGATGAGTCATCTTCGCTTTTAATTCCTTTAATAGATTCTTACCTCACCCACTAATGTCTAAACAATTCTCTTTTCTGTAACAATCCCTTCCTCAGTGGTAAATATTGCTCTCAGACAACATCGTTTTTTGGAGGTTCATTATATTCATTCTGTGGCTGAGACTCATTATACTCAGTTGTTTATTTAAAAGAACAAAATGACAGCAAATGCCTGCATGTATCATGTCTCCCCTTACCTATATATTACATATATGTCAGCAACAAGGCCCAGCACTCTCACAGTTTTGAAAAAAACAGATGGCCTTCCTTCCTAGCCATCACTCGTCAAGAAAGGAATACAGAGAGGCGATGGTGAAGTCTAGCCTTGCCTGCTAAATGAGATTCTGCTGATGCTAATGGGATATTTGGCAAAGATACGAAAATAATTTATGAACTATTCGAATATTTTCAATTTTAAAATAAAAAAAAATAAAACAACCTTGGAGAATGATTAAGAAGGAAGAAGCAAATGAAAATGCCACTATAAGGCATGGTGAAATGGTATATGTGGAACCAGTCCAAGAAATAATTTTGATACCTAATGACAGGTTTGAGTCTTCCTGAAGTACCAAAGTATCACGCATCTCACTGAAGAGCTTGCCAAAAAAAAGTTCACAACCTTTACACAGGAAGAAGTCCTCAGCCATTTAAACTAACATTTCACTAATCCAACATTCATGGCTTCTGTTTGTGTTCTTCTAAACCAAACCCCAAGTCTAAAAGTGGCACCTGCTTCTGTTCACACCCAACTACATCTGGCCCTCAGAAGAGAGGTTCTAACTGGTGGACAGTCATAGCAAAAGGTTTTTGAGATTATAATCAGCATAATTATAAAAATGGAGTGAGGTTTGGCCTCAGCAAGCTGTAAAATACATTTTTAACTAGGCCATTGATAGAGTAGAGACAAGATGAAAAACAAGAAGGGAGGGCAAAGGTTCGGCTGTGTGGCCATTCTGGGAAATGACTGAAAAACAAGAACAGAGCTATTCAGAGCAGGTTGTTAAAGAAAAAAAATATCTTAAACAAGCCTAAAAGATAGGAAATAGAAATATGACACGGTCGCTTACAAAGCAGAGGTCAAAAAGACATCAGTAATTAATGATGAAAAGATAAAGGACCAAGCACTTAATTTCAAAGAAATAGTCGGGAAAGGCATAATGGCAATGAGAACAGGAAAAAAGACTTTGTAGAAGTAAATGGAAATGAATAAGATCTCAATAGGGGAAAAATGGATAATTGAAGAAGTAGAACTGCAAATTGCTGCAGAAATTCGCCTGGAATATAAACCAGTTATTTAGGAGTAAGGGTGAAATACAGTTCTGAATGGATCCATTTTTTTCAAAGGGACTTCCAGGCACACACTGCTAATTTTGCTCTGATATTTTCCCACTGAAGTTTTTGTGCTTGGAAAATAGAGGTGAAAATGTCTACCATGCTTGAAAGTTTTAAGACTACTTTCTGAAATGCAGACCAGTGGATTTTACTTCTGTTTCATCAAGAGATTCTGGAATGAAAGGGGTGGGAAGCAGAAGCCGAGAAAAATGGAGAACAGCAGATGTCTTGAAACAGCAGTTTCAACCCTACTAGCATCTTCCCTTGTTTTCTCTACTGCCTTCTGAGCTCCAGCTCAGATGAGCAAAACTAGATAACCATGGAGTCCTAGAATGGCCTGGGTTGGAAGTGACCTTAAATATCATCTTGTTCCAAACCCCATGCCACAGGCAGGGACACCTTCCACTACACCAGGTTGCTCAGAGCTCCATCCAACCTGGCCTTGAGCACTTCCAGAGATGAAGCACCCACCATTTCTTTGGGCAATGTGTTGCAGTGCCTCGCCACTCCCACAGTACAGAATTATTTCCTAATATCTAATCTAAGCCCACTCTCTTCTAGTTTGAGGTCGTTCTCTCTTGCCCTGTAACCACATGCCCTTCTACAAAGTCTCTCTCCATTTTCCTTGTAGGCTCCCTTCAGGTACTGGAAGGCCACAGTTAGGTCACCCCAAAGCCTTCTCTTTTCCAGGCTGAACAATTCCAGTGCTCTCAGTCTTTCCTCACAGGAGAGGTGCTCCATCCCTCTAATCATCTGGGTGGTCCCTCCTCTGGACTCACTGCAGCAGGTCCATGTCCTCCCTGTGCTGGCACCCCAGAGCTGGATGCAGCACTGCAGGTGGGGTCTCAGCAGAGCAGAGCAGAGGGGCAGAATCCCCTCCCTCTCCCTGCTGCCCACGCTGCTTTGGATCAGCCCAGGACACCCTTGGCTCTCTGGGCCGGGAGTGCCCATGGCTGGGTCATGTCCAGCCTCTCACCCAGCAGCTCCCCCAAGTCCTTCGGGGGAGGGCTGCTCTCCATCTGTTCATCCCCAGCCTGTGCTGACATCAGGGGTTGCCCCAGCCGAGGTGCAGCACCTTGTGCTTGGTCTTGTTAAACTTCATGAGATTCCCCTGGGCTCACTTCTTGAGTTTGTTCAGGTCCCTCTGGATGGCATCCCATCCTTCAGGTGCTTCAACAGCAGCAGTCAGCTCAGTGTCATCTGTGAATTTGCTGAGGGTGCACTTGAACCCTCCATCTATGTAATTACCGAAGATATTAAATAACACCGGTCCCAATACAGACCCTTGAGAAACACCACTTGTCACTGATGTCCACTGTGACTCAGAGCTGTTGAAGGCAGAGTGTAAAACAGCAGTGGACAGCCTAAATCATACGGCTTCAGTTACACTCTGGAGTTGTAACAAAAGGAGTGCATCTCAATGAAAAAAAAGATGAAGTGAAGGTATAACTTTCTTGCAGGCTCTGGTGCAGAAGGTTGTCCCACTACTTCCACCTGAAGAAGATGAGAAAGAGGAAATAATCTACATTACAGAATTGTTTCAGTTAATTTCCCAGTTAAGTTCTTCTCTTTTTTTTCTGCAAGGACTGTATGAGAAGACTCCTTTACAAAAGCCTACAGTAGTGTTAAACAGGTCACGTGTTTCAGAATAACCAAGCCTAACCTTCTCCACCCTTGGCTGAGTCCCCTGATGCTGGTAAGCAGATCCCTAGTGTGTGGAATGACAGAGCCCTGCACAGAGGCACATGGGGCACTGAAAAATTTATCTCCTCTTCTGAAGAAGCTGCCGCACCAGAGGTTTGATGTATTATGTAGTAATGCACAAGCCTGCCCACCAGTCAGTGACTGCTCCAGCCCTATCAGAAGGATTGATAACCCCATCACCCCTGTAGTGCAGAGCCACTCAGCCACTCAGACACTAATTCCCAACGGCTGGGCCACAACACTGAACTTTTACATGAAGAAGGAATCTAAAGTGCTGTGGACTGTAAAATAGTGAGGTGGTTGTGGGAGAGCACTGGTGACACAGCTACCTGGTATAGCTGTGGGTCTTGGCCAGTGAAGGAGGACATATGTGGTAGCTGCTCTGCATAAAGGTGACCAAGTTCAGCAGAGAAGTCATGATGCCATGTCTCAAATACTGCTTTTTAGTAGCACATCTGTGTGTGGATCCAGGGAAAGAGAGTTCATGGTGACCTGCATTTCAATGGGACATGGGAAAATTGAGAGTATCTGTTCTGACATTTCCAGAAACCAGGCAAAAGAAATCCTAACAGCTGTAGGTGTTTTGCCTTCAGTGAAGGCGTAAAGCCCTTAAACACCATAAGTCAGTCCGGGTGCATCCCTCTCTGGATGCTGAACCATAATCCCTAAGTGCCCAGCACTTGCAGAGGCTTAATCCTTTTCAACAATGGGGTGAGCTGGAGGCTATATCCTTTCAAGATTTACATAACACCCCAGCACACATGTCTTTTGGGAGGATAAGAGCTGCTTAGTATGTCCTGCATTCACATTCTTACAGCCATTTGGTTTACATCCGTGTCTTTGTCCCCAGTGGAAATCCCAAGGTGATGACGTTGCCCTCAACCCACTGCCATGCTGGTTTTGGACTTCCCAGCTGGCTCAGCCCAGCAGCAAGCGCTTCTGCACCCCGTGCCCTGGGTGCAGCCCTTGCCCTGTCACACAGTGCATCTTGCTGCGGCCACCCCATTGCACACCCCTCCAAGCACGCAGAGGTTCTGTGCCCTCTAAAGATACAGCAGCAGAAACGTGTAAGAAGATGAGAACTGGGGCAGTTGTGTAGGGAAGGACAATGGCTAACTGGTATCTCATGACAAGCAAGCCACAGCATCCTGGTGTGAGCCAGGCACAGGTATGAAATAGACTTACCTCACCTTTTATTGGTCCTTCTATATGCAATTCTTGTGCTGTATCCTTACCTTAAGGGTGAGCACCACAGAACTCCACAGTCGTGCTCCATTGCAGCAGCACTACAGTAAGCTGTGTTTCAGCTGGGTCAGTTGGATACTGCATCCACTGGAATGAAGTTTGCTTTCAAACAAAACTGTTTTCTAACGAATTTCGTAGTTCCTTGGAGAGGGAGAAGCAATCCTGACATCAGCCTTCCTCACTTTAATTACTCTGAGTGTTTTCTTCATGCCAGCAATCTCCCATGGATGCAACACTCAATTCTCAGGAAAAGGATGGGTGAACAACTAGCACATCTGAACTGAAAAGAAAAAAAAGGTATGAAATAGAGAAAAAAACCTACAATGAAAATTAGCCCAGCCTTTAGTTTTCAGCTGATATCCTTGCATCTTCCTTTTCCCATCAGCTGTGTTTCCTTGCTCTTCTTTTGCAAGCCCTATAGCAGCTTCATCTGCAAACTGGCAGATCCACAGCATTCCCTTGGCTCTTCTTCAGCAGTATGAGGCACTTGTGTCTAGCAGCAAAGACTTTATTTTATTTCGCCTGGAACACATTCCAACATTATTCACTGTGGTGTTTTCAACATAAGTTTTAGTTTCATGATGCTTTTACAAATCTACAGTAGCAACACTGTAAAGTCCATACACATACGATCATCCTCTAACTCCCTACTTGGGAGAACAGTGTTGTAACAAGGAACTGAGGAAGAAACTTGGAAATGTAACAACCTACAAGTCAGACTGGACATTATTGAAGTCTGTCCCAAAAATATAATTATTTTGCCTTGTCCATTTCTTTCTAAAATGCACATATAATATTATCTATTTCATCACAATGTACAAAAATCTGCGAGAATTACAGATTAAGGAGTGGCTTGCTGTCTTTCTCTGCCTGCTTTAGTTACTGTTTAAGCAATTACTTCTGCCTCTGAGAATGGTGCTGAAAGTACAAATCTGGCACTTGCATGATAAACATCTGATACTGCAATGATGAAAGTTCCCTAGATCTGTCATCAGAGCCATTGCATAAAACTCATTCAACCAACACAGGAGAAGTGCAGGCACAACTTAGCAGCTAGCCAGGGCCAGTTATTGTGTTTATGCAAATGTGGGGGACACATACAGAGTTATACAGAGCTCAGTACAGAAACACAGCCAGGAAATGAGAACAAACATGAACATACAGTGCGTTTGTTTATCATTTAAAAATGCTGCCATAGAAAAAGGCACCCAAAAGAAGACAGATATTATTTTTCCCCATCATTCCCCCCTGCCAAAGAAAAGGGGAGTGCTGGCTGACAAACAGTCTTTCAGATTTAGATTTTTTTTTGGTGGGGGGGAGGCAGGTGAGCAAACCAAAACACAAATAAATACAAATTCGTATTTATTTGTTTATCTATTTTTGTGTTCCATAATACTTTCCATTAACCTTAAAATTAAACAAAAACAACAAAAAGCCAAAATACCCACTGATAAAATAAGAGCTGCTGGGATTACTAGGAAGAATTTTGTGACAGGCAGCTTCCTGTTAATAGCCCCTTACACACAATGTTGAGGAAGAGAGAGAGGTGAAAAAACACCGCTATAAGCACTAAGGCCATTTAATCCTTAACATGGGAATGTATTTCTGCTCTTTTTCCCTCCCTAGATTCATTTTATGTTCCCATCAGAAGGTTAATTGTGTTAACAGGAGTTACAGCCACAGGGGAAAGATGTGATTGAATGCTGAGTGCAGTTTTAGCTGATAACCTCCGAGTGAGTGAAAGGGCACAAAAAGGGGTTGATCTCCTCTAAAGGGGTTGTCAGTCATTTAGGAAAAAGTGCAGCTGTGGGAGAAACAGCCTTATCTCCCAGGACACGAAGAAGAGAAGCTATCAAAATAATCACGAGGCTACACTCATCCCAGGCTCTGTGTCTGTGCCTGCGGCTCTGACACTGGAGTTAAATGAGAATAACTGGCTTTTTTGTGTATATGAAGAAGCAGACCCTGACTTGATGCACATTCTTGGAGAGTGATTAGATTGCATGAATACATATAATTAACAACAGACCACAAACAATTATACCTCTAAAAAGGTGGCATGAAATCTTGACATCTTTTAGCTTGAAAGCACAACTCCTGTTTGCTGGAATAAGGATATGATTGCATGCCAAGGTTTTAGATAAGACTACCTGTGAAATCTTTCATGCACTTTTACACTTAATCAAAAAGGTCCATAAGAGGGTCTTCATGAAGAACAAGGCATTTTCACTCCTTCATAATTTCAGCCCATGTCTGAACTCATCCTGCAAAATTGCCTAGGATTTACAGGAAGTAGCTTGGAGAAGAAGGGCTAGCATTTTTTAAGATTAAGTATTTCCATAAGCTATAGTTGATGAGAGTGAGCATTTGTGGAAATATTTGCACCCATAGAGACAGAACAAAGGACCAAGGTATATTTCAATGCTAGAATGTAAGCAGTGAAGTTTGTGTCTGATTTCTCAAAGGTGCACTGGAGATTCCAGAAACAGAAAGCCTTCTCCTCCCTTGCACTCCAGGACCACCTTAGAAATGTCTTGTGAGCACTCCAGAAATGGTTTTAGCTGCTGTTACCAGCTGAATTGCCGTTGTCCTTTTCTACCTTGTCAATGGAAGGGATCCTAAATCTCCAGAAACTGGCAGACACTTCTGTTTAGACTGTGGTTCTGCTGCCTTTATAATGAAGATCCTTCTCTCACATGCAGAGCTAAAAATACAGCTGCTTGTCCAGTTACAACCATAATATAACAATGCAATCTTGCAAGAGAGAAATAAGTAGATGGGGGAAAAAAAGCTTAGTTTTTGCTTAAAATGCCCAAATATAAACCCGGTAATCTGTTCCCCCAAAGCATTTAAGTGCAAAAAACTTCTGTAATATTAACATCCACAGTGCAACTTGAACAAAACAACTAAAAGGCTTATTGACTTGGTAGCAGGGAAAGCCAGTTTGAAATATTTGATCCTATCACCAGCTAAGCAAGTGTGTGTAAAGTGTAAAGCCTGCACTTGTTGATTTCTGAGATAAAAATCAATAAAACTGTCCATAACCTATAACTCTTTGGTTTACCTCTCCATAGAGATCAAAAGAGAGTAATTAGATTTCTGCCTGAGTAGCAGGGGTAGAAAACTGTTTCATTTTGGATCAAAACCTTCCCAGTGGATTACACCTTCTATCCACTGCCTATCAACACTTAACAATTGCTTTTGTATTTGACTTTGACAGAACGACCAGAATGTTACTATCTAATTTTCAGTGTAGTTGATAGAAGGCTTGGGTGCTTTATTCTGGTGTCAGATTATAAAATTAATTCTTCTCAGTTCGTATTTTACATTTTTACTCTGCCTGGTGCTTTGTAAAAGCCAGCCTTGCTAATGTGATAAATAATTAAAAAACAAAACTACAATACCCATCCTACCTCTAATTTACAACAAGCAAAAAACCTTTATCTATTATTGATGATCCAGCCTTTGTATCCAGATATCACTCTCAACAAGCAGTTGTCTGCCTTGGATTGTCTTTGCATTTCATATTCAAATGAGGTGGACGCTGTTGCATATATTTTCATTTGATGACATTTTAATATCACCAAATGCTATTGCCTGCCTAGGAGATAACTGTTTCAAATACAGCCTTCTCCCCCCTCTAAGCACAGTGATATTAAGAGATGAGCAGGAAGCAGGTCATGCTTTAAAATAGCATTTTATCACACTTGTTACTATCACAGTATTCTTGCATTTTAACAGTCCAGGTGTCTCTATAATAATGGCTTTTTTAAGAGAGATGTCACTCTGCATTTTGATCTTTCTTTACTAAGCAGCTTTTTGAACAGGCTGAGAGCATGAAATATCAAATAACAAATAGCACTCACAACAGCTTCATGTCCTAGACAGAGATTAATATGTTGGAAAATATGTGACAGTTGCTGTTCCATGTAATGAGCTGTGGTGATGGACAGATGCAGTAAATTCATGCCTTGATGCAGAGGGCTTTGTCAGATGAAGTCCAGATCAGAGACAGCCACCTGAAACCTTCCAACACCTCCAAATCTACTCAGAGTAAGCATTTGGGAGGATTTTGCTTAAAGATTAACAAACCGCCCCATTCTCAGAGCTCTGAGCCTTTAGAAAATAAAAACTAACTTCATTTTTTAAAAAGAACTGAAGCTTGCAGTATTTGAACCTGGCCACACCGTATACTTGTACAAACGTATTACATAAGGTTTGACCTTACTCTAAGTGTATGGATTTAGACTGAAACTCCTAGGAGCTGGAACATTTTTCACTATATCTTGAGCAAGATCAATTACCCTAACCTCTAAAACGGAATGTATGACTAACAGTTATATTTTTTTGCTACCTGTGGTTTCTCTGTCCCTGCACAATTCCTGCACACAGAGAGTTGTGTGCAGTCTTGGAGGGCTTTTTTGTGGCATTATGTTCCAACACCAAGAAAATCTCCAGAAGGCTGGAGTTAAGGTGGGTGTGTTCTGCCCCTCTTCTCCCAGTGACCATCATAGGGAAATCTATGAAAACTTGTATGGAAACGGACTGCTTGAGTACAGTCCTGCCAGGCTGCAGGACCCCTTTCTCCTCTGTGAAGGGAACTGGGGAGGGTGGTGGAGTCAACTGGCTAGTCCAGAATATGTCTTGGCATGCCCCAAGACCTTCCAGGTCTGAATGATGAAATCTCCTCTTGCTTGATCAAAGCAGTTAAAAAGAGCAAGTGTCCCATCAGGGTTCACCCAGACCAGAGCACAAGGCAGAGAGATCCCAAACTTCAGACCTTAAATCTACATTGCACGACAGGCTGGCATTTTGTTCATGTTCAGAAGCAAAACAGACATTTTCCTCTCCCTGAAAGACAAGTTAGAGCACAGACTCATGTTGATATGGCTGTATTGCTGCACTTCAGCTGATCCATATGGCTCTGGCTCAGGCAGATTTGGCACTGTACACCCCAGTGCGGGATTGATAGATCCACAACAGCCCCACCATCTCTACTGAAGAAGTTCTTTCCACTGCAAAAGTTTGGAGTGTTTCCTCGGGGACAGTTTGGATGCATGCTCTCTGCAATGCCTGAAATGGGGACAAATCTCAGCGCTCACCCTCAAAGGCAGAAAAAGGGTTATACTCTGTGCTTGGTGATAACTGTGCTCAGCATGCCAAGTAACACCACCAAGCAGCAGGGAAATGCTCTGGGTGTGCAAATTCATACACAAGATGGTACAAATTGCCCCACTTGCTTTGTCCCTGCCCACACTCATATCTGATCTCCAAATCCCAGCAGTTTTCACTGCAGAGACCAGTCAACACAACATCTGCAGTACACGCCAAAGTGCTGTTCATACACCTGAGCAGTGGGTTCTGGTGGCTTTGAACAGAGATGAGATTGTTTGTGAAATGTGGCAGTAAACACTGTTAACTTAAACACACACTTTTGAGAGCCTTTTTTTTAACCTCAGTATTTTCAACTGCTTTACCTCCACTCTTCTCCATTTTAAGTCAAATTCAATTCTATCTGTGGTTTTAATTTTCCTTTAGTAAAACATTTCTTTATCCAATCTTTATCCTTCATCAGTTTCCATTAAATCCTGATTATATGCATTAGCATTAAAAAGAGTCATGCTATATGCTATGCTACTTCTATGCTGTATCCATTGAAGAGTTACATAGGCAGACACAGCTTTATGTGCAGGTCCACAGAACAATTTCCAAGTAATAAAGCTGATTTTTGGTAGTCCCACCCTTCAGAATGCAATTCACCGGTTTCAGCCACTGGAATGACAAAACTAATACAAGAAATGTGCATTAAATTGCTCCTGTAAAAAAACCCCAACAACATAGGTCTCAAAAAATAATATTTTTAGAGAGTTACTACATTATCTTAAGTGTGTACTGTCAGAAGGCTCAGGTGGTTGAGCTGAACAAGGAACTCTTCGTCTATGTTCACCACTTGAGAAATCATTACAAAAAACAAAGCTGCATTTTGCTGCAATGTATAAAATAAATACTTGAGGATGGGGGAAAGAAAAGCACTTGTCCTCATGCTCAGTTTTAAGCAGTAGCTTCCATGTTTTGCTGAATTGGGACCAGTGACTTAATTGTGAAATTATTTGTATTTGAAGACAGTCATGTCATTAGGTAACCTTAGCACCTGAGGAGGACAGCTAAGGTAGAAGTGGCACTATATTAGCAAAAAGCCATTGTTCACCTGACATCTCTGGAAGGGTGTTTGGGCACTTCATGTTCTCTCCATTGATTCCAGTTTTGCTGGTGAGAGGACTGTTCTGGTCTTCATGACTGCCCCCTGTTTTTCCCCCACCACATTCTGCTTTCTGTTCTGGGAAGGAGAAAGCTTTCTGTCTTTATTAAACTCACACCAGTCAAGAAGTACTCCCTTGACATAACAGGATGCAGCATAACAGACTTGGAGAGTTAGCAATTGCACCTTGTTCTACGGTGCACCTTGCTCTCCACTCTCCCTTTGGCCAGCGGCTCATTGTGTGATGGGTACACACTGTTCCTTTTCCATGGGTACCCGGCCCGGTGCAGCTCTCTGTCTGCCTCAGCCTTACAGGCATAGGAATTGCACACAAGCTATTTCCAGGCAGGCAGTGTTCTTAGACCTTTCTCTATAGATGCCAATTAGAAGATTAGCGTCTTTTCTCTCCCCCTCTTTGCTATTAAATAGTCACACAAAAGCTGAGCTGACAAATTGCTCTCTCTATGGTGTGGGACAAAGACAGACAATAGATCAACATCATTTACTGTACTCAAATCCTATTAATCACAGATTAATGAGAACATGTCTAGGGGGGAGAAATTACCAGAATGTGGGCATATTGTCTTGTTACTCATGTAACATCTGCTGTGGCTTTACCTTTAGTGTCATGTCATCCTTTATCACATTGAAATAATGTTTGTTCCAGAAACATAATTATGATAATGGGTCCTTCCTTTAACAATTACTGAGGTACAGTAGGATTATATTTCTTAGCCATTTGGTTTAAAAAAAATACATCTCTTAACTACTTTCTGAATACTTCTATTAGTTATTATCTGATCGAGGAAGATGAGTTTATAGGCATTAATAGAAACTTGTTATTCTCTTTATTATTATTAATTATAATTTTATTCATTACTTCTCTGAAAAATCACATGTGCAGAAGCAAAGCTAGAGTTTAGCTTTTCATTTTTATGCTTAGAGAATTGTTTCTCTTTTACCTTTCTCTTAAACTACTATTAATTTTTATTAATTCACATTACAACAGTATTGTACGACAATGTTTGTTTTGAAAAATGTGCACTTTTCTAGCTATCTTCTTAAAATAATTCTACAGCTGAATTCCTCATCAATTTGTTCCCGTATTTTCTCTTCTACTCTTGCCATCGGTAAGGAATATTGTTCAGGGCAGCAGCTTAGTATGCATAATTGTCTCAGAGCATTTCACTGCTCAGCCTGGATGAAAATTCAAAGTTTTGGGTTTAACTAATTAGAATTCTTTGCAGTGATTCCTTGATGTTGTTATCCTCAATATGGAAAAAGATTCTTCACAGATAAATAGCAAAGCAATTACAGCTATAATCAGCCGGCAAATAAAGAGGGACTGCAGTCTACACGTGTGACGGTGTATTTTAAAAAATTATTTGCCCCTTGTTCATCACGTCCCGAGTACTTGCTGGTCCCTACTGGGGAGCCGTGGTGAGCAGGGCGGGGGCCGGCCCGGGATGAGCCGGCACTGCGGCCCTGGAGGGTGTTTCAGCACCGCGGGGCGGGACAGCTCCGCAGGGCAGCCGCGGGCTGCGCCGCCGCCCCCGCCCCGGAGTCGGACGCNCCCAGCCACCCCCGTCCCTCCCTGCCCTGCCCCGCCGCCCTTCCCCGAGCTCCTCTCGCCTCCCCGCCAAGGCCGGCGACGCGGGTCCCACCACCCTGGCTATTTCTCCTCCAGAGGGAAGGAGTTGACCAGAGCGCTGGAGAGCGGGACAGACCCGGCGGTGGGCACGCCATTTTGCTAGATATACACGATCTATGTCTTGCAGTACCGAAATAACTTTTAAATGTGCTTCTTAATTAATCCCGGCGCACGCGGGAATTGCTGGTGCCACCACCGTGCTGGCTGCTCGCTGCAGTGCCCAGCCCACAGGCACCAGGTTCCCCTGGCAGGTGCCACAGCCCTCTCCTGAGTGCCCCGCATCACCTGCACAGCCGAGGACTATTTGCGGCTGGGTTCACAGCTGCTGTCACAGGGAGCAGGGAAACCTAAGGGGGCCAGTGAACATTGTTATGGCTGCTACATGGTTGGGCATGCTGGCACAGCATTGCACGTAAGTGCCATTGCTCACTTGTGATTCAGAGACCTACACCCTGTTCTTAAGCTAGGCTTGTTAGCCATGTGCTTGGAAACACCAAAAAGGGATTATGAGCTTCTGTAATGCATTACACCATATTTTACACCCTCATACAACAGTTTATCACATGCACCCAAGACACAGAAAAATAGACCCAGTGCTTTTATGTGTCCAAGGAGTGTCCATACATCCCCTTTCTAAGTGTCCCTCACCATCTGATGAGAGTTAGTTGTATTGGGGCACTCTCCAATCCTTCCATAGGAATGAAGTCACTGTTCTTGAATAATTAAAATACTCATGGAGAAGGAGGAAGAGAGTGATCAACTTTGTTGCCCGGTGTCTAAGACAACCAGAGGAAAATCTAACCACCTGTTCCAGTCCCTGCTCCAAGAATGGCTCATATGACTACATTCAACAGTTGTTCTATACAGTACCCTATAGCTTAGCTGCCTACAGGAATATTTTACCCAGACTACAAGGAATCTAGCATGAAGCCCCATATTTCTTACCCATCTCTGAGGAAACAAGCTCAGCAGAGTGGCCTGGTTCCACCAAAGTGGATGTCATGTGGAAACAGAGGTGATGCACTGCATCTGCACCAGGCATCAGTGAAATTGGTGGATTTTAGTAAACTGAGAAGTCCTACGTTTTAGCTCTTGGCACGGGCAGTTAACTGAAAGCATGCACAGACAGATCTGAATCCTCCCAAATGGTCTGCTGCTCTCTCACCTACATCCTGCATGACTGATCTATTCATTCAATTACCAAACATGACACCATTGATAAGGCTGCCAGAGCTTTCTGTATCTGGCTAAAGAGAAAGAAAAAAAAGTGACTGCAGTGGTGTTAAATGTGAAATCTGTCTTGAGGAATTCAGCAGACTCTAAGCACATGGTGGCAGATTAAGCCTGCTGTGGAGAGAGTCCCGCTCAGGCCACCTTTCTGACAGAGCAAAGCTTTGAACAGGTAGCTGCTATGACCCAACAAGATCAGAGTCCTTCAAAGTATGGGCAAAAAGAAATCTTCAGGTACGTGGGATCCACAACAGAGCCACCTTCTAGGTGGGGAGACTTTAGGTAGCAGCTGCTCAAAATGGTCTTAAGGATTACATTGGGATTTAGGCACCTTATTTCTGTCCAAATTCCGCCTCCTTTTGTGGCTTTGGTCTGTAAAATGGGGATATATAGCCTTTCCAAGTGACTGTGAGGATAAAAGTATTCATGGTTTTGAGGTAATGGTGCTAAAATTCTGGTAATGGGGATCCAGAGATAGCTGAGGGCTGCTTACTCACACTGTGCTTCCTTTCTCAATAACTAATAGCATGTCTAGGCTTTGATGTTGATGGGTAGGCAGAAGAGTGGTCTTGATTAAAAGCATTAATTTACCTCTCGCAGATAACAGATTCATATACACAGGTCTAAATCAGGAGTAACTGCATCAAAATAAACAGCCCTTGGGTAAAACAGGTGTGAAAGAGAAGAGAACCAGACCCTGCATCTAGCAGACATATGACAAGGTAAATGGGCAAACACAAGAAAAGTGAATTATTGTTATTACATGTGCACGTTACATTCAGTCCCATTAAAATCTAATGCTACAAAGAAAATATCTCTCAAGCTTGCAAAGCATACGCAATAGGGGCTGTCAAGAACTCATCAGAACCTGTGAATGTTTCCTTTGTATATGTTGCTTTCATTGCAGCATTGGTATAAATCAGGAGTAGTTTCATTTGCAGAAAACTGGCAGAATAAAAAAATATAGGTCCTTTAGCTTTAAGGAAATCAAGAAAACCTTCAAATTTTTGAATTACATCTTAAATGAACATTTAATTTTATAATTTGTCAACTTAGATAATAATGTTAAGAGATCTATGCTGATACAAACAATTGTGTTAATTACAGCAAAAGCCATCAAATGAAATTCAATTCCTGGAATCAATAGCATTTCTTCACCATTTCTAATTATGGCCATACCTTCCATTTGGACTTTTATTAATGCATATGTTATCTCTGTCACCTTCTTCAGTTGTGAGCAAACTCACTGTATGTTAATTCACACCTGATAACAATCGTTTTTCTGGTACTTACCTTCTAAACCTGATGATAGGATGGATCAACACTTACAGGATTTTTTGTTTTCTTTGAGGACTTTGTGAAAGTTACGTTCTCTTTGTTTTAAATTTGCTGCTAAATTACAGTTTCCAACTTTAATTATAAAAATGGAAAATAAAAATGAAGAGTAAAAGACTACTCTCTTTGATGCAGTCTCTACTGTAACCTCTAGACCTGCTGGGAAGTAACAAAATCTGAGCAGATTATACTTTAGAAGCTGTTACTTTAGAAATTTCTCTTCTCACATCAAGGGGAAGTTCTCTCATTCTTCCACACAGATGAAGGATGCCAATAGTTATTTAGTCACATTTCACACATAACCCCAGTAATCTGTTTACATTAAGTTTAGACCAAATACTCTAGAAAATTCCCCATCACACCTGCCTTCCTGTTCATCACACATTTTCACGCCGTGTGTCATAGTCAAAGCATCACCTCCTTCAATAGACTCTCTCATGACAAACTGCCAGGACACACAAAAGATTGATGTGAGTACATAATACCTCATGCTAATTTCCAGCACATTTCATCTCCACAGCCTTGCTTGCCTTTACCCACCACATCACCAATGAACTCCTCCAAAGTGACATAACCTTAATTATATTTTAACCTCATCCCAGAGGAAAGTGGTACCTTCATTAACTGTTGGGAGGCAATTTTCAGGCTGAGTTGTAGGTGTATTTTTCACAGACTGGTGTTCTCAGACAAGGCACAACTGTGACAGTGTGTTAGAAAAATACAGTCTTTTTCTTAGCTCTCAGTCATCCTCTAATAGATTATGAAAACAGTTAGGTTTTTGTTGGTTGGAGTTTTTTGGGGGAAAAAAGCACCTTTCATGTGACAATAACGTTCAGGGGCAACTCACCATAGCCAAAATGACACATTTTGGACAGCTTTTTTTGGTCTCTCTGTGGCCCTTTAACAACTCATCCCAAGCAGGACAAACCCATCCTCAATCTCCATGGTTTTTTCCACATTATCAGTGTCCCCAAGGAAACTCTTAGTTTCACTGTGGGCCAAGAATTCTGTACAGGCATAGTGACATTTGGCATTCCTAAGACACCTCTAAACCCTAAGGGCACCCCAAAGAGCAACAGTGCCACTAGTGAGGAAATACTACCTGAGCAGAAGAGACAGAGATGGGAAATGCTGATAAACATGATCAACAGAAAAAATTTATATTTGAGGCAGAAAGGCAACTACTAAGGAAAGTAGAAGTGTTACAAGAGTCAAAGAAAGAACTGAAAAAATTATGAGAGATAACAGGAAGAAAAAAACATTGTGGTTCATGAAAATTTGGGGGTTAAGGAAGAGCAGATTCCACTTTCAAGTGCCAAAGTCTGCCAGAACATCTGCCCAGCAGGCTGGGAAAGTCCCGGACAGAGGGATTACACATCACTGCTCATCGCTGCAGTGCTACACACCACAAATATTGTTCATTTGTTAGAGGACACACCATCTTTGGATCAGTTACTGTCTGCTCAGGTTTATCAGGTTGCCAGCATGATAAGCTATCTGTATATGCATATCTGATCCCACGAGAAAAATTATTATACCAAAACATCCAATTTTTACCCTTTACGTGTACTTGCATGTAAAGCATAAGATAACTTTCTAGTTATCAGTGCTGTTGTCATCAAAACACTTGCTCTCATGTTATTTTTTATACTAAAGTACCTAATTACAAGTATCTGTATGGACACCGCCATAAAAAACCCCACATTCTACAAAGTATGAACCTATGTATACTATGAGCTAATACTGCTTCTGGTGAAAAGAAAATTTAGAACTAGGCCCTGACATAGAAATTTCACTAGTAATAAGTGGGGCTGTCAGACATGCACAGCTTTAGCTGACCGGAGGTGAGGTGGGACAAACATTTTTACAGCTAAGCACCAGGTTCCCTCAGTCGGCATCCAGAATGAGCAGCCATCTAAACCTTCTGTTGAAAAATGTGATTTCACTGAAGACATCCAACATCACACCGGCACGCCCTCAGGGGCACTGGGTGACCATCTCCTGGCACTTGGTGACCATCGTCAGTGTTCACCAGCAGCTCCTCTCTCTGCCCATGAGCTCCTGCAGGCAGAAGGAGGAGGTAGGACTCTGCAGGCTACTCTCTCCTTTGCTCTGTGCTCTTATTCAACACTAGTCGCCCTCCACACTGTGATATAAACCAGGGAGGGAACCTAATAAAAACAGAGTATTACTGTGTAAAGCAAGTCCATCTCTGAGTACATACAGCAAGGCATCAGACTGGGAATTTTCAAAAAATTACAATCCTAAGATTACAAGTCCCTTTATTTTGGCATTTTTTTCCTTCAAAGTGCTTAACTTTGCAACCTTAATTTTATTCTCATTTTCATTACTTTATTACTGGTTAATTTTAAGCTTTTTCATACAACTAGAGTCACTGCCCAAAACTCATTCACAAAGAACTTGGGATTCTGTAAAATGCTATCAGGAAGACAGCACAGAAAAGGCCTGCGTAGCTTTGTAAATATACATGCATTTTATATTTCATATTTCATAGATGTATATTTTTATAAAAATATCCTTTTTACCTGTTGAAGGTCAATCTAATCTTGTATTTTGTTTCCTACAGTGGCCAAAAACAGGTGCTTGGATAAAAATATAGGAACAGGAAAGCATAAAATGGTATTGTCTCTAAATATTCTCTCAACAGCCCTCTTTGGCTCAAGCAATTCCTGAGTGGTGTCATTTTATTTAATAGATTTAATAGATTGGCCTTTCCATTGTCCAGGGACTGGAGCTGACACCACCTCTTCTGCAAAAGTCTTTCCCCTGTTGCTCCTTTTTCTGCAACAAAAGAAGTTTTGAAGAGTCTACACAAAGCAGCACTTTGCCAAAGGCATGTGATGAGCGGCTCACTGGCCTAGCTGCTTCCAAGACACATTGGGAGGAAGGGATGCAACCCAGGTCCTCAGTGCAATAACCACTGACCTACTGAAAAAAGGAGAGCAGAGGTTGTTTCCAGGGAAATCACCAGTATACCAAGCCCACTCCAGCCAGACCCTATAGGATAGTGGGCTGAAGGTCCCCAGAACCATGGGTCTGCATGGAGTCTGAAACACTGGATGCTCTGCAGCTGGAGTCCTTCACCACATGAAAGTGTGGCATTCACAGACTTCAGGCCAGGATCAGACAACCATTGAGGGGCAGCTCTCATCGTCACAGTTTTGAACCAAAGTATGTGAGTCCTGCCCAAGCCCCATGACTGCATCCCACCCAGAGCTGGATGCACATCCACAGTCACTGCTCTGCCGCTCCCAGTCCTGGTGCTTTGCCTTAACTAAAAGCCAATGAAGAACCTTTAAAGCTGTTCCTGCAAGACAATATAATAATAATAATATTTAAAAGACATAATATTATTGAGCATGAATTAACTATTAACATTACTACTTGAACACACTAATAACATTTTAAAGCACCCTTAATAGCTTATTCATTTCAAGGGCAATAATCAGAAGAATCACCTGCTTCCCCTACCAGATGTCAAGGAACAAAACAATGTTTCCTTTTCTCATTACAAGACCCACTTACCATGAGAAGAGTGCAGCTCTGTAATGGCTTCTATCAGCTGCTGCTGAAGGGAGAGGGAGGAACACAACAGGTTAGCAGGAAAATACATGGAGTAAGCAAGGCCAACAGCCATGCTGGAGAATCCAAGTAATATTGCCAGCATGCAGATGCCAAGATGGTCAAATGAGGGTCAACAACAGGTGGCATTGCCTCAACAGTCCTGCGTGTCTCAGAAGAGAATGTGCAGTCAGACTGAGCAAGGGGAGAGACGTTTACTCTCAAACACAGTGACATAAGAACACAAGGTAATGCTGCAATGCAGACAGGCCTGGAGGCTTGGGTCAGCAGGTCCTGCACCTTGCTCCTCCCAAGTGTCTCGTTTGGTTAATGGTGCACAGGACGAGTTAAAAATATCCACCTTGAGCTTTCTAGTATTCACAGTCCATAGGCAGTGAGCCACAGGCATGATGTTTGCTCAGAGTAACTTCAAACTTCTCAGGAAGGTGGGTATAGGGTACCCCATCCTTGGGCAGGACACCCTGCAGGCAGGACACCCTTGGGCTCAAGCCAGCATGCTCTGCATTGCTCTTAGCTGTTGCCATTAAGGACCTCTGCAATTCACTCACTGATGCCATTTATACTAGATTTACGAGGAGCTGGAGGATTTAGCTACCCGCTTGAAACTGCCTTGAGACATGGGATATTTTTCAAAGAATGTGAAAATCCCTTACCCAGAACATCTCGAGAAAACTTGAAGGCCCTGTAAGTAGCTGTGGAGAAGGAGTTTACTGTATGTTTATGCAGTGGCTAGAGATTAAGAGCTGGACTCAACAATCCTTGTGGGTCACTTCCAACTCAGAATAATAATGTGATAAACCGTGAATGTCTCTGAAGAGTTTCTTGTCCATACAAGGCTTTTTACCCCAGTTCTCATATGTTTAATGCTTTGTTTTCTGAAGACTTAAAGTATGGTTATTTTCAACAATTCTACTGTTATTTTTACCAATTTCTGCCTGTTGCTTGTAATACCAGATAGTAGCAAATCACTGAGAGAGTCACACAACCTGACATGGACTTCCCCAAAGAGGCATCAGGTGAGCAGGAACAAGCTTGATGCTTCAGCAGCCTAACTCATCCAGATACAGATTCCTGGAAACGAGCTTTTTAGCTGTGCCATGAATGCTGTGCCAAATGCCAGCAGACTTGGACTGCACCAAACAGTGCCGTTATTGAACAAGAAAGAAACAAGAACGCTGACTTCACATGGTCAGGGAGAGAAGAAGAGTCCTTCGAAAGACATATCTTGGGAGCCTAACGGAGGAAACACGGCTGTACTGTTTTTGCTGTAAACCCAGAGCTGTGCGCCTGGAGACACACCGCCGTCTCCATGGACCAGGTATCTCTGGAAAGGTCAGCTTGGCGAGCTCCCAATCCAGCCACTCCTGCCAAGCAGCGACGGCCTCTTGGAGGAGACGCTGCATCCTTCTGCAGGGCTCAGGCACCACTAGAGGGAAACCGAGCACCGCCCTCAGCCGTCCCTTGAGCCTCACAAGGGAAGGGGCGAGCGGCGGGGACAGCGGCGGCGAGAGCAGCGCAGCGCCGGGCGGACGAGCTCCTCCCGCCGGGCTGCGGCGGCGGGGGCCAGGCGCTTTTCCCTTCCCTTTCTCCTGCCCTTTTCCCCTTCGCCTTCCTCTTTTCCCCGCTCCACCACCGCGGAAAGAGCGGGACGGAGAGGTGTGCCGCACTAAAACCCTGGGGGGAGTAAACAGGAAAGGACGAGGGGGAAGTAATGATGAACTAAACTAAATTAACTAAACTAAACTAAACTAAACTAAACGAAACGAAACGAAACGAAACGAAACGAAACGAAACGAAACCAAACTAAACTAAACTAAAATAAATTCTGTTAATTAAAATTAAATGGCATCAGAATAAACTGAGGAGTGGCTGCTGGGAGGGATGCTAGAGTTTCTGAGGGTCCCTCATCTCTCCCAGACCAGTAGTCACAGCCCCTAATTTTAATTTAATATTGACCAAAAATGGCTTCCTCCTGGTTCTCTTCATCTTACCAGTACAGAAACCTCTCCTGCTGGCAGAAACCCCTTGACCCATTTAGCTTTTAAGAAGATAATACTGTTCCAAACAGCTACTGAACTGTTTGCTAGCGACAAGATAACTATCAAAGGACAAAGCAATGACAAATAAGGTTATGAGAATTATCACTACCATAATCATCACTGTAACATACTTCACTTAGCTTGTGTAACAGGCATGTTTCCTCCCCTAGATCTTGTCTTTAAAGAAAACAATGCCAAGTCTTTTACCACATCCATAAATGATCTAAGTAAAAGAAGTGAAGTGCAAAACAGCAAAGACTGCAGTTGATACAGAATTATTCAGAAAAGATTAAACTACAGCTGAAAAGTACAGACATATTTCATAATGTCCTGTAGCACAGAAATAAGAAGTTAGATTTTGCATTAAATTCCACATGAACAAATGCACTATACAGCACCTGAGGGGGAAAATCTATACCTGCCACAGACTTTAAATGAATTAGTTTTACTATGAGATGAATTTCAGAGCCATGATGGATACTTGAGATCAAGGCGCCACAGTGGGCAAAACACCAGAAAGAACTATCAGAATTAATATGACTAAACAGAAAAAGCCAGAAAACATAACTTTACCTTTCTGTAAATCCTTCTTACCTACAGTTTTGCACTCAGTATTAAAAAGATAGCCAGAAAAAAAAATAGGTTCTGTAAAAGGTAACCAGGTGTGGAATTCTTCTCATTTGAGAAAAAAATAACCAGGATAGAAGCAGGACTAGCTGAAGCTTGGAAAGGAGACAGCAGAGGGTGGTGACAGCTCAGTCACATCACAGGTGCCCTAAAAAGGTGAAGAACAAAATCTCATTCCCTGTTTCAGTGAACAGAAGTATTAATTTTTCTCAATTAAAATACCACCTAGTGGTTTTAAAACAAACACCAGGGATTTTTGGTGCAGCTTTCTGTTCAGCATCATTGCCACAGGATGTCATGGAGATCAAAGATGTGGCAAGGTCCAGCAAGGGATTAGATATATTGACTGCAGCTTCTAAACAAAGGTACATGGAAAGCTCCTAAAGCTCTGGAAATTGAATGCACAGTCCAGGAGTGGGATCATTACATATTTGTCTGCTTATGTTTTTCTTCTCTAAGTGTCTTCAGTTGGCCAGTGTCAGGGAGGGAGTGCTGGACTATGTGACCTAGCACGGTGTAGACAAGTGGGAAAGCTGGATCACAGCAAGGCTGTGATTTTCTGAAGCTCATATGAAATTTAGGTTGGAGCTGGGAACTGGCTTCACACCTACAAACCATCATATCAGGAATACAGCAATATTTAATGACAGGGGCGGTCTTCCTGCACAACTGTGTGCCAGCGTTTCACTTGCTGGTCTGGAAATGAACCAGGCAGTAAAAGCGATTAGCAGTGGAAAGACACTAGACAGCTGTAATTATCTAAATGCCTTCCTATTAACCATGTGAGAAACTAAATCCTCACAATCACATTCATTAGTAAATGCTAAGGACAAACTAACTACATGAAGTTTCATTTGATTAGGCAGAAGAATTCTACTCCAATATGATTATGTTACACAGAATGACCTAAAAAAAATAAACCAAGTCTGTTTCAGAGAGCAAATGAATGTTAATACAAGCAGACAAGCAAAGAAGCCCTGTCCTTGTGGTACAAGGGCTGCTGCTACAAACAGCATGGCCAGGCTCCCTCAGCTGATGGCAAAGGTTCCCAGCTCCCTGGTGTGGCTCCTGTTCCCACTGCTAGACCTGTGGATGGTGAGTGCAAGAGGGACAGAGCCAGACCTGCTGCAGCACATCGTAGTGATTCACCTGCGTGTTAGCCCCACTTAGAAAACCCTTCAATGCCGTAGTGAGAACAGATAGTAGGCAGCAGGAGAAATTCACCTTGTTGATGCCTGCACTGTTTTTCACCTGAGGCAAAAATGTGGTTCAGTGGACAGACCATCAGCGTGAGCGGCATGAGTGCAGCCTGACAGCTGCTCACCTCAGAGGTGCTGGGGTTTAGCCACCCCTGGCACACCATGTTGCAAAAGTGCATCACCGGTCCCTATACCAGACACACTCACCCCTTCCTGTGTCTGCAGACCATGAGGACAGCTAAACATAACACTTTGTACAGCCATGTGAAAACAGTATGGCAGACATCAGTTTTCAGGGCAGGCTGCTTTCTCGGTACCTTTGCTGATTTCTTTCTTGAAATACTGATAAAGAACAAACTTTTCTGAATTAATCTCTTCCAAGAACTTACAAGTATGGACTAAGAAGGGTTGGTATGCTGGCAGTGGGGATGGAGGAGCTCACTGCACCTTTAAGGGAAGCATGAGAGCAATTTCAGCACCAAGCTGAATCCCACTGGATCTACAACATCCATAATTTCTAGATATTGCGGTGGAAAGCATCATACCAATGTCTAGACACAACAAAACAACATCCATGCATAATAAAATGAACAATGATCACAGTCCATCCAGAGCATGAAGCACTTCAGGGAAGACCTGTGCTAGGCTCCAGAGCCTAGGTACCAGTGATGAGGACAGGAGGAGAGAGTAAAAACCTGAGCCAGAGGGTCAGTTTCCAACATGAATTACAAGTGTGACTTGTTCTTGACTGAAACTGTAATTGTCAGTTTTAAGCAGGAGTTCCCTCCATACTCCTTTATTCCCAGGCAGACAACATGGATATCTGGTGTTTGTGTGACTTTGTCCAGTCATCCAGTTTGGGAGATTCAGACCCCTGTGAGACCCTTCAGGCAAGGAGGCAGAAAGGAGAATGTAGCCTCTCCTGAGTGGCTTCACCACGTTTCTATGTGGGCGTAAGTCTCTTTGATGTCCATGAAAGCTGCCTGCCCAGATGAAGGGTACCTAGACATCATATAAGCACTCTTCTACTGCTCTGCAGGCTAAGTAGGGGATGCTGCTATGTGCTGTTGGCAGATTGGGGACCACACATTCACAGAGTCCAGAGGGTAGGCAGGTGACCAAGCATCTGGCTGGTCTGTGGCCCTATCCTGTCCAAACACTGCAGGTGAATTCTTTATACGTAATCAAATAAACCAGAAAGTTATTCGATTTGAATTAGCATTCATTAACACAATTGATTGTGTTGATTTAGTCATCTAAATGGTCAATGCTAGGACGTTTGGATAATTATTACTGTTTAGTGATATTTCCTCAGCTAATTGTTTTTATTGAATGACTCACTTTGATGATGCAGCTGAAACTAATGTGCAGCTGGGCTCCCAAGGAGAAGGCTTTTATCTGCCCAATCCACCTCCCGGGGCTCCATCCTTCCTGTAAGACAATGCGTTTTGGTGCCTCTGGATGGTCCTTGGGGAAGAAACCATTTGGGAAATGTTCCTACCTCTGCCAGTGCATGCCTAATCACATGTGGTGTGATTTCTCACAGCATCTCACCGCAAAAGGATTAAAAAAACCTGAGTTAAATGGAGCTGAAAGGGGTTCTTTCCAAACTCTGCTTGAGTGGGTGCCACCTGTGAGGGCAGCAGTGCAACAGCCCAGTAAGCTATTTCCTACGCCACCCTCTTAAGCACACCCCACCCTTGCCCCATGAGCTAAGACCCTGCTCATGCTGCCCTCCTGCCCCTCCTCCACAGAGAGGCTCACCCCACTTCCCCAAAGCCAGGCTGAGCCCCCGCCCTGCAACAGTGCCTGCCTACAAGGGAGAGCTCATGCAGTGATCAAGCTCTGGGCTTGACCATGGGTGTCTTCCCGCAGGTGTCCTTCACCATATTCAGAAGGTCACAGGTAATGTTCTGCCTGCACAGCACCATGACAGTGTAGAGAGATCAGAGCTGATGTTAAAATTTTCCCACCTGGAGCTCTCTGGAAAAGCCCAAATGGGCAGACCACTGCTCCAGCAGCAAGAGTTCCTGTAGGCTCCTGGGACACAAGGACACCTCGGCTGTGATGACTTCTGTCTCCCAGGTCCACAGGGCCAAAGAACTGCCAGCTGGTGAGGATACGGGAGGTAGCTGCAATGGTCATTGTGGGATGCTGGGCTTTGGGAGGCAGAGGATGCAGCCAAGAAAAGGGTTTGTGTCTGTGAGTGCAGGCAGAAGAATTAAATAGTGTGACAGTCAAACAGTTGTTTCAAAGAGGGACTGATGGAGGTTTTCTTTAATGCTCTGGGGAAAATCACTCCCTCCCACCTCACTTCCCTTGCTGGCTTTCTCAGAAATGTGTTTCAGAGCCTCCATGAATCTTCCTGACTTAAGCGTAAAACCAAGCTTGTGACCCCAAGCCTCAGAGGGTCAGTGTTTTCCCAAGCAAGTTGTATTTTTGCCTGCTCAGAAATTTGGTCTGGGAAGAGCTCAAGGACTAGTTTCCACCATTTGTACAGGATTCCTGAACATCTAGGGATGGCCGGCACCACGTGCCCTCAGGGTTATGCCGTGGGCAGGCCCTCCAGATATCACCACAGCATGTGCACAGGACGGGGAGTTCACAGAAGAACTGAATTTACTGCAGTGCGTGAACTATCCTTCCAAGAAAGGCAGGAGCTTATCCTGGAGAGATATTTCTGTCTGGGAAACACCACAACCATAAGTTAGTAAATAACTTCCATGAAATCCAAAGAAATCAGAGCCCTAAAAGGCATATGCTAAATTAAAAGTTACCCCAGGAATGGACATAGCCTTGGAGAGAGATAAATTTAAACTCCTTAGAGGCCAGAAAATCTGCGTTGCAATCTCCATCTGCTTCCTCTTCCTCCCCAATACAGCTTCAATAATGAACTACAGATCCCAGCCCACTCTGTAAGATGCAGTGTTACTTCCAGCTCCCCTTTTCTACATGCAGCTCGGGTACCACAGGGCCGGCAGGAACAGCCACCTTCCGACCACCGCCTGGGCCGCAGAGGTGACGCAGCACCACAGGATGGCACTGTTCATTTCCTGGCTCCCACATGTGATGGTGGTCCCGAACTTACTTGTCATGACGCTCTCTTTGAACGTTCTCCCTAAATTTTGGCCAAAACTACAACATTATTGCCAGTCATCACCTGCCCTGGGAGAGGTCATGCTCAGAGTTAACAGTTGGCTGCATGAAAATAAGAGGGAACGAGAGCTGTACGAGAAAACTAGGATTTTATTATAACCTGCTCTAGAGAACCTCTGTCCTGGGACTGCCGGCAATACTCGGAGCATGCAGAACATGGGACATATTTAACCTCTCTCAGCCTGCCTTTACCCTCTCTGTGTGTAAATCAGACCACCTAACACTCCTCTAAATGCAGTCTAGCTCTTTGCTGTCCCTTGGAGGTTTTCTCCCAGCTTGCTCTCCTGCAAAGAATAGCTGTGATACCCCATGTACTGCAGCCCCACTCTCACCAACAGCCTTTTGTTTACCTAGAAGAAGGATGGGCTGGACCAGGACATGGCACCAGAAGCACATCCAGCCCTTGGACAATGCGGCATGCTTCCTGCTAACACAGCCAATGATCCAGCTCTGAGCACAGCTCACAGCTATGCCAGAAAAAACTTAGGTTAAAACCTTGGGAACTTCCCGAGCACAGCACCAGAACACCCAGACGGGTGTTTTGCACTGAAATATCTAAAAGCCAAGCCCCTCTTAAGAGCTATCTCAGCAGCAGCTGCTGCCAACACCCCTGGCCAGCCTCCGGCAATTTGTGGATGGTAGATTGGGGTTACCACACCCGGAGCCATGCAGTCTGCCAGGCTGTGTGACTCCAGAGGACTTTCACCAGGAGAAGGAGCAGAAAGCAAAGAGCCTGCTTTCCTCCAAAGAGAGTGTGCACAGGAGGAGCTGACCTCGACAGTCCCTTGGCTGGCAGTTTCCGGGCTTTTTCAGGAAGCACAGAGCCCGAAGTTCATCTTCTGTTGTTGTGGGTTTTTCCTCTCAGGGTTATGCCGTTAGTATTGTCTAGTATTTCCTGCTTCCTCCCTTGGCAGCTCCCCTGCTAGCTCAGACACGCAGCTACAGCACTCAGTTCATTAGCCCCTGTGTTTGCCACATCCGTCCCCAGGGAAATCCCTGGGCCCACATGCAGTTCAGCTTCTAATTGAGGCTCGCCGTGCGCCTGTCTGCTGCACTGGGCTCCCACTGTGCACAGAGGAGCAGTGTTCTGGTTTTTTATGTTTATCCAGGATTATTTGCACCCACCAACTTTAGGCACAGGAGCATTAGCAGTTCAGAACAAACTATGTGCTGATACAGACAGCTCTCACGGCCCACATGCAGCCATGTGGCTCTGACAGCCCCGGAATAACTCAGTTAAGGTCCCCAGTTTGCTCAAAATACCATCTAGTACCACAGAGAAATTTATATCCAGATCCAGTTTTGACTTTCTCTGTAATCCAAACAGAAAGGGAAGTAGCTCTCCCCTTTGCACAGCCCGGACCACTCTGCCAGGCTTAGCTATCCCTCCCAAATGCTCACCAGCTCGGTTATCTGCGTGGTCCCACTGTTCCACCCTCTCCACCTTTGCAATATCCCTATTTACTGGGAAGAACTAGAGACTGTAACATTACCAAATGTCACAGCTGTCTGCAGGGGGAAAGTCCCTTTTTAATTATTAGCATGTTCCCAGTTCATATTTTCCCCATCAGGTGCTTCCACTCTGTTTGCAAACCACATAGGGAGCTGTACTGATGGGGAGCAAGGTTATTGCTGGAGGGAAAGTAGTAAAACAAGCTCAAGAGACCTGCCTTTACTTCTCTTCTCCTTCCCCAAGACTCTTTTTTCCTACATGAAACACGTGTGGCAGCAAGCTTTGCTGCATCAGGCAGCGAGCATCAGCTTAAAGCTTTTTGAGCAACATGCTTTAACAAAGCTTCCACATGAAAAACGGGAATGACACCAGAGAAAATGTGTCTTCCAAGTGGTAGCAAATTTCAAATTACTTGACTTATACTTACCCTTAAGGCATAACAATAAAAGCAGTTTAAATTGATATAGTACATCTCATCCCTAAGGACCCCCAGAAATGCAACCAGTGATAAGCAAACAGCCCACAGTTCATGCAGAGAAATATAGACCTTCCCAGGGATGCAGTACATCAGTCTAAGACATGCCAAAAATAAGCTGCAGTCAAAAAATAACAACAGACTAGTGTAGCCAACCAGAACTCTAGATCCATTAGACTCTGGTCAGGACACTGCAGCTAACCCTATTTTTGTGTCTGTGGCACGTGGGTAGGACTTTAAATGCTCTAATTTGGACCTTGGCTTTACCTGCCAAAAATTACCCTGCACACTGTTTGCTTGGATATTGTATCAGCTTAAACAAGGTGCAGAAATGCTTCCTTCTGCATCCACCATTCAGCTCTTTGGACTATATGACTGTCCCATATTAACCTCTGACGAAAAGGTTTGGGGAGGTAGGGATACCGGCCACATGGAACATGTGGCTATCTTTGGCCCTCATCCTGGCTGACAAAAATGGACTTTGCATAACTTTCCTTTCTCTCATTTGGCTGGTTTTTTTAAGCTTTCAAATTAGTTACTTATATTATTATTACAAAGCAGGAGGGAAATATGTTTTCCTTGTTTACCACTGGACTAATTGTTTGGAGCTGACTGGTTCTTATCTCTGTACCAGCTGTAAATGGGAAACTGAGATATGTGGATTTTAACTGCAAAATATTGTCAGAATGACAATGTCAAGTGTCCCCTGGCTTCCCTTGCACTTGCAAAGTTCAAAGACTTTTGAAGCAACAAACCAGAGTCCTACTTCAAGGGGTATCTGCATGTGCACGTACATGTACAGACAGCAGGTCTACTTCACTGATTTGCTTTGCTTTTGGCTTTAACATCCCGGACCAAGATCTTGCTGGATGTTGTTAACTACCTTTCCTGGTACATTTACTGGGAGCCATGTACAGTCTTCAAGATTAAATGAGAGGAAACAGTTAATAGGTATCTGCAGCAGCAGTCACAAAAGGATGGAGTTGAGGGACCAGCTCTGGTAAATCAACAGCACTAGACGGTTGTCATGATTAGTGTTGCAATCAGGAAATTACAATTTAATGTGTTTGCTGGAGGAAGCAGCACAAGAATTCTTCACGTACTTTTAAAACTGATTAAAACCCTACTGCCCCTTTTCAGTATTCAGACACTCGAGGCTGCTTCTAGGAGCACTGCCAGTTGCTTTCTGCAAGGTAGAATAAAAACAAACTTCACATGCCTGAAGCACCACAGCCTTGGCAATTGAGTGCTCAGGGCATCCAAACTGGAGAAGGCTTTTGCAAAATCTAGCTCTTAGGTATCAGGTGCAAAACCACTTCCAATGGTTACAGTCTTTTACATTGTTAAAGTAACTTTTAGGTAGTCCTTTGTCCTTGAAGTGCCTGCTGGACCAGGCAGTAGAGACTGTTAACATAATCCCAAATTAAAAATGCAGAGAACGTTAATCTCCTCTCAAGATGACAAGCACAGAAAACACTCCTGTGAAATTAATGCAGACATAGCAGAGGTATTAAACCAGAATACACAAGCAGACAAAGAAGGTTTAGGTTGGCACAGATGACTGCAGCGTTCATGAAATTTTGCTCCTGTTTCAGCAGGGCCAACCCCTGTCCCTGGATAGGTACACTGCTCCATCCCCTGGGGGGCATGTCTGAGCTTCCCAGAACTGCAACACTTGGGTGAGAGGCCACACATGAAACTAGGGTTGTGATAGGGTCCATCCTATATCCCAAAAGCTGGGTTTGTTTCTTTCTATTCTTTTTCTTGATATAGAAAATTGTAAAGAAAAACTGCTAGAATGTGATGGTTTTCAAAAAAAAAAAAAAAATAAAAAAGACAGTACTTCAACAGCACAAAGCAGCACTAATGACCTTCACCATTCCAAAACCTTTGCTTCATGCTATCTTCTATATGTCATCTCTTCAGGCAAATATTGTACAACGACTGTGCTAACTATGAGGAGTTGCAGAGAAGACAGCAGCTTTATTTGCTTTATTGTTACAAGGGCTCCACTTGCCCCTGCATCTGCAGCTGACTGCTGCTTTACCTATGGGTTTAGGGCTAAACCCCTTCTCAAGCCGTGCTTTTGGCTGCCTATTACCCAAGGTTACTGGCCCATGTCTTGGCCCCCCCATGATGCCTAGGGCCAGGCTGCAGAGCAGCAGCATCTCCCTGGGGCAGGAAGTGGGCTGGCCTCAGCATGACTTTCCATCCAGAAAACATTTTCCACCACCTTTCCGCCACCTACAACTGGCTGCAGCACTGCCAAGTTAAAACACACACAAAATAAAAGCATCTCACGTGCCTCTGAAAAGAGGCTGCTGCTGGCAAATGCTTGCTAAAAATAGTCCTGTGATGGCCTGTGAGAGCAGCTGGAGGTCACTTATAGAAGGAGGCAAAGAATTCCCTTTGCTGAACTCAATTTCCAGCCATCAAAGCTAGGACAGAAGTTTTCAAGTTCAATGTCTGTGTGGTTCTAGCAAAATCCCAATGGGCAGACAGCAAGGTCCTTGCTGGGCTCAATTCTCCTCCTAGTCAGAGCAGGAGCTTGCTTTTCAACTCCCTTCATCCTTTTTTTGCAGAGAAGCAGATAGGAGGAGATTATTTGTTAATTAAATTTCCCCTGCCAATTTACATTAAAAAGGGGAAACTGTTTCAAAACGCTTACGAAACTTTCATAACCTTTAACTTAAGAAAGAAAAAGTTGTACGGCTTTTTTCTAAACCTGCCCAAAAGCACCACTGGGTTGTCCCAGGCCAAGTGATGAACACTGAAAAGAAGTCCAGGAATGGCACAGCTGGGCTGAAAATAAGAAACATCTGCTCACAGAAAGCCAGGCGTTCTTCCTCTCCTCTGGCTCTTCCTTTCATCTTTGGATTTTTCTCATAAGTTCTTGTTCAAAGGGATGCCATCCCATGGGAAAATGACAAAAGGAAAAAAAGCACAGACACTGTTACTCAGTGAGGCCAGCAATAGTTGCAAGAGAAGAAAAATTCTTCATGGGAATCCCCTACATCTGAGAAGCAGAAGCAAAAATTCACCAGGAAAAAATTCAGTGCTGTCAGCTCTGCAGACAGACAATGCCTTTTATCCATGTGGGATCCTGCATTTATCCAGTTTTTATCACCCACAGATGGCATGACAGCAGTAAAAAAAGGCAGAGAAGAGTCGCTAGGAATGGCCAGAGAGAGTAAGAATAATGGCTGAAGATGTAATTTTTTTCTTTAAAACATTACTCTGTTACAGATATGTACCCTTTGAAAGAGGCTTGTTTAGTCCTGGACCAGAACTGGATATACCAGAGAGGCTCAGAATTCTCACAGTACTGAAACAGAGTGAAAACTTGGACGGCAGAAATGCAAAATCCTCTAAATGCTGAGGCAACACCTGCACGCTTGCAGGCTTTGTGGCAGCGTAACATGCATCATGTGCCTGAATCTCCCCAAGTGACACTCCCCACCAAGCAGGGCAGATGCAGTGTACTGATGCAGTAGCAGCCTCAGCATTGCTCTGGTGGTGTTTGATTCCCTGACATTTTAGCACGACTTTGCTGCCCTGGGCTTGCTGCAAAGCTTGTTCCTAATGAGTGCTGGTTAATGACTCCTAAGGTGGGCCCTCTCATCAGATTTCAAAATGATCCTCACAGGCTCAGGGATCTGTCATTGTGCAGATTGTGGAAGAAAAAGGTGCCATGCTACACTGCACCTCGTGGGTGATGGAGCTTCTAAGAGTGTTAATGCTGTCGGCCTGGCCTTCTGGCCAGAGACACCTGTGAGGACCATACTGCGCCCTTGCAGTGCTTGAAGGCAGCCTATAAAAACAGATGGGGACAAGCTTTGTAGCTGGGCCTGTTGCCATAGGAAAAGGGGTAAGGGTTTTAACAAGAAGGAAGGTCAATTTAGGTTAGATATAAGGAAGAAGATTTTTTACAATGAGGGTGGTGAAACATTGTTAGAGGTTGCACAGAAAGATGGTGGATGCCCCATCCCTGGAAAAATTAAAGGTCAAGTTGGACGGGGCATCCAGTTGAAGATGTCCCTGCTCATGGCAGGCAGGTTGGTCTAGACAGGCCTTTATTTTCTCCTACGTTCTTGTGCAAAGGAATTCCATCCCATAGGAAAATGACCAAAGGGGTAAAAAGCGCAGACACTCAGTGAGGCCAGGAACAGCTGCAAGACAGGAAAAAAAGATCTTCTTCATAGGACCCTTCCAACCCAAATTATTCTGATTTTGTGATCTTGCAGCCCCTCTTCCGAAACTGACGGAACGCCGCGGGGATGCAGGGTGCAATCAGGGCCGGCGGTGCCCAGCACTGAGGCGCTCCTCGGCCTTCGAGGGGCCCCGCAGCGCGCAAGAACCCCCAGGTGCAGTGGGACCCCGCCGGGGAGGAGGCACCGGGAGCCCTGGGATCGGGCAGGGCCGGGCAGGGCCAGGCAGGGCAGGGAAATCCCCCCGGGGCGCGGCAGGGAAGTACCGACGGGGACGCCGGAGAGGCGAGTACTTCCCCCCTGGAAAAACGCCAAGTTCCCTCGCGGCCCGACCTCTTCCCGCCCCTCCGACGCCCCTTCTGGGCGGCCCGAGCGGCTCCGCCCTCCCTGCCAGCGCCCGCGGCGCCGAGCAGGACCAGACCCGTCGGTCGGGCTTTGACTGGCTGGAAATTCCCGTTCTCGGCGGCTCCTCCCCCGCAGAAATCCCCGGCCCCGCTGTATATGCGAGGCGCCGCCGCCGCCGCCGCTCACTCCCAGAGCCCGCCGCTCCGCCGCCATGATCAGCGCTCGCCGCGCCGCCGAGCCGCCCGCCATGGACGGCTACGAGCACCCCAAGAAAGAGCGTCCGGGCGCCTTCCCGCTCGACGACCGCCACGACAGTGGCCTGGACTCCATGAAGGAGGAGGAGTACCGGCAGCTGGTGAAGGAGCTGGAGGACATACGGCTGCAGCCCCGCGAGCCGCCCGCCTGGGCACAGCAGCTGACGGAGGACGGGGACACGTAAGTGGGGGTCGAAGACGGGGCACGGGTGGCTCGGGCACGGTTGGGAACTGGGCACGACCAGTCCGGGACAGGATGTGCTGCCGGCGGGGCGGCGCCGGGCTGGGCCGCGCCGGGAGGGAAGGGAGGGGGTGCGGAAAGTCCCTGGAGCGGCGCCAGGGAGAGGCGGCTCCCGCGGCCGCGGAAAGCCCCGGCCGCGCCGAAAGCCCCGGCTTGCGACACCCGCGCGTGACCCGGCCCGGCCCGGGGCTGAACGTGGCGTCGGGGGGGTTAACGCGTGTCGCTTAATTACTCCTTTTTCCCCCCTGCAGTTTCCTCCACTTGGCCATTATTCACGAGGAAAAAGCCCTGAGCCTGGAGGTGATCCAGCAGGCAGCCGGTGACCGGGCTTTCCTGAACTTCCAGAACAACCTCAGCCAGGTACTTTCACCTCGATAGCCCCAAATCCGGATCGGCCCTGCCACGCCCACACAGTCTCTCCGGGGAATTCCCCCAAAAAAGTCCCTTTACTTTTTTTTGTTTCAATTGAGGGAATCAACTGAATCAAAGCCGACGTTCAGGAAAGTCCCCAGCTGGCTCCAGCCGATGTTGGTACAATGCTTCCTCTCCCCCGAGAGAGTGGCATTTAACTCCCACATTTTTCAAATATGATGCAATGGGTTGCATCCCTTTTTATGGAGATGTTAATGATACCCTTCATACCAAATGACTGTTGGTTTATCCAGAGAGCCTGAAGTTCATCACTTCCAGATGAATGGGCAACTATACAACAATTTAGGAAGCATAAAGAACTGAGTTTGTGGAGTGTGCATTCGTGCTTCCATTTGGCACAAATCACCAAGTGGTCAGGAGGTCTGCTTGTCTAGATGTTGCTTCCAAGTTCGTGGTGTAACTGACAGTTTGCTTTTGCTCTTATGCTTGCAGACTCCTCTTCACCTGGCGGTGATAACTGATCAGCCTGAAATTGCTGAGCATCTTGTGAAGGCCGGATGCGACCTGGAAATCAGGGACTTCCGAGGAAACACCCCGCTGCACATTGCCTGCCAGCAGGGCTCCCTCAGGAGCGTCAGTGTGCTCACGCAGTACTGCCAGCCACACCACCTCCTCGCTGTCCTGCAGGCGACCAACTACAACGGTATGGGCACACTCCTGAACATCTTGGTGTGCTGCACTGAGGATAGGGTTGGTCTCCTGTAGATCTCAAAGATCTCTGGAGAGGTGGAGAGGGATTATTAGGCCCTGTTTGAGAGTTGAGGAGCCCAAAGCATACAGCAGTGTCTGACTTTTTTTTAAATGCCACTGTCTTGTAGGCCTTCTCACTGTTGATTATAGTCTCTCATGGATTTAAATTTTGCATTTTTAGTGAGTGCCCTTGCCCTGCTCCTCCTTTTTTTGGTTGTAATAAGTTGCACTCAAACACTGGAATAAAGCCTCCAAGAAATCTTTTCAAAATCCAACTCTTTTATTCATACTGGAAGCTGGAAAGCTCTTCTGGAAAACACCCTTTTGCTGTGAATGAATTGCAAATTTAAATACCATCCTGGCCTATCATCTTGACTTTTAAGTAACGATGAGGCATTGAGTTAGAGTTACTGAAGTTTTCCCTTTGTTTGTGTTTTTCAGGACATACATGTCTTCATTTGGCATCTATTCAAGGATACTTGGCTATTGTTGAGTATCTGCTGTCCTTGGGAGCCGATGTAAATGCACAGGTATGTCACACGTACCGTGGATTTCACTGAGTGGGGCTCTGTAGTCTTAAGAATCAACAGATCTGACAATGGCTCTGCCTCTCCTAACATGCCAAACCTTATGCTATTTTCACACAGGAGCCATGCAATGGCAGAACAGCACTACATTTGGCAGTCGATCTGCAGAATTCAGACCTAGTGTCGCTTTTGGTGAAACATGGGGCAGATGTGAACAAAGTGACCTATCAGGGCTATTCCCCCTATCAACTCACATGGGGAAGAGACAACTCAAGCATACAGGAACAGCTGAAGCAGCTGACCACAGCTGACCTGCAGATGTTGCCAGAAAGTGAGGATGAAGAGAGCAGTGAATCGGAGCCTGAGTTCACAGAGGATGAAGTAAGTAGCAGTTCTCATCTTTATAAGAGAAGGGGAAAATCTTGTCCTGTGCAAGGTATTTCTTGGTGTCACTCTAATAGCATGCCCCAGCGACCCCTTGCTGTATAACAGATAGGTATACGAAAGATTATGCTATCAACAGTCAGCAAAATAGCAGATGGGGCGAGCATATAAACAGAGTAAGAATAAAATACAAAAAATAAGGTGAGGGAATGGAGGTTAACTTCGTGTGACTTGGTTCTCTGGACACTGTTCTGTTGCTGACACAGAATCTCATCAGAGAAAATCCAAGTTAGTGGGTGGTTTTCTCCTCCCTGGCATTTGTTTTTCTAACATTGGGAGTTCTGCATTAAATGGCATATGTAACCATTTTGGTGTAGAAATTTTATACACTGCTGAAGTCTGGGCATGCAGAATTTGGCTGTTATCCCAGAGTGGATATGGTACTTTAAGTAAGATTTTTGCATTAACAGTGTTTTGGGTTTTTTCTTGCAGCTTATATATGATGATTGCCGTATTGGAGGACGACAGCTGGCATTTTAAAGCAGAGCTTTCTCTGAAAATAAGTGACTGTATGCATATGTATAGAAAAAGGACTGACTTTCTTCATTTAAAAAGAAAGTCACAATGTGGAGAGAAAAAAGAAGAGGGGAATACTACACTGCCCAGCAAGGAGAAGGAGCACATAATTGTAACAGGACAGTTCCAGGATCTGCCTTGTGTTTAAATAGAGGAGTGGGATGTTTAACATCAGTACAGATCTGTGATTATTCACAGCACCTGATAAAGAGCCACATAGCCAATCTTCTCAGCCCTGCGAAGATAACAGACTACACATCCAACCTGCTTGTTACAGGGAGCTCTCTTGTGGCATTAAGTACTACAGGGAACAAGTGTCCTTTCATGGCAAGGCGGACTCATGCCAACACCCCTTCTCAGAGACTCTGCGTTCATTTGCGTTGGGCTGGTGACAGTCCCTGTCCTTTCTGACTGACCTCAGCTGCTCTCAGTGGGCCGTCCCAGGTGGAGGAGTCAGACCAAGGGACTGGTGTCCTCTTGGCTCTTAGGCAAAAGTAGCAATAATGTTAACTGTGGGCATTGGAAAAGTGTGTTTCACACCGTGTGTGTCATAATTGCTACACTTTTTAGCAACTGTATATTGTGTAAATACTGTACATTTTTTGTTTATAATTATTTTGGTACATGTGAGATACGTATTTATTAAAAAAAGTCAGATTACCGTACCTGGTCTGTGAAACAGTTCACTGCCCACCTCCCTGAGATCGTGGGAATCTACCTGGTTTGCTTTTTAAGAAACATACAACACCTAGTAGCCCATTGGGGTCACAGTCTCAGGGGTTTTAGGTGATTCACCTCAGCAGAGATAAGACATCTAAGCAGCTTGCAGCTCTCAGCCCTTCTGCTGCAGCTAATTTTGGAAGCAGACGTAGGTGTTGTTTCCTGCACCTGCTGCAGCAGGCAGATTGTGGGGCTGGGATTCCCCCTCTCTTCCAGCACCAGGCTCGTGGCCCACTAGAGAGGGGGTTTTAGGCTGTTTTTGGCAGCACCCACCCACCTGCCTTCATGGCACCTTTTGTTCCAGCTCCAGTACTTCGCAACTCTGGCCAGGGGAGGCTGGAGGCTTGCAGCACAGCCCTGTGTCTGCTCACCTCCTGCTTATCACCTGGCCCAGCTTCGGTTTGAACTCTGACCCCTTTGGAAATTCCAAAGGGGATTTCCATGGGAAGAGGGAACACGTCCTGTGAACATGTGCTGCTGCCTCGCACCTCTGAAATTCAAGCTGGGGGGCATCCCCACATCCCCACTGCAGGAGCTACAGCTTTTGTCCAGTTCATAGCGATGAAGGATGTGGCTTCAACTGCTTCAGTTATTTGTCAAGTTTCTCTCCAGCATTCAGGCAGACAGAATCACTTTGCCCAAATCCTCTGCTCCACCTCATTATCTGGTGGCAGTGCATCACAGTGCCAGACTACTTTCAGCCAGACTTCTTAGCCTGTTGTGTGTCCGTGTAAAGGGTGGGTTGTGTAAAAGGTGACCATGCCCTGTTTGTGCCATATCCCCTGGATGGAGACAGGGAACAGCAAAGCTGCTGACGCAGGCTGATGGAGCTCTGCCAAGAGTGTTGGCCAGGGGAATTCTGTGCTGCTGGCACCTGGCCCAGCTCAGGCTGTTGGAGAACACTGTGGCCCCAGGTTGCACAGGGACACCCATTCCTTTTTCTGCCCTGCTCTTTCCAAGGGGTTCCTGGCGCACAACCTGCTCTAAGGAGGGTTTGCTGGTATGAGGAAGAACACCACAGCTGGCTGTGTGCTTCCTAATTTGCATGGGAGCCAAAGGCCCCATGTGGAAAGGCTTATATAAAATTGTCATCCTGAGTCATATTTATTTCCCTTCCACTCTCATTGCACGAGCATAACCCGGGTAATATGCACTGAGACTTCCTTCTGGCAGACATGGCCACATCTGCATTGCAACCCTGCATTTTCCAGGTGTGGGGCTGGACAAGAATCTGCCAAAACTTTTTTTTTCTTGTTGGGAACTCACCCTGCGCTCTGACCAACCATTAAATCTGAGCTGGGAGCAGTGACTGTGGGAGTTTGCGCACTTGCTGCTACAGGTTTTTCACCAGCAAAGAATCCCAAGTGATTCCACGGCTGGAAATAGAAACGGCAGTGTTCCGCTTGCTACATTTCAGTTTCCCCTTGCAGGACAGGAGCTGGAAATGCTGTCAAGGCCCTGCAGAGGCATTCACCAGCTATAGCTATCAGTGGTCTAAAAGTCCTTGGGTACACGGCTGGACAGGTATGCAAATATTTATATAGATACCATCTGAAGGCAAATACCTCCCATTTGAAGGCCAGAGGGATGGAGAAAAATGCAGTTATCAGTGGTACCAGGCTGGCCAGGTAGTTTCGGAGGCACTGGTATGTTCTCTGCTGCCTAGTGCAGTATTTAGACAAACAGTATCTAGAAAGGCACTGCTATAACCTTACAAGAATTCTGCAATGACTTAGTAAATTAAGCAAATGCTTTACTGTATGAGGAAGTTTTGCAGCTAAACAAATCATTGCCGAAATACCATATGCTGGTTTTGCTACTGTTTGCCTCCACCCGTCATGCAAAAGTAACCATGTAACATATGCGAAGGAGCATGGGTAAAGCAAGTAGGACAGAGATTAATGTGAGAACATGTGTTAGCAAAATAGGTTGGGACATGTTGTGTATTTGTGCATTGCTAATGCAGGATTACTCACTGGAGAGCTTTGCCTGTTCACTTGATGTTATGGGAAGACTGTCCACTGTAGGACATCCCCCTGGCACCCCCAGTTTTGAACATGTGCCCTTACCTGCTGCATGTCCACCCTGCCCTTGCCCTTTCCACACCCTTTTTCCATGCCTTTAGAAAGATCTTCTGAGTGGTTTTGGTGAGACTGCCTTTGTGCTGTCTTCTTGCCATTCTGGCAGATCCATTGCATGGTCCCATTTGTAGGACACAGAGCAAGAACTCCGTATGCATTTATTCTTGCAGCGTCACTTTTTCCTTATTCAGACAGCACGGCTCCTATTTGCAGAGCACACTAGCTTGTTCTTGTTTCTACCAGTGCCTCCCCACACTGGTCCAGGGTTCAAAATTCTGTCGCAACACCTTTGCCACGTGCCCTGTGTGGCTCTGCAAGCTTCAAGAGCACCCATGCTGCTGCAAATCAAGGTCCCGTGAGGTTCAGATTTCGTTTCCTAACTGGCCCTCTCTCCATTAGCCTCCTCACTTTTGTCGGCCTGTGCCATTCCTGTGTCCTCTGCTTTTAATGCCTTAGGCACTCATATCTGCCTCTGCTTGTTCTTTTTTCCCTCCCTCCCTTTCCGCATGAGCCCCAACCCCCCCTTTTCACCTGCAACACCAGCTCATTCACCTGTCATTGCATTACACAGCATGAGGTTACATTTTTGTTTTCAGCCTTTCCCTGCTGCCCATTCTTGTAAATCTCTTTGATAATCCCACAGGGACATTCCCATACTTCCTTATATTCCAGACAAAGAACAAAACTCCTCATTTCCTCTCACACTCTCCTCTTCCTCCTTGCATTCCTGCTCACTGAAGGCCTTTCTCACCCAAACCACAATCCAGATGCCACCTTCAGTGCCTTTCAGCCTTCTCAGCATCAGTCCTGGACTTCTCAAGAACCTTATGGTGGTGACAGATAAAATACAGACTGCCAGGGTGGTGACATTTGACAGCAGAGCCCAAGGCCTGATTTTTTCCCCCAGTAATTTAGAGCCCTTCCCTTCCATTCCCTGCAGCTTTGGAAAGTGTAAAAAGCAAGGGCAAAAGGCAACCCTGCACCCAGGGACATTCACAGGGAGGCTTTGCTCTGGCTCCAGCGCCAGCCTGACATCTGCAGTCATGAGCAGACCCCTTTCACCATCCTCCCCACCTGCTTGTTCTGCCACTGTTGGGTTATGGTGCAGCATGATCCTTGCACCTAGCTTGGGCTGTGTGAGCTGGCTGACATGTAGATGTGGGTGTCTCTGCTCCCTAAACAGAGAGAGGTCTAACTTAGAGGCCTTAGCCTTACTGCCTTCTCTTCCTCCTTCAGCCTTTTGACGTTAGGAAGGGGTCCCTATTGACTGCTTAGCATTTTACACACCAAGAACTATAGGTTAAGGCAGGGGCCAACAGACAGTGTTTATCAACCACGTGTCCTGCGTGCAGCTGGTGGACACATCTACCTGCCTTCCTGCAAGGACTTGATGCACCAAACGGCAGTGAGACCACCAGGACCCTTAGCTTATGCCTAAGAGTGGCAGCCTTGCTGCTGCTGACTTTGCCCCACAGCCTCAGTTCAGATTTGGGTGAGCAAGATGGTTGAGAGAGTAAAGGAAAAGGAAACAGAAAAACACCCAAGGAAAGACACTGTGATCTCCAGGGGGGAGGACAAGTATCATCTGTGATTTGATTTAATGGGAAATCTTCAATGATGATGAACTCTGGGCCAGGCAGAGGCCCAGCACATATCAGGAATCACATATTTTTCTGTGGAAGCTGAGCTGTGAAAATAATTAAGTATCTGGTTGTTCCTAGAAGTAAGAATTGCAAAACAGAGTGCAGGGGTGGCAGGGAGGAATCTCTCCCTGGACAAATGGCTACCCTCACTTCAAGGTGGGCGGAGGAAGGGCTTTTTCCAGCACTGCTGTGCTCCCAGCACCAGCGCTTTGCTGAAGAGTGAGAACTGCACAGTATCCCGAGGGATGAGGGAACAGGAAAGTCCTGTTCCCTCATGCCAGCCAGGGCAGAAAATGCGACCTGGACAGCTGCTGCACAGTCTCTCTCTTTCTCCAGCAACTGCCTGTCACAGCTCTGGCATTGCTCACCTCCTTGTCCCTTCTCTGAGGCATTAACAGGAACAAAAGGTTTCCTTTAAATAGTGACACATTTATCAGGCCATAGTCCAAGAAGTTTAAGTCCAGAAAGATTGAAACAGAAATTCCCCCTCATACCCTAGAGGTTTGACTGCCTGCCCTTGCCATGATCCAGTGCTCAGATTTTCCCAGGACTGTCTCCTCATCCAATTTTCCGAACAGGACTTTCCAGTCCTGTCAGAAGAGAGCTGGGATTTTCCCCGTTCACTCTTTTCTGCATTTTTCCCCTGTTACAGCGGCCATGAACCACAGCACAGAGCTCCATTGCCTCTCCAGCTGCAGGACTGCAGCCTCTTACCTGCCCCAGCCCCAGGGGCTTCCTTTCTCTGAAGGAACAAGCCTGCCCCCTTTAAATTAAATCCTTTTCCCATTCACAGTTTTAGCTAGTTCAGATTAATTTTCCTGTGCATCTTTCAAGGGGAGCTTTTCATCTCTCCAGCTGAAAGCACAATGTGTGCAAATGTATGGTTCAAGAAAGAGCCTTGAAACACAAATATTTTTAACATGCATGCACACCTTGAAGGGCACACAGCTACAATTACAGTGCAACACTTAGCTTGGTTAATTATTACTCCTGGATTTCAGTAGCTTGAAGGAGGGAGTTTCCCAAGGCCCTTCAGAAGACTCTGAGTGCTGCTGCTCTGCTTCAGCAAGGCTTTGTTCTCACCGGGGAGTGCCCGGGGTGAAGTGAGAGGCAGCCCCGCCGAGGGGCACGGACTAGTGGGAAAAGGGAGCCGGGCCGTGGTGTTTGCTCCTGCAGCGGGGAGGACCCGTGCGGTGTTTTTCCTCTCTGCCTCGGAAAAGGACACACCGTGTCTCAAAGCTCTGCATGCATACTGAGCTGAGGAGGACTGAAAGTCAGCAAGGATGGCTGCCCAGCCTGTGCAGCACACAGAATGAAACCACCCTTTTCTTTCAATTTTTTCTAAGTGGATGGGTTTCCATTCCAGCGTGCGTCAAGGCTGATGTTTCTGGGTTTCTTCCAAAAACTTAGATCTGACCCCTGGCAGCACCTTCTCTGAGAAGTTTTGCCCTAGCAAAAAAACAAACAAGCCCTCCCCCAAGCTGCGTGGAGGCTCCTTTCCCCAGGCCATGCCAAGCATAGCTTGGGGAAAACACTCCCAGGGTGGGGGATTCAAACCCCATCTCACCCTTGAGCACACTTGATCTCCACCTCCTCTCTAGCAGTCTATGAGCTAGGCTGCTAGAGTAAAACAGAAAATTAGTAGAACACCCTACATCCTCTGTCTGTCCATCCACCCCAGACCTCTTCATGCTCCTGCCTGTGCAGCCTTGTCCCCTGGCAGCTGCAAGCTAAACACCTAGCACCGGTCTGCTGGGCTACCCACCGAGGCAGGGGATAGCTCTCAAACTGCCGTGTCTCCTGCCTTGATAACCACTCTTGCAGACAGCACTCAAACCTACAGAAACTGGAATAACGAGGTGGAAGGAGGGTTAGCCCTATAGTTGTGTGGGAGGCTGGCAGGCTTCAGCTGCAGTCAGCCAGATTCAAACAGGTGATCAAAGAGAACAAGGGCATGTTCAGCAACTGAAATGGCAAGAAGGCAACAGTGCCATCAGGATGGAAAAGCTAGGTGGGACACCACCAACAACAGCAGATAAGGTCCACTGCTGAGGCAGTCTCATCCCCTTCATAGCCCAGCTGAGCCATAGCAATTTTCATGCAGAAATGCTTAAGGTTTTCCCGCAACATCCTCTCCTCTGACTCTGTCCCAGAGGAAGGGAGGTGAGCTGGTCCAGGGAAGGCCAGGACTGCAGGACATCTGCCTTCCCACCCTGGGTGATGACACAAAAAGCCAGTTTCTCTTCTCCACACAGCTGGACTGCCAAGGTGATCCGATCACCCACTTCCCTCCACAAGACAGTCCTGTATCTGAGGGACTTGTAAAGTAAGGAACTGATAATTCTGTTTCCTTTTTCAGAGAAATCCACACAAAGCAAAAAAGGGAAACCAGGCCATTTACTTGGCAGCTGGGTTCCTTCCATGAGCAGTTCCAGGCACATGGTGGCATGACCAAGCAAGCCTACCCAGGCATGGTCCTCTGGGAAGCCTCTCCCTAAAAACAGCTGTACTGAGGGGCAGAAGGCTGAGGACTGAGTTGTATCCATGCACTGTACAAAATCAGAGCATCTCATTAGAGCACACGGCAGCTCCATGCCACAAGTAAGACCACAGACATTTCTTCCAAAGACATGTAGAAGATGTGAATGCGGCTGCATCCTGGGAACAAGTGTCAATATCTCCAGATTTTCTGCTTCAAATTTAAGAACAAGTAGAATGATTCAAAATAGCTGTATTTTTTTTTCTGTTTCACAAAGGAAATCACAGAATCACAGAATATGCTGAGTTGGAAGAGACTCACAAGGATCATCAACTCCTGGCCCTGCACAGGACATCCCAAGAGTCACACTGTGTGCCCAAGAGCATTGTCCAAATACTTCTTGAACTGTGTCAGGCTTGGTGCTGTGACCACTGCCCTGGGGAGCCTGTTCCAGTGCTGCTTTTTCCATTAACATATTTGAAAAAACTCTTTTAATTGTCGCCCACAGTTCTGGCTTCAACTCCAATTAAGCTTTGGCTGCATGAATTTTCTCCCTACAGTGGCAAGCAGTATCTCTGTATTCTTCCCATGTCACTTGACCTTGCTCCCACTGGGCATACACCCTCCTTTTTTTCCTTATTTCCAAGGGAAGATTCCTGTTCAGCCAAGCTGGACTTCTGCCTTACCTCCTTAACTTCTGCTATTGCCTGCTCATGTGCCCTTAGGAGGTGATGCTAAAAAAGTGACCAGCTCTGATGGACCCCAGCAGCTATGAAAACATTTTCCCAGGGAACTTTGCTTGCTAATTCCCTGAGCAGCCTGAAGTCTGCTCTCCTCATGTTGAGAATTTGCTGGCACTTTTCCTCTTGTCAGATGTTTTGCTCTGCTTTGTTGCAGTTAGAAACAATGAATTTAAAAAAAAATGTAAGACTAAAACCATATTGAGAACTTCCCAAGTGAAACAGATAACTCCTTTACACTCAGAAAACAAGAATTTATTTCATTTTTTTTCTTACTCATAGGAAACTTCAGATGTTTGTTTTCTCACTCACCTGAAAAATGCTTTCTCCCAAGCTTTTGCGATTGCAACATAGCAGAATTTCCGTCCTCTCCCACTCTTTTCCTGAGTCATATGAACTGGGCAAACCTCCATCCTGGGGCTTACTATGCCATCTCTGAAAAGCCAGCCCTCAAATTTGCATCCAATTACCACCTATATAATAGCTATTAAACTCCTCATGCTTGCATAGGGGCAGATCTTCATTTAGCCTTAGAGCTAGCAGCCTTCTATCAGGTCTGCTTGGCTCTGCTTTCTCTCACCCTCACAGCACCTAGCCCTCTTCACACACATACATCCTGTTCCCTCTAACCATTGACTCCACCTTTTGGCTGCTCTAAATATACCAGGAAGAAAACTCAGCTCATTGGAGGTGATATTTTCAAAATTGATCCTGAGGACACTTTTATGCTGAAGGTTTTGGGGCTGCAGAAAAATCTGTGTCAAGTGTACAGATTTTGGGTGGTAAACTGAGGTTGGTTCTGACACCAACCAGTGTCCTGCCATTGCCCATGACTAAGACCAGGTCTGGAGACTGGTTCAACCCACGGTGTGATGCCAATGTACATCACTCAGGGAGTGTTAGGTATTTCCCATGCAGATGCTTTCATTCAGCAACGAAGCAAACACAGCTCAGTGTGTCCTCTTCCTGGAGGCAAGTGCCTGGTGTTGTAAGCACATTCACCATGAAACACCACCACAGATGCCTTCTCAACATGGCTGTAAGAAAAGTGTTATCTCTGTAGCTATTCTGCTTCACTGAATTTACAGCTGGGCCCTTGAACGTTTTCAATAGAAACTGCATGTTCTTGTAAGCACAGGATAAAGGCAGGTCTGTGTTGACTTAGGAATAGTTTTGCTAAATGGTACATGAAATATCATCTTCATCTCCAGTCCCCAGAGGTTCTGAGTCCTGTCTCCAAAAACACCAAGAAAATAACTTGGGAGCAGCCTCCCTTTAGGCCATGTCTGGCCTTCCACCCGAGCTGAGGTGTGCAGGTGAATCAGTGAGAATGCTGCTGCTGGGCAGGGTGCTGGCAATGGCACAAATGATCTTGCCTCTCAGTGTCCCCTCCTTCCCACATGCCTGCCCATTGGTACTGCAGGGAGATGGAGAGCTTTTAACCCAGGCTGGGTCTGAACCTGGCCCAGCCAGAGGTGAGAATGGATGCATGCTGCTGCATGCCTTCACAAAGGCGTCTTTTCAGGGTGAACTAAAAGTCAAGTATGCCCTAATGACAGGACAGACTTTTCATCACATTTCAGTAACTACTTAGCCCAAAGAGCAGTGCTATGACACATGCTTCACTGAATTTGCAGCTGGGCCCAGTAGCTGTTTGCTCCTGGTGGCAGCTGAGTCTTCATACAGGACCAGCCATTGGATACGAGTGCTCCTGACATCAAACCCCATGGTCAGGGCCGGAGCTATCCCCTCCAGTGCCTGGCCTTCCAAGCCCTATTCCACTAGCCATAGAGGAGCAGCCTCTGTAAAGCACAGTAGGAAGTCAAAGACAAGATGTGTGAGATCTGTGAAATGTGCAGAGTATGGTCCCACTGAACCTCATCAGTCTGTCACTGGAGTGTGGAAATCCAGAGTTCACTGTAGGGGCACGATGCACCTACAGTGGATATAAACCGTCATGACATTCAGAAGCAAGCAAGCTTCAAAATGAGAGCGAGCACTGCAAAGCGTCCCCCTTTAAAGGGTTAAAGCAGAGGTGCTCCTTGTGCTTTAACCCCCAGTGAATGGAGCAGCTCACCTCCCCTGAACTGAGCCTCCAACAGCTCTTCAGAAAGGAAAGTGCAAGCTGGCGCAGTGATGGAGCTGCTTTGCATGGAATTTCATTTTAACTTTTTTTTTATGAAGCAGAAGTCATAAAAAGAAGCAGTGGTGAAACATGCAAATAACTGCAAGGCATCAAAGCTTCAGCGGGGAACCTGCTTAGCCCTGTGGTCCCTGAAATGTATGTTTGTGACATGACTGACGTGAATTTTGCTGCAATGACTGACTGCTCCCCTGGCTGCAAAGTGAAGTGCCTATATCCCATCAACACCACTTGGCTTTTTTTTTGACTCCTGCTCAGACAGGATCAAGATATGTTCTGAAGATCTGCCCTTGAAAGTGAGAGCTTGACACGCATGGCTGCCTTACACGAAGCGTAGAAGGAAGAGGAAATTGTTTGAACTGTGTGTATGTGGCATGGGCTGCATCAAGCTGCAGATAGGATGATTCTTCTCATATGTGGTGCAGCAGCTACATCAGTGTCTCTCTCCCTCTTACAGCTGATAGCTAAATCATTTCTTGCAGAGCTGTAATCATATACGTAATGAATTTGCTCCTGCATAAACCCAGAGCATTTCCCTTTTGCTAACTGGCAACCTGCTGGGCCCTCTGTCCGTATGCAGCACCTCACAGAACTCACGTACAATGCCAGACACGCTGCTGGCACAGCTTTGAGAGTCCCCAGAAGGGGCCTCCGCAAGAGCTGTATGCTTCCAGCGTCTGCCAGATGGGGCTGCAGATGTCTCAAGAGAAAACCTCCCTTTGAGAAGCCAGGACAGAACAGGCTGATCAATACCAAAGGAATGAGGGAGAGGGAAAGAAATGTTTTTGCTAGCAAACAGCCAGTAATTTAAATTAAGAATTGCAGTAACAGCAGTGAGTCTGACCGATTGTGGCATCAGCCACTTAAAACACTCACAGTATAAATGTTCCAAGTCCCCAGTGGGAAAAATGAGGTACAGATAGTCAATGATTTATACTGAAGCATAGGAGGACTCAGTCTGCTCCTTAACAGCACTGAGGACAATGAGAAAGTAAAATATCACCTGCCCTCCAAAGCACCTTCTAGTAACAAGTGGCACAGACAGGGTCTGGCTCCATCTCTGCTGTTCATCATGTGTGTGACTGGGGCAAAGCCACTGCCATCCCAGCCAGCTCTGCTGCTCCTCACCAGGCAGGCTACATGTGCACCTTAGGGCACCACAAACCAGCAGACACAGAATGCTGCTGTAGGACATGGAGTCACAGCCCACACAAGCTTCTAGCCCACAGCTTCTCTGCCCGAACTTTGGGCTGCAAACTCCCCAGGGCAGGGACTGCTTTTGAATAGGTGTTTGCAGAGCAGGTACTCCCCAGGCCAGGTGCTGCCTGGAGCACATGTGCTACCTGTCCTCTCCTCTGCAGAGCCATGAGGAACATGAACTGGTAAAGCCATCAGCTACAGCGTTAAAGCAGCTGCAAACACACCCACTTTGATTTCTGCTGGGACTGGCAAGATTTGGGCTGTTGTCTGTGCACTGGGCCTCCCTTGCGTGCTTTAGGCTCTACTACATTAACAGACTTCCTCCAGCGGTGTGCAATAAGGTAAGGTAAAAGGCTGTGGACTCCAGTAACCAGAACTACATGGAAATTCAGGAGGATTTCTTGCTGGCAGAGGCCCTGCGGTATGACGGGTTTCACCTTTGCTCAGCTTTGCTGGCAGAGGCACCCCATGCAAATGCTGTTCTCTAAGCTTTCACACACGGGACTTTCAAAGGGTTCATGCTCTTCAGAAAAAGATGTATAGGATCAGATTTTCCTATGGCCCCCCAAGTAATTTTATTAATCACCGGGACAAATCTCAAATGTCTTTCAACACTGAGAAATTCCAGTTAATCACAATCTGTCCTGCTACAACCTTCTCAGCATCAGATGGAGAATGAAATGATGCAGCAAGGACCTTAGTCATACTAATGCTGCTTCAAGGCTGAGCTGGGGAATGGGACGTGAATCATCTTTGCCTTTTCTTTCTTTTAAGGGAAGTACAGAACACTGCTGCTCTGAGAGTGAAACACGTAAAGCAGTGACAGGTCTTCCTGTTTCCTTTCCATCTCAGGTCCCTGCTGCGTTCTCCTTACCTGCACTTAGCTGTATCTACTGAAAAAGCCCGTCTCTCTTTCAAGCTACTCCTTGGAGATTTGTTTACCACATCTTAGCAAGTGCAGAGCCACACACAGCAGATGTCCAGAACCAGCTGGCATAATGAATTACAGGATATTTTCCAGACAATCCGGTTTCTCCGTACAGAGAACTTCTCTGTGTGTACAGAGGCAAAAGGGCAGTGGGATGTGGAGCTGGGAGATAAAAGACCAGTTCCTTGGAAAGGTGTAAGCATGGCAATGATAAGCACTTCATCACCTCACTTTTGTGTGCCTGCCAGCTTGCAGGAGTCCACTGAGCACATCTGCTGCCCAGAACATAGAGCAAGGGACTGCCTACACAAGCAAAGGGGAATTTCAAGGCCAGAGGTACACATCCAGCCTCAGGCTGAACAGCACAGCAGTGTGAAGGAGGTGACTCAGGATCAGAGGTCATGACAGATCTGTTCTGTGAAAAATGTTTTCCATGGCCTCTGCTTTTGTCCCCCTGATCTGAAGCACGCAGAAAGAAGCACACCCTAGGACAGCAGACTGTCCCTTTCCCATAACAGAATAACTGAGCAAGTCTTGCTCCAAGGTACTGTAACGCAGGGAGCAGAAACCCATACTGCATAGTAGGACAGAGACCAAGGGGAAGCAGCTGGAATATTTTACCCCTCTCTCATCTACTGGAAAATGCATAACCACAACTCCCCATGGGTGCAGCCCCTTAGGAGAGGAATATATATCTTGCTAAGAAGAATCCAGCATTTTTAATCTAGATATGCTTTGAGTAAGGGTTAGGTGACACTGGGATGAAGAGCTGGAGCTGAATTCTACACTAACACTACCCCCACCACTTCAACCTGCTCCTGCCTGACTAAATGTGAAGATCTTCTAGGGCAGGCTGCCCAGCACGTCAGCCATGGCTCCCTGCCAAAGCATCCGGGAGCTGCAGCCCTTGCCCCCACAGCTGGCAGCCAGGCATGCTGCTGGGCCTGCCTCTGCACGCTGCCTGAAAAGCTGGATCGAGTACAAGGCTTGGGCTCTGCGGCCAGGCAAAGCACGTGACTTGTTGCAAGCAAGCTGGGTCATGGTTTACTGCAAAAAGCCCACAGTGCATTGCTAGGGAGAAATCCCAGCAAGGTGCTTGTGCTGGCAGGGCTTGCCCTATTTCTGTTTGGGGTTTCCTGGCCTGACAGAAAGGTTCCTGTGCTGAGAGAAGCTGCATGCACGTGGTAAGTTTGGCAGGTTACACTCTTGGGACCTCCAGCCCATGAGGGGACAGTCTGCCCAGTACAGCCAGGGCACATCAGCTGCACTTTGTGCAATCAAGAGTCCAGGATTTCCAAACACTCAGGTGACTGGACACAGCTGCTGTTTTGCTGGGGTTGCTCAATGTCAGCTCAGGGTTACTGGTCTGTGCTCAATGGATCTCGTCCAGGGAAAAGGTCAGAGGAATCCTCCCTTGCAGATTGCCTGCCAAGGATGGACTGAGCCCTGGTTTGGATAGAAACTTGCGACTAATTCAGCAGGGTGGTCTGCATGTGGAATAGCTTGTCATTAATTTTAGCACAGCTTTCTTTGTTGTCAAAAATTTGCAGCCATCCAAACTCAAATGACATGAAAAGTTGGGAATTCCAAACCTTTCTATCACCAGCATAAAGTCACCTCCCCACACTACAGACCATCAGGCTAGTTACTGCTCTTGGAACACCTGTAGGGACACACTCCAGCCACACGGTAATGCCAGCGCTTGGAGACAGGCATCCATCCAGCCTGCAGAGTTACCTACAAGGAGGCACAGCTCCCAGGGTATGCTTTTGTTGTTTCAATCCCAGTGATCTTTCTCTTCCTCGCAGCCCACTACCACCCTGGAGCAGCCAGCCATGTCCAGTCCTGGCTTCTAACAGCTGGCACTCTGATCACACAAGTCCCTGTGCAAAGTAGGTTTCTCAGCTCACTGAACTCTTGTGTTTTGTTTGATTAGATTTAACAACTCGGAGGTGATAAACCAGTCTGTTCCTAGAAGCCTTGCCACAAGGGCTGGCAGCCTCTACTGGCCACCAGAGACTGCTCTGCAGGAAGGAGCTGCCAGAAGTTACATGAGCAGGGAAGCCCCTGGCAGGAGATATTGCAACAACATCCTCAGCATCCAGGATGTGGCGACAGGTCGCTCACCTCCGTCAGCCCCAGCACGTTTACCTGTCAGGCAGTGCAGCAGCCGCACATGTTCTCTGAACACTTGCTCAATGTGAGAATCAAAGCTGTGCTTGGGGCCATCTGAGCTCCTGTGATTATACTGCAAAACAGAGGCCTCATCCTTGGAGTTGAGCAAATCCATAATTAATGCCAGGAATGATCAACCTTGGGCACACATGGAGCTGCTGAAGGAGCTGCTCACATTGCTCTCCATGGTGCAATTGATTTGCCAGCCAGGCTATTGCGAGGTGTGTCAGGGTTACATGAAGAGAATAGCTCACTGGGCAACATGCTGAGTTTGACATTTGGTAAGGCCACCCCAGTCACCAGCCCAGAGGTCTTTCCAGTCTGGTGTGTCGTCTTCAACCATGACCAGTGCTGGAAAGGCAGGGATATAAATAACCTCACCATCACTTGGGCTCTTAGGCAACTAGTAGTTCAGACTTGTGCAAGGCGATGCTTCTGCCCATGTTGGTGTCTTTCTTAACTACTCTTAACTACCCAACAGCAGGAGAACTAAGAGCAATATAATCCAGTCCCAGCTGGGGCTCATGCTGCAGGGCCTACAGAAGTGCATTCTAGAGTGCCACAGGAATACAGCAGCTATTTCATCCCAGCTTCAAGAGAAAACACCTTCTGTCCAGTAGTGGAAACCAGCACTTAAGCATGGACCCCAAGGGAGATTTAAAACCCTAAACTGGGATGCTGATAGGCTGTGAAAGCCTGTATCCAAAGCCTCTATCCAAAGCGGGAGGAGGAGAAGCCTGTGCTCAGCAGCTCCATACCTCCTGCAGTATGTACAGCTCATTAGTGGCTTCTCTCAACAGCCAGGGGTCTGTGTGGATGCATGCCTCACCCAAGGACAGAACCTTTCAGTGGGCCCACTCAAGGACTGCTGGATCTTTACTCCCTCCTGGCCAAGCAACCTAATCCCACACTCTTGCACTCTGTCCCTGACCCTATGCCACTGTCCTGAATCTCTGGCACTAGGAAAGGAAAGGAGATAGCCTGGCCCCTCTTCTCACTCTCTCTCCTGTCTGGGCGCCAGGCCTCATTTCCATGGAAACATGCCTGGCAGCCTTTGCACTGCAGGACAAGAAACCACTTTCTCATGTGGATTCCCTAGCTGGAAGTTTATTATGTTCACCTGGCAGAGTGTTACCTTTGGCATATTTCAGGAGGAAAAGAGGAAGGCTGTGAAAGCCAATGCTATGCACACCAGACCTGAGGAAACAGCCAGCTCCAGCCAACTCAGGAGTCTGGATGTTAGGATAGTCAGATATTCTAGCAGAACCCGTGGCTAGTGCTTCCAGCTAACCTCCTTAGCTAACCAGCTGAGCACCTCTGCTTAGCACAGAGCTGGGTTGGTTTTGGCCCCTTGTGGAGAAGTGCAACGCAAGACATGGCTCGCTCAGCCCCAGCTTTGCAGGTGGAAGAGCTGATGACCCTGGTCTGCCTGGCTGCCACAGCACTCATATCACAGCTGGCAGAGAGGATTGCATAAGCTTTCCCCCAGTTCGGTTCAGACAGAACCAGCCAGGGTGCCTTAGTTTAAATTAACCTGTATAATTTTGCCCAAAGCAAGAACAGGGAATTGCACTCTAATAACTCCACCAGACATCTGAAGGGAGGGGATCAACCTCCAGTGGGAGGGGTAAGTGAGAGCAGGGGGACTAAAAGCCTCTTCCAGAGCTGGGTCTAGAAGAATAAAAGTCCTTGTGGCCCAAACCATGCAGGAAAACCCTCCTAGAAACCCACCAAACTGCCAGGGCAGGCAGGAGCAGCAAGTCCTCCTAGCAGCCGGCGAAGAGGCTTTTGCCGAGCCTAGAGGAAAGAAGGGGTGGAGTTTGGCCACTTTTTGTATAAAAAGACAGAGAGGGCCTTGAAGGCTTATCATGGGAATGAACAGGAGAAGCCAGCAGGACTGCTTGGGAGCACAGAGCAGCTTGGAGGTAGGAGAGGGGCCCCCTCAGGTGAGCAATCAAGGTCAGGAGCACACCAGGGAAATAGATGTTGGCCATGCTGGGAGGATGCCACGAGAAACTGTAAGGGAAAATGGCAACTTGCATCACCAAGTGTATGGCCTATTGAAATAGAGAAAATCAAAAAAATGAGAAGAGTCTGCTGGCTCCCGGTGCTTTACCGTGGCAAATGGAAGCATCGGTTTCCAGCCGTCTGCAGGCCCTGGGACCACCCAGCATCAGGGAGGAGGGGGAGGGGGAGGGGGAGGAGGAGGAGGAGGAGGAGCACAGCTGTCCCAGTGCACAAGTGTTGCCTCTGCTCACGTTCAAGGGCTCACCTTGAAAACAGGCCTGGCTCCAGGTAGGTGGGCACTGAGCTCCAGGGCTGACTGTGAGCCAGAGGAGCCACAGCTGCCCTCAGCCTGCAAGGAAGCAAGGCTGGAGAGGCAGAGGTGGGGCACTGGAAAGGATGCCAGCTGCTTGATGGAAGTACAATCACTTTAACCTGCTGCTCTTGCCTTGGGAAATGCCATGTTCCTTCCACAAATGAAATGTTCCTTTTGCAGGCTTGTTTTGGCGGGGTTCCTGCCTCCACCCAGGCTGTAGAAACAAAACCAGTGCTGAAAGTAAAAGTACCTGTCCTGCACTATATGCAGGGGTCCCTTCACTTCTTATGTTAACTTGGTGTGACAGCCACCTTCCATTTCCTCAGTAACACGCACAGCTAAATCTTTGCGATGTGAGCAGCACGTGCCATCCCACGTGGGTCCTCTGAGAGACAGCTGACATGTCCCAAATCACCGGCTGACAGGTAGGTGTCTTGGTGACTCAGCTCTCATGACCTGTTGCTGCTCATCAAGGAGAGCTTCACCATTTCCACTCTAAGCCAGCAAGGCACCTTTTTGAGCTGATCGTTCTTCTTTGCTTCATGGATGCTTTATGGCATAGCTGAGCTGGCAGTGCCCTTCTTTATTCCATTTCCTTTGAATGCAGAGAGCTACAGGGTGGATTTGCTGTGCAGTCACTGTAACTGGTAACATGCTGCACTGAACACAGGCACAGCGGAAGAGCTGTGAGGAGAAAGATCCAAATACTGAAATGCGAGAGGATCCCACTTTGAAGGACCAAAATCAAATGCCAGTGTGGAGGTGCCATGAAGCAGCCAGACAAAACCTGGTTTTGAAAGTTACAACATGACATTGCCCACAACAGCTATGGGAACCCAGGAAAGCTTCCCAGTGAGGGTCAGGGTTGGGGGCAGAAACATAGAAACTGGCAGAAACTGAATGTGGGGAAAGGCAATTGCCAGACGGCCAAAGCACATCAGGGCAGAGAAGGACAGATGAAGACTTTGCCTGAAATGGGTATCATCACAGCAAAATTACGCCTGGATCAAGCTGATGCAATTTCTACCTGGATGTACTGGATTTCAGTATAAAGGGGTGTGCCACACGGATAATTTCTTTTTTTTTTTCTTTTTTTCTTTTTTTTTTTTTTAGATTTTTGTTTGTTTGTTTGCTTTTAGGTGTTTGGGGTTTTTTCTCAGAAACTGGAGTGTTTCCTATGGTAACTTGCAATGAAAAGCTCCTGTTCTTGGGTTTGGAAGGAAGAGACTGGGGAGAAAGCAGGACTTTCTCTTGGGCTTGGGAACAGCCAGAAGAATCATCTTTCTGTCCTCACTCTCTTTTTCTTTTTTTTGCTTTGCATGTGCCTGGCTGCTGCAGGAGCTGGGGGAGCTGCTGTTGCAGCTCCCATGGAAGACGACAGCAGTGGAGCTGTGCCAGAGCCGGCGCCAAGCGACTCGTTTGGCCTGGACTGTGGTTTTCTGGGGAATCACCCAGACCAAAGAAAACACAGTGCACCTGATGGATCTTATTAAAGAGTTTCTCACTTCCCTAGTGCAGGCAGGCAGTGTCCTCCACTGCTCTCTGTCCGAGCTGGGACCAAGCTGCCTGGCCAGCAGGAGGATGCTCCCATGCCCACTGCACTGAGGTGTCTCCAGGCAGGTGAGGGGAAAATCACTCACAGCTTAATAAGGCACATAAGGTGTCTTATGCCATTTTTTGGTTCATATGAACTTCCCTAAGGCTATTCTCATCCACTTTCATAGTGATTCAAGTGGAAAACACTGTTGGGACCTGAGCTCCACGGACTGTACACAGCCTCAGAGGGCCACATGTTGATTGGAAGGTCAGTGACAACCAGCCGTGCTCCCCATCCTAGTCCCTTTTAATCCCCCTGTAGCACTCTGCTGCTCTGAAACTGTAGAAGCAGAAGGTTTGGTCCAGGAGCTGAGCTGAGCTGCCTTCCCCTAGACTAAGTGTCTGTTGGGATCTCCCCCACTCATCCCCCATTCATTTTCCTGGAGAAGGAAACGCTTCACGATGCTTCCAACAAGCCTGCAGGACCTGGGTGGAAAACACACACATCTGTAAGTCGGATTGGTTATTTAGGAAAAAAGGATTAAAACCAAACCCATGGGAACTGCAGGATGGATTGTCTGCTGTCCTTATGTGAAAACAAGGCACATTCCTCCCGTTTTTTCAGCCAGTTTTGCCTTGCAGCTGAACACAGCAAGAGACCTTGGTAACATAACATTTCCCTGGGCACATTTTCCTATAGAAGAAAGTGTCGCCGGAGGATATTTGGACTTCAGGCGGCTCTCCAAAATGCTGTTTATTGCATAGACAAAGTTACAGAAGTCCAGGGTGTGGGTATACAGAGCCTCGCCTTATAGCTGCTCAGCTATAGCTTGTAGGCAGACCTGAAGCCGCTTTCTGTTCAATCTACAAGGCATTATATACTTTTCTTTGCTGAGTTATCTTAATACATGATAACCAATCAGCATCATACACAATACCTATACATTTGCCTATAGCCTATCATAACCACTGTCACTACCATATTATAGTCATTATTACCCAATCACAAAAGTAAATATGTTACAAATTAAGTAACAGTTGTTTTTCAGTTTTCCTGAAATGGAAAATTCTTAGACCTTTATCCCGCTCACTGCAACAACATGGCTTGTTTGCCTGTGATATCTCTCTGCTTGGTAAAAACATCCTTTTGTTTGTGGTCAGCTTATCCTGTGCTCTAAGTCATAATACCTCTTACCAACTCGACATAACCTTTGTCTTCTCAGCTACTCAGCAACCACTGGTTCAGCAAAACATCTTTTACTCTATATCAAAACTTGCTTTCATTTCTATTTCATTCTCAGTTTCTACATTCAGAGATCCTTCAGCTGGACTTACCTATCTGTGAAACTTCCTTGTCAAACTTTCATCCTCCCCAACATTTTCCCTCCCTTCCTTTTTTTTTCAATCTTATTTTGTTTGGTTGTTTGCCTTTTTTGTCCTTTTAAAATTCTGATTGGTTGTATGTGGCAACAGCTGCTTTAGAAGGAAAGTATTGCCATGGCCTCAGCATCCACTGGTTCAGCTTACTCAGCTTCTCCTCAGGGGGATTTCTAGAGGAAGGTGATCGGCACTGTGGCTAAAGCAGTTCCCTTCAGCAGTGAGCAGATAATCCCTGACCTCCAGAAGAGGGGCAAATGCACTTTGCTAGAATGAACTGTTTCACACAGTCCATGGTAAAGCCTGGTCCCTGTCCTGCTGAAAGCAGGGGGAGGAGAACCAATGCTTCCAGTCTGATGTGTTCATATCCCCCAGTTCTCCAGATCCTGTAGTTGACTAATCAGGCTTGAAGGGGTTTTGTGGGATTTAAAAGGATTTTCCTCTTTGTGGAAATTATATTTCTACTAAAGTTAAAAACGCTGTTAAGTGCTGATTGTACAGCACCTCTTCTCCATTTACATGCTGTTTGTTTTCCCTTTCTCCTTATCTGCTTAAAACCAAGAACATTTTGGCCCAAAAAGTTTGAAGTTTTGTGGGTTTTACAAGCTGCCTGTGCCCAGAGGCACTGTCTATTGTCCTGACAGAATGGTGGAGGATAAAAGGAGGATTCCTCTCTCCTCCTCATACCAGAAGGGTCTCCCGGGGGGGCAAGTCTGCAGAGACTATCATGAATGGAACCGCACGAAATGCTCTCCCTTTTTGTTGCTCAGAGGACACTGTGTGGTTGTGAGATGACAAAGGCACCGCGTTTCAGGAAGAAGAAAAGCGGAAGGAAACTGTGCAAGACTGGGAGTTCCCAGCCTATGACACTGTCTTTAAACACGGTACTTTTGAATGGAGGAGAAGTCTGGGAACAGGGAAACCAGGAGGGGGTTTTGGTACCTTTACTTCTCCTTGCTGAGCCGGTAGCTGAGATCCCAGTTGAGGCTGCGGCCGTGTCCCCACCCCGGGCAGCCCACAGCAGTCACCGGGCAGGCCCTCACGAGCCAGGCGGGATCCTGTAAGCTGCAAGAGCCACACAAACCATCTCCTGCCTCATTTGCTTCTGGACCACTCATCTTATATCATCTGCAGGGGATTTTGCCATTATCTGCACTGTGGTATTTGAAACTCAATTAGGTTTGAGCTACAGGTGGAAAGATGTCACTGCCCATCTGACCACAAGAGGTAAAAGCATAGACCAGACCAGTCTACTCCTATCAGAGGAAACCCCATTATTTACTGTTTGGCAGGGGAAAAAAAAAAAAAAAGGAAACCACACTGTCCCAGGCAGCTGCAAAGGTCGTGATAGTTCCCTGAGCTGAGCAGATACAGCTTGGCTGGGCTGCAGGAGAGTCACAGGCACTAGCACAGAAAATCTTCAGAGAGGGAAGGACTCTGAAAAGGCCACGCATATTCGTGAAGATTTCTACTGTATTTACAGGATCTGGAATCAAGCTCAACCCGGGGCTTGTTGAATGTTTGCTGGCAGGCTGCGCCGTGCAATTACCAAGCGTGGGAATTCCCTCCAGGGTGGAGCCCCGTGCCGTAGGTGTGTACGAATAAAAACAAGCCCAGGTTTTCCTTGCTTCTTTCAGGGTGGGCCTCGGAGCAGCTGGGGGTAGGGAAAATTACCTTAAAATGTTTCTCCCCAGGTTGGTAGAGGAGTAATTAACTGCTAAGTATATGGAAGTTGGAGGGGACAGGATTAGGACTAGCAGTGATTTAACGAATTTCAAATTATCCTTATCCTGGTATTTTGTAATTTACTTCCAGCAGAAACCCTCATCATTTTTGTCTCCCAAAAAGAGAGTTGATCCATTCTCCCAGATCTAAAAATATGCCTGTGACCTGGGCATGGAAGGTTTTTAAAGATAACTGAATGTTGTTTATAGAAGTTGGTCAGTTTGCAGAGTCCACTCCCTAAACATTTTTTTAAAAATGGTTGGAATAATCATAGTTTATAATTAAGAAGAGGAAAGAAGGAGGGTGGCAATATTTCTCACTGCTAACAGTGGCAGAAGATCTTCAGAAATCACCTGAGATGAGAGGCTGTAGCTGTAGGGAAGTTAACAAATCACGAAGTCCTGTGGACCCTCCTGCAGACCCACCTGCTGCAGCGTGAGCAGCCAGGGCTTGGGCTGGTGGAGATGTGTCCACCCCATTGCTGTTATTGGTGAGACTGCACCATGCAAGGACATTTTCAATGAAAATTTCAAAGCACAAATCCAGGAGAAGCTAGCCAGGCAGGTTCTGCTGCAACTATATTTAATGCTGTTCTGAATCCTCTCCCACAGCCCGTGGCAGAAGGCTCGTGAGAGCACAGCAGTGCTTGGGTTGGCTTCCTTTCTAGCTCAGCTATCCTCACATGACCCTGCTTACTGAGGACAATGCTGTTTTCTTTCCCAGCTCTAGAAACCAACAGATGTGCAAAACTGAGTGCCCAGGTTTTGTTCAGTTATTGTAAATACTAGTTGTGTTAAATGCCTGTCTTTCAGCATAGATGTACTTTAAGAGTTTTGCTGTATTTTGTTTATTTATTTTCAACAGACCTGAAGGTAAATCCAAGTCAGAACATTATGGGAGGGCAGAAAACAACACACTAGCCAGCACAACTAACCTGTCCCAGCAGCTCCACAGTATTTGTCAAGACCAGAGGGAGGGAGCTGCAGCCTTTCACCAGCTGGAGCAATTCCAGGCAGCAAACACAGCTCTTAAATGCAGCCCTTTCAAACACCGGTTTTGCAAAAACTGAACAAAGCACATGCATAAGGAGTTTCACGCTCTTTGTACGGCTGTGAATGGAGCGGCACCTCCAGAGTGGCTGAAGGACCATCTGGAGGGTTGTACTTTAGTGCTGGAGAGTGCCCTGCGCTAGCGGTGTGGGTGGTGTTGGCAAAAAGCAATTGTTTATTCTCCTAGGAAACGATCCATCTGAAAATGTTTCAAATACCAACACAATATAGCAACCTAGCAACCCACAGTATGTGGCACAACCAAATCGAGAGGTGTGCTTTTTGCACTGACAAAACAGCAGCCTGTGCTAACTGGGTCCTACCCTCCCTGTTTCCTCAAGATCTTCTCCGTCCCCATTCTACAGGCACTGGAGCCCATGCAGCTGTGTGATGAGCCAGTGAGCAGAGCCAGACAAAAGTTAATCCTGCAGCAAAGGGATGAGTACTGGCCCAGAAGGGCCTCTGAATAGTGTCAGTTTGCAATCACATGGATGCTGGTGCTGGCACAAGGGCAGTGTGGGACCAAGCAGTGACTGAAGGCAGCTGTTTCTGACTGTGGACCTGTGCCTTTGCCTGTTCACACCAAGAGCCTAATGTCATGCACCTGAGCCGAGAAGCTCAAACAAGGCCCTTTGCCCACTCTGCACTTGCAGCACATCTTGGTCTTTCCAGCGCTTTTAAAAGCTCCATGTTCCCAGCAGAGAAGGTTTCTATCCATGCATGTTGATTCCTGTCACAAAGCTCAAGTGTTCATGTACTGTTGTGGTATGTGCTTTGATTTGCTGCCAAAATGGGAAAGCATCACACTCGTTATTATCTGTATTTGAAATAAAGACTGTAACATCATTTTGCAAATACATACTTCATCAACAGAAGCAGTTTCTCAATCATCCTGCTGAATGCATTGCACATGCTTTTATTTATCAATATATCCAGCATCAGTGAGCAGAAAAATCCAATCTATACTCTTTTTCCCTATTAGTAACTAAATTCCCCTCTTGAAATTGGCCTTTGCTACTTCATTCCTGTAATATGGACCACTTGTAATGCTACTTATCACTAATTTGTTCTGTTATCTTCGTTTTTCAACAGCCTTGTTCTCTTTTCTTTACCTGCATACCAGGACATTCACACCATCTGGGTCTGGTTTTTTTCTTCTCCCTACAGGCTTATTTTGCAGCCCATCTCTGTAACTCCTGACTTTGAACTTACAGACCATTAATGCACAGATGTCCCCTGATGAACTACCTACACAAGAGCCCAGGTCTGTTTCCTGCGTTGGAGTGAGAAAGATGTAGGTGTCAGTGCAAGGTACTCAAAGTAGGAAAAAAAGTTAAAAAAATTACTTCCTGGTGAGTACTCTTGTCACCCATGGGATATAACTATTTTTGCACTTCCAAAGCCAATTCTACACTACTTTTTACTTTATTTACTTGCTTTGTTACTAGGTAAGAGATGTTAGTAATGGAAACTTCTTCTGGAGATAGAAATGGGGAACATCATCACCTAATCTTTTAATAAGTATTCAACAAACATTTCATGTGTGCAGACACCCACCAGGCACAGCAACCAGGAGCTACAGGCTGAACAAAATCCACTGGAGATTGAGGTTTCAGGCAACTTGCCACTACCTTGTGGCAAGTCAGGCAGCCTTCCTGGTCATCACTGAAAATCCTCCTTTCTCTCCCATCCTTTCTACTAACAGCTTTGACACCATCAATCCTCAGCCTGCTTCCTGTTACCTTCAGGGGCATTGAGTAACTAAGCTAACCTGGTAGCCTGTTTTCAAGGTTCACCACATCCTTAGATGAGAAACATCTTTTGGTTTTTTCTGTCAGCAGGCATTTCCAAATACTGTTAACTGAAACTAGGCTAACATTCAATGCAAATACATTTCTTCACAACGCCCTAAAGGTATGCAGGCTACAAGTGGTTTAAGGGACAGAGACAGAAAAGGAAAAGAAAGAAAGGCTGCCCATCCCATTTGTGCTAAAACCCAACGCAAGGCAGCTGCTGTCCCCTCTGGCAGCCAACTTGCTGCAAGTTTTCTTGATACCTTGTTGAAAGTTCTGGCTTCCTAAACAACCTAACAGTGCACTGCCCAGAGAGACCCCTTGCCTAGCCAACCATGCCAGCCTCCAGTTAGATTCCATGAAGGAGGTTTCTATGGATTCTGAGAACTAATATCACATCTTTCCCTGAAGAAAATATTTACTTACAAGGCAGAATTTTGACTGTCACTCCTACCAGGTGTGCCATCAGTTTAACCAGACCCTGCTTATGGAGCCTGTGCTGCACTGCCCCCTGGGCTGGTACTATTATTGCAGGACGAGCATCAAGGTTTAATCAGTGTCCACACTGAGCTATTGCTCTGGCTGGGTTTTGTTGTTTGGGGTTTTTTAAACATAAGCTTGTTTCCGTATCAGGTTCCCTGGGTAGCCCTGGAAATTTCTGGGCCACACAACGGTTACAGAAACAGAGGAACTGAGAAGGAGCACTGTCCCCAGAGAAACCTTCCTCAGAGGAGATGGGAGTAGTTTCAATGCTGCCCAAGTGAAGGCTCGAGTCACCTGCTGACAAAGGCAAACACAACTCTGGTGAGCCAGGTGTCGTCATATAGGTTTAAGTCAAAGACTAGCCAAGGGGATAATGAGCTATGGAAACTCCTGTTCCTTTGGTGATGCAGGCTGCGGTTTCACAGTGGCTTAATGCAGAGGCAGTGCAATCCCATTTCCCTCTTCCCTCTTTTACACCTGCACTACAGCCAATTTGATCTCAGAGTAAGATGATTCAGGTCACTTATGCAACAGAGAACTGAACCAAAACCCCCAATGTTTTCCATCAGTTAAGTAAAGAGAATGGCTCTTTACGAATGTAAATAAACACCAGTGCTTGCTAGAGGAAGAGCTAGAAAAAACCCAGGGTGATTGAGCACACCTGCAAACATCACAGCAACATCAGATGCCACTGAATGGCATCCCTATTCCTGCTCATGCAATCCCAGTCCATGCACATTCATGCCATTTTCTCAGTCAGCTATTAAATTTGACTCTTTAACTTGAGAGAGGGTTGCTTTCTAGTCTAAGGGATCTCATAAGGGATTACATACCTTATGTTCACAACTCTATGCCACTGGGTGTCAAAAAAGTCAGTCTTCTGGAAGAGGAAACAAACACAATTTGCTGGCAAAAAAAATTGAAGTCTTGGCTTGTGTATGCTAATCTGCACTGCATACTATGCTGCTAAAGGCTCAGCTAAAAAACTTCATTCCAGAGGCTTGTGGTTCAATGAACATATCAGCTAAGCCACAATGACACGTAGAAGATGGCCATGTAGTGCACCTGCAGTGCCAGGAAGCTCAGCTACGGCTGGCAGGTTCTAAAAAGAACCAGGAGAAAAACACTATCCCCAAAAAGTTGAAGCACACACTACTTGGAAGATGACTCAGTTCTGCCAAGCAGTTAGCTGGATTTTGACTTAGTGATATGCTGGCTCTATTTATTCATCAGGTTTATAGTGAAGTACATTATTACATTGCCATTTTTAACACTGCTGCACAGAATTTTCATAGAAGGTGACATGGGTAAGACTATTACTAGAGAAAAGATGGCTATGCTAAGAAAACTTTAGTGAAGAGCAGCAAATACTGCTAATAACTGAGGGTTTTGACACTCAGAAATGCAAGTTTACATAGATATACTACAGAAAACCCTATACGTGGGGTTTTCTAAAATATGAGAATCACAATAAACAAACAAAGTCCAGACTATTTTAAACAGCTTTGCATAAGCATGTGATGATCCTTGTTTTAGTTTGGGCATGAGAGGTTCACTGTTCCAACAGATCCTGAACTACAGGATGTCTCGCATTGTTTCGAAGTTGTTTGGGTTACAGCAAAACAACAGAACAGAACAAATTGTTACTAGCAAGAACTGGCTGGAACAACCTATGACAATTTAAAAATTCCCATCTGAAAAAGCAAAAATTTACTGACTACAAAATGAAAAGCAATGCCCCTACTGTAACTACCCTAGTAGTGTAACTTTTTTCCCAGAAGAAAACATGAATACTGTCACAGATATGCTTCACAAAACTTGCTCTCATGACCCAGTAAGGCTGCTGTTTTACAGAACTCAAAATAGCAGGCTTTGCTTCTGTTTCAGGGGGAAAAAAAAGGGAAAGTTATGTACTTTTTTTCTTCAGATGCTAGAAAATGACAGACCTAGTTCTCTCATCTTACAACAATGTGTGCTGAACCAAAATATTTCGTATTTGGTAAACCTGGACATTGACCTGATGCAAAACAGAACAGAGAAGGTAGAGAAGAATGCTGCATATTATTCCATGTCACTAAAATTGTTGTGATATATCCATATCTGCTCTATCTGAATTCCCCATCTACCCCTGTCCTTAGACTGTCATCAGCTTTACAGTGAAAAGATATGGCCAAACGTTGTGCTTTACACAGTACCACATATAGCTCTTAAGACATATCTGAAATCCTACTGCCTGCCTTAACAGGATTGTTGCATGTTAAGAGAGGGTCTCGTGAGTGGAGATCGGCCACAGTGACCACAAAGTGACAGAGTCTAAAATCTGTGTTGACAGGAGGAAAAGTGCCAGCAAAACTTCACCTCTAGACATGAGGAGAGCAGACTTCAGGCTGCTCAGAAAACTACTTAGTAAGGTCCCTGGGAAAATGCTTTTGAACACCTAAAGGACACAGTCACTGGTCGCAGCCAGCAAGGCTTCATGAAGGGAAAGTCCTGCTTGTCACACCTGATTTCTTTTATAACAAGGTAACCCACCCAGTTGATCAGGGGAAGCCAGTTGATGTAATCCTTTTGAATTTCAGTAAAGCTTTCAATACTGTCTCTCACAGACTCCTTCTGGACAAAATGTCCAGCTGGATGAACACATCATGGGATGGGTGAGCAACTGGCTCCCCATTGAGCTACTTCTGTTCATAATACATATCATTACTTCTTTGGGGCCCCATTTGCGTGGAGAGAGGGAGGTTACTCATAAGAAATCCAGATGACTTTCAGAGTTCAATGAATACTGATTTACCTAAGCTGACTGCATGTACTTGGCATTTGCATCTTTACACTACACCACAGATAAAGAACACTGGTATTGTAATGTGGACAGTTACAAGGCTGTGCAGAGCCAGTCCAAATTTAGTACAAGTAACACCGATGTGGGTCTGGTGTGCAAATAAAACTTGATCCTACTCCTGTTTAACTAGTGCATTCACATTGTAATTGCATCTGTCAGTTTTCTGCACTGGCACAACAAACCACAAACACGTGGAGCAATCCCAAGTCTGGTATCACTCTTGATAAGCTCTTGATAAGCCAAATTAGAAGCACCGAATTTGTACCACACATACTCCAGTTTCTTTGGAAGTGCCAGCTTTGGAACAGCAGGTGATACCAGGTACAGCTCAGCACCGGCCACAGCTGTACAGCTTGGCTGCAGGTGATTTGTGCTCCAGGGAGTGAAGAATGTAATTATGTGTTATGTGTAACACATGGGGGTTTCCCATTCGGTCAGGTATCCTCACCTGCATTGCTGCCTTACCTTCAGTAACAAAAAGCTTTGACTAAAACAGAAAATCCCCATTCTTAATATGAAAAGAGAACCGTGAATTTTCTCTAAAGGGCAAAATACTAGCAAAAATGCCATTTCAATGGCTGCGACTTTAACTTTCTTTATTAAAAAAGGCAACGTTCACAGTTAGTATTTTGTAGACAGCTTATTTCATCATCTCTGAACACAAGATGGGATGCTCTGCATTGCAAAACAGGCAAGGTATGAACAAACACCCACTGCTCTCAGAACCACCACCTGAGTTATACAATCCCATACAAGCTCCAAAATATAGAATTAAAGGACTTGCAGGGAATTTTGATACTGAGTACTATGCAAAGGTGCTCTAGTCATGGATCACCAATTGCCATCTTCCCTTAAATTTTTTTCAAGAAGTCATTAGTGAAGTTTTTGATACATTATTAAAGCTGAACAAGAACAAAGTATCCGTGAATGATATTTTGTGGCAGACTAAATAATGACGTAAGCCTACCCAAATTCCAGGTTGTTACACAACTGCAGTATTAGGAAGAAAGGTCCTAGGGGTTTTCAGAAACTCAGCCATCACTGGCAGCTGAAACACAGATCTTTCTAAATGTGCCAGTAGTTCCACAAATGTGCCAATTGTTGCACAAACCCACACAGAATTCTCAGATAACCAACCCAAAACCAGAAGCTGGGTTGCGTATCATCTACACTACACTATCTGACATGAGGGAAGCTGAAATTCGGAGGCACGAATGGAAATCCAAGTAGTTTTGTGAAGCCAACAATTCACTATACACCCAAATCTCCTCAACTAAGTTATCACACAAGGTTAGCATTATCTTTTATTAAAGCCACCAAACACAGAATTGCATCTTCATTACTACAATGAACTTGAAAAATACACATTCAAGGGGCTTTAACTGTAAAGCACAAAGAAAAGAATTAACCAGTCTCTGACAACTTATGAAGCCTTCCCAAATGCCTTGAAAAAAATCGAAGAGAATTTTGGAATAATTAAAGCCAATATGGGAAAAGCACAGCAGAGGAACGAAGGTAAGGAGTAAAGTTACATTAGCTTGGCATTCTTTCAAGGAGACTCATGTGTGCAATAGCTAAAACTGCCTGGTAATGTTCCTTTCTCCTCAGTGCCTCCTCCCTCACAACTTCATCATCTCCCTACTTATTGCTGAGGCTGGAACCTCTTCAATTGAAGCAAAACAAAAAGGCATTTCTCTTCACTGAAGTTTTTACAGTCTCATCTCCAAACCCAAAAGCTCTGAAGGAGCAAGGAGAATTGCTTCCCAAAGACATTGCTGTTGATGGACTTCGTCTATTGGCCCCATCTAGCCCCAACATTGTTTCTGGCACTGCCCAAAGCCTCAAACCTGGTAGGTGACTAACAGCCAAAATCCCAAACTACACTACATATACAATATTTTCCCTAAATAAATGTCGGCTTCAGAGCTGTTTAATTATAGAAGACATCTCTTGAATGCACTACATGCACCCCCAATAAATTAGTCGGAAGGACTGGACTGGGACTCACAAAAGCTTTTTCCTTCAGCTTTTGCCCTATATCCTCATATAAAACTGAGCAAATAAGGTCTTCCTAACCTCCCCACAATTAAACCAGTGATGTTGTAAAGCTTTCAACATCAGGCCATGGAGCGAATGAATATGAATGTAAGAATTATCTCAAGACACACACACACACCACAAAAATTGATATTAACTTTACATGAGGAGCCAAATAGCTCAGGTGGAAAATACAGCTCAGAGTATAAAATTTCTTCTAAAATACAATTAGAAGGCAAGCAATTATCATAGAAACTCTAAGTCATCAAGCATTTTGATGACAATTTCATAGAATTGGAAGTTTAAAAAATAACATTAAAAGGAGACACCAAGAATTTCAAAAACCTCTGTTTTATTTGTACAGAGTAAAATACATCATATAGTGAACACTGTTTTCCACCCATAATCTAAAACCATTATTAAGTGTTTTCTTTTCACTGAACATCCTGGCCAGAAGCACAGACAATGGAAACAGGAACACTAATTAGTCTCTCTCTGCCAGAGCTACAAGGTGCACATCAATCTCTGCTTCTGTAAGGATCCTGAAAGAACAAAAAGAAATCTTAAATAGCTTAAATGATTCTACCCCTTAAGCTCCAATATTACAACCTAATATCTATACAAGTAAGTTTTACAGCAAGGCATCTTTCTGCCCTTTAAAGCCCTGCTGCGAGGGCCACAGGCGACATTCCAATTCTTTTGAAAAATAAAGGAAGAATCAAAGGCACTAGAGAGCAAGGAGGTAACAAATGATAGAAAAAGAACAGGTAATTCTTCATGAGTAATGCATCTGCAAGTTGAGACCTAGTGAGAAGGTAGCACTTGACCTTTGAGTGGCAGTAGGAAAGGGGTCATGCAGCTCCTGTGTGCTTTCTCACAAACACTGTGCTGTTCTGTTGTCCTCAGCACACACCACCAAATGCAAAGCTACCTATCATCACCATGTCAACCTTAAAAACGTTAGGAAGGAAGCACTTAAAAGACTGAACCTGTAGACCCCAAAGGTTTGAAGCCTCTCTTCAATCCCCACTTACCAATTAGCTAAGACTAAAGTAACAGAGGACTTTGTTCCCCATTTCACTGTTCTTCTCTTTTCTTCTTTTTAAATAAAAAGCCCAAAAAACTCCAATGAAAGACTAAAGCAGAAATAACTGAATCCCACTGCAGCAAGCTGGACTTACCTAAATTTTAGGTAAGCCACACCTGGAGGATTCTTTTGCATTATAAAAAAATCCCCAAAACTTTTCCTCCCACATTTCATGCATACTTCTGCAGCTATACACTGTGTTGTGAGAAGGCTGTCAAGTACACTGTACCCCATGTGAAGCCTTTCTGCCCTCAGCAGGAAGACTCCAGGTGTTGTCTTGATACACTGGCCAAGTAATCTTGGTGCACACAGTGCACTGCAGGCAATAATGGAGGAGGGAAGAAACAGCAAATGTCTTGCTTTCATGCTAGATGGGAATGCAGCATACTCAGAAAGTAAATAGTTCAGCCACTTTCAAATCACTAGTGATTTTTTAAATCCATGATCTTTTAATCTTAGCAAATTTAAATACAGTATTTCAAACCATGCAAATCCATAACCTATTAACTACATATTTTAGATGTTCAAAAATGCTAATAATTAAAAGATGAGCAAGAATAATTTAAAGATTCAATTTAGAAAAGGATTAAAGAATTTAAGGGACTTGTAAATATTCCATAATATAAACCAAACTTTACTGCATTAGGTAGCATGACTATGATTTGAAAGTGGACTCCAGATACCAGTACTATGAACCATTTTTACGCTTCTAAGCATGAAAACACTTCTAGACCAGATGCAACTACATTTCAATCATCAGAGAGAGCAATACTGTTTTAAGAAATGAAAGAGAACACTTTTCTCTACTATATCCCTTAACCATGTCACACATTTTAAAACTGCAGGGTTTTTTTTTACACAATGTTTTCTACCCCTACACATTTTGAAGAGTTACACGTAAAAAACCCTTCAAAACTTCAACCTCTGACATTTATCTCTTTTTCTTGATTTACAGTTACGCAAGAAGGTAAAACTACCTTCATATAACCAGAGAAACACACCAAGTTTTATCAACACTGATCACTTACCTGAATTTAGGATTTTCCACTGTGACTACACCAACTTCTATTTCTGAAGGTTTGAAATCAATGGATAGTACAGTAGACAGGCATGTTATTGCTGTCTGAAAGATAACAAAACCCCCATCATTAAAAAGAAAGCACTAAGGCTTTTTTTTCTTAATAGACATACCATTAACAACTACCCTTCTGGTTTAAAGTTATTTCCTTTCACTTCAAAATCTCAGCTTAGAAGTTCCAAATAGTTTCCCCTTGCTACAGAATACAGTCCCTCTCCAGTCCTTTCCCTAAAACACCCAATCTACAAAAAGCAAAGGAACGTGTTTCCATAGCAGAAAAAACACAACAAAACCAAAACCTTTTATCATGCAAAGATACTGTTTCAAATGCCTTCTAATATGAAGATTGTTTTAAATGTCACTAATAGTTAAGTCATACTGGTATCCGAAAAATCAAGCACTGTAGTAACCAAACACTAGCTACAGTGGAAGTGCTACAATTATAGAATCCGCTCCAGCTAACATAAAGCAAAAAAAGCAGATTAGATGACTATTCAAACACATGCAGAATACTTTCAAATGATCTTCTGGTTGGAATAGCTGTATTTGCTCTGGCAGCAAGCAGAACTAGGAAAAGAGGAAATGCCTAACTGCATTTCTCTACATTGCAAGCCTACATGCAGCACATTAATTAAAAATACTTTTAACAAATTTTCATTTCCTTCTGCTGGCCTACCTCTACTGTTTGTTCATATGTCCAGTCAAACTTCTTCTTTACTTTCTTTTCAAGAAAGCTGGTTGACTCCGTCTGTTTAACTCCTGCAGCTGTGGCCTTGAATCCACAATAGTAACCTGCTGGATCACACTTGTATACCTGAGGGCCGTGTTCTTCATCAATACCAATCAAAATCATACCTTGAAGAGAAAATTTGTTAATTTATTTATTTCCCCAACTTTAGCAATTTAATGCAACTGAAGAACAGAATGGATACCCCTCTCTGCAAAAAAACATGCATGCACAGCAGTTCATCTTTGGGAATCAGTCCCGTACCTGGAGCTGTCGTTTCCTTTTTATCCCTAATTTGCAATTTCTTACCAACATCCCATTACCAGGTGTGCAACTCAGTTTAGCAAAAACTGTGTTTCTGTCATTCCCAAAGAAGGCTACTCACTAAACATACAAACGTTTTTGCCATGCTCAGTGTGTAGAGAACCAAAAAGTCAGGAAATACAACAGTTTAATCCTGATACAAAGTTCACCCAGCCACAGCTCACATCACATTGTGTTATATGACACAAAAGTGTAAACAATAGTTCTATTACCATGTGCCTTTTACTAGAAAGCAACTTTACAAACATGCTGAAACTAATGGAAATATTAAAAGATCAAATTTATATTTCTTGTTTGTAATCCTGAAAAACACTGCATTACATACCTTTTCCTCTTTAAATTAAAAAAATCTGAAATGAAAAGTGGAAACATCAGGACATAACTGAGTCTTTGAAGACCATCTGACTAAGTGCTTTGAAGCTGGATAGTTTTCAAGTAAAACAAACTGACCATGTCACTGAGATGTGCCCGTGTTCACCCTCACTTCTTGATTTACAGCTGCATTGTCTCAATATGCATATTAAAAAAATAAGTCAAAAGCAATACTTGCAATAAAAACCCAAAACAGAACAATGTCATGGTTTTCAATTATTTTCACTTTACACTTGTATAATTTTTAACTAGTAGTTAGAGCTGATAAACTTCTGAGCAGCTATTACTACAACAGAAAAAAAATCTCCTCGTATTTTCAAAAAAGGCTAAGGGAAATTAAGTAAAAGATATTTTTATTCATGTATTTAAAAAAAAATTTCCAGTAGCATCAAGGCATGGGAAATGCCAAGGGAAGAAAGAAACAATCCTTCCTGAAAATTACAAGCACACAAGCATAGGAAAATTGCCCCATCATGGAAACTGTGGTGCAACCCTGAATGTTGCTTCTTTAGTAAGAAGTCTAAGTGCCTACTATGATTACGAGAAGTGATTCATCAATTCTGAAACTATTCTCCTAAGAAGAAAAAAAAAAAAAAAACCACCAAACCAAAATCCAACCAGTCAAAAAGAAACCCAGACAGAATGTTTAATGAAAAAGTAATTGAGGAAACCTGTTAAGTCTTTTACCTCAGTTCCTGAACAGCCTAGCAGCACAGTTATAATTTACTTACAGCCAAACGTAAGAGAAAAAACAAGTCAGAACCAACCTCAGAACACACAGATGACCAGGAATATCTACAAAAAATGACTCAACACACAACTTCTTTTCAAGATGCATTTGCTATTATAAAACAAGACGTAGAAATATTTGCAAGGGAAGTATTTTTAGGGACTTCTTCTCTACATTATATATATATGATGGCTAAGTTAGGATCAAAAATTACGCAAATCTGTCCTATACATACTACTTAGATAAAAAAGCCACAAAACCTGCACAAGGATAATTGCACTCTGCATCTCTCTCTTTTAACAGTGATATTTATCCAGACACAGTGTATTGGGCTTCCATGGCAAGGTTTTGGTAGTGAGGGGACTACAGGGCTGGCTTCTGTGAGAAGCTGCCAGAAGCCTCCCCCATGTCCAAAGGAGCCAAAGCCAGCTGGCTCCAAGACCAACCCACCACTGGCTGAGGCCAAGTCCATCCACAATGGTGGCAGTGCCTCTGGGATAATGTATTTAAGAAATAAAAAGAGAAGGAAATTGCAGGCAAAGAGGAGAAGAGTGAGAATATGTGAGAGGAGAAACTCTGCAGACACTGAGGCAAATGAAGGAGGGAAGGAGCCGCCAGAGCTGAGATTCCCCTGTAGCCTGTGGAGAAGACCATGATGAGGCAGCTGTGCCCCTGCAGCCCATGGACATCCATGGTGGAGAGATATCCACCTGCAGCCCCTGGAGGAGCCCAAGCTGGAGTACGTGGATGCCTGAAGGAGGCTGTGGCCCCATGTGAAGCCTGTGCTGGGGCAGGCTCCTGGCAGGACCTGTGACGCTGTGAAAAAAGGAGCGCACACTGGAGCAGTCTGTTCCTGAAGGACTGCACCCCACATAAGGTGGGCTCCTTGCCGGAGCAGTGTGTGAAGAACTGCAGCCTATGGGACGGACTCGCTTTGGAGAAGTTCATGGAGGACTGTCTCCTGTGGGAGACAACTGGAGCAGGGGAAGAGTGTGAGGAGTCCTCCCCCTGAAGAGGAAGTAGCGGCAGAAACAATGTGCTACAAACTGACAACAGACCCCCTTCCCATTCCCCTGTGCCACTGTGAAAGAGGTAGAGAATCAGGAATAAAGTTAAACCTGTGAAGAAGGTAGTGGGAAGGTGTTTTGAAGATTTGGTTTTACTGCTCAGTATCCTATTTTTATTTACTTGTTAATAAATTCAATTAATTTCCCCAAGGTGAGTCTGTTTCGCCCATGGTGGTAACTGGTGAGTGATCCCTCCCTGCCCTTATCTTGACCCACAGGCCTTTCATGGTATTTTTTTGTCTTCCACGTCCAGCTGAGGAAGGCAGCGATGGAGAGGCTTTGGCAGGCACTTGGCATCCATCCAGGGTCAAACCACCAAACAAACACAGTTATAAAGGGCATCTCCCGCTCACAAATATCACAGCAGTGCAAACAGACCAGGCCCCAAGGACTAAGGTGAAATAGTATCAGAGAGGCTACATCATCTCAAATGCTGAGTCAATGGTAAAATCACGGCTCCAATTCAAGACTTACAACACTGCTCTCTCATTAACTGTTCATCTCTCTTAGTCCCTCAGTTACTCATTTTGAAAATGGGCGAGAATTTCTTATATACAAATTTGCAAACTTAGACAAGAAACAGAAAAGATCGTTTTCATACACTATACTTACAGCAACCAAGGGGCCTCATTTCAGCATTCTGTGTATAGACCTGAGAAATATCTGCAATCCTTTTACACAGCATATCCACAGGGATGTCATATCCATACTTGTACTTCCAGTTAGCAGCCTCATAGCGGGCTCTCTGCACCTGGGATCTGCTGTCAGCTAGACAGAAAGAACTAATATAAATTTCACTGAACATGTACCATGTTTATTTATAGCATTGCCTGACAATATGAATTCCAGGTCCAACTTTACATTGTCTTTAAGTATACCCATTAGAACTACGCAAGCTATGCAAAACCAGACTGAGTGAAACAAATCTCCTAGAGTACTTGTTTATTTTATATGGTGTAATGCTGGTGAACTACATAAAAAATCTGACATATTATAGATACTTAAAAGAGACAGTGAATTAAATACCTGTCATTCCTGTCATCACACAACCAATATTTTCAGTAATCTTGAATAAATGAGTCACTGTGTTGGAATCCAGTAACTTGTCCTAAAGAGGAAACAGAAATAATGTAATAGCAAACACTGTCCTTGCAGTAAAAAGACAAAAAACCTCCAAAACCAAACAAACATACAAACCCCCAAAAACAAAGAAACTCCGAATCCTCTGTTTTTCACAGAAGAGCCCAAAAGGACTCAAAACAGCTAAAAATTGTCTTTCAGGCTTTCCACTTTTTACTGCTGTAGTCATGAGAAGGAAAAAATTGGAGAATGGGGAAGATTATAACCACAGTATCTAGAGAAGGATAACAGCAAGAACATGATCAACAGTCCTTTCTCCTCTGAAGAGACTTTGAGAACTCACATGCAAAAGCTTGCTCTCTTATTGCATGCTGCCCTTCAAACAGAAAAGAATTTCCCCCCTTTGTCAACAGTACATCATCACTGAGCTGAAACATTCATGAAAACCTGTGCTACATGCTATTGGTATAACATTTTCTCAGCCAGAATTAAAGAAATCAGGGAACTGGTTATGGACAACTCAGCCCTTACAAGCCAGAGCAATGAATGCATGCTCAATACAGCAGGATCAACTTATATTTTAGTATTATCCCGTCAACAACTACAGAGAAAACCAATGCTGCAGTACTTAGTGAGAAAATGTACAGTTGAGCACTACGTGGAGCGAGAACTTGTAATAAGCAGAGATAATTACCTATTCAGTTCAAACAGCTATATATGTCAGTGCTAATAAGTATAATATCAGTATTGCTAAATCTCATCCCCACCTTTTCCCTCCTCTCCTTCCAGACCTCCCCTCAAAACCAGGCTACTTACAGGTACTTTCTTCTGTGTTACAATTACAGCAGAATCTTTCCCACGAACAGCTACAGATGTAAGTCCACCTTGGTTTATGGCCTTAAACGCATATTCTAGAAAAATATACAAATGTTAGTAAAAAACTTGTGTCAGAGAACTAGTACAATAAACTCTGACACACCTTCCCCAACACACGAATTTCACCAATTTATGGCCTTTTTAATACTTTAATACTTGTGCAATACTTTGTGTCCTTAAGGTCTTTAGTACAATGTGCATTGACTCTCTTAATAAAGCCACTGTCACTGCTTCCTTCAAATGTTTCTTACAATTTAATTTTTTGTTCAGTTCAATCTTAACAATAACAGAATAAATTTTAGAAAAAAAAAGCTATTCTGAACTTGATCAAAATTGTCCAACCTTAATCTACAGTAACCATAAATTCTTACAGAATTTTTGACATCAAGTTTAGTATTTTAAAGGATATAAGCTTCTTTTCTAATTTTTTACTGATATAGACGGAAACTGATATGATAACACAGGAGGCACAGGAGACAGGTTTTAACCTTACCATCATATTTTGTGACTTGACATTCAAACACTGCAATGCTTTTATTCACTTTTTATAACAAAAGCTACACAGATGCCAACTAGACAGTGTTATTCATGTAAGTACAATGGATTAAGAAGCAAACACTGAGGTAACAACCATTAAATGATCCATGAAATAAATTTCCCTTGATTAACGGTTTCAAAAGCTTTAGGAACAACAACTTTAAAAACTGTTTATCTGGCAATATTTGATAAACATTCAGAACTTCCTAATATCTGGCTGAGTGGCAAGTTTCAGACAGCAGCTAAATGTAGGTGAATTTTTTTGTTAGCGATGCACGAGAATCCAGAATTTAGACTTGTCTACAAACAGCATAGTAAATTGCTAAAAACGATCTTAAAATAACAGGAGCAAGAAACTTGCCATTTTAAAAGCTGCACTCAGATCTACAGAACAGATTGCACAACAGAAGAGTAATAATCTGAAGATGAAAAAAAGTCAAATCTAGCATCTTAATATTCAATCTGCTGAGTCAGTGTTAAGGAAGGGCTCATTGTTCTGTATTTATGGCGCAGTATTTACTACTCTCCGACATCAGAGCATTCACTGGTTACCCAAATGTGCCATAAAAGATGTTCTCCCTTTCCCTCTGTACAACTCTGCTCACCTGGGATGATCAGTGTCAGCCTGCAGTGAAGCAGGCTGACACTCAGCGAGACATGAGCCAGCACTGCCTGCAAACTGGTCATGCTTGAAGCCCCAAGCACAGGCTTTGCAACACTTGTCTATTTATCTGTACAAACACCTGAAGGGAGGGCGTAAAGCAGATGCAACGAGCCAGCCTTTTTTCAGTGATGTCCAGTGACAGGACAGAATCAGAGGCGATTGGAACAAACTGAAACACAGGAGGGTCCACCTAAACACCTGAAAACATGTTTTTACTGTGATGGTGACTGAGAACTGGCACAGGTTGCATGTACTACTCACAACCCATCTGGACACAGTCCTGGGCATCCAGCTCTAGGTGGGGCTCCTTGGGCAGGGGCTTGGGGCCTGATAATCTCCAGAGGTGCCTCCTAATCTCAGCCATTCTGTGGTTCTGTGACACTCAGGTGGCAGCAGGAATAGGTGCCCTCACAAACAAATAGATGCCAACAACCAGGCTTGCTAAACTGCAGTCCCTTCTGGCCACTAGGTACTATTACCACCTCCCTTGCTCCATTTTCAAAGAAACAGGCCAAAAGGTGAAGTGGCTCTTACAGTGTAACAAATCCAAGTTGCTAGGGCTCTTTTAAATCTGTTTACTGCTATGTAAGTATTTCAGTAGCACTGCAGACATCCTCTCTGAAAACAGCGGCCCCTCACAGTTCCCTAAATACATCACAACAGTCAGAAATCTGACTGTAGTAATTTTCTTCACCACCCAAAACTCCACTTAGAAGAAACATCACCTTTGAAGACTGCAACTAATAGGTAGCAGGAGAACACTGATGCTCTGAGGGATTTTAACCACAGTAATATGAAATAACTGTTAAGTTTTCTAATATGAGATCACTTCAAAGGCACATGAGTTTTCTGAGCTTTGGAAGCAGAAGACAGATCTAAGACAAAGTACAGGCATTTCAGTCCAATACCAATATGCTGGAAATCTCTGTTCCATACTGCCAAATTCCAGAAAAACCCCAAGTTTTAAGGCAATCTTAAAGTGGCACATGTCCATGCTCATCCTTGACAGCCGCTAGCTAATCTTAATCCAGCACAGGGACAAAGATAAAACAAAACCACCTAGATCTGGACATTTGATTGCAAGCAAACATGAGATTTCTGCCCATTCTGTGGCTAAATGCTGGCAAAGAGACACCCATGTTGCACCATGTCCAAGTTACCAGCCTGGCTGCAGGTAAAAGTGAGGTCATTCTTGCTCAAAGTTAACTATGCATATCTACATATTTTTCTTCCTATAGCACATAGGTACTTAAAATAGCTTTAAGACAGCTTCAGACTGTTTGCAGAAGCTCTCAAATAGACATGCAGATACTTGTTTCTAAGACATGGTTAAGAGTTTTGGAGGTACTACACATTTCTCATACATTAACCTAATGGCTAAATATATCCCAGAGGCAGAAAACCAAGGCTTGGTTTCCTCTCTGCTACAGAATGCAGAAACCATTCCCAACAAGTAGTACTGTGACAGAGACAGTGAAAAGGGATGCAGACCAACCAGCCTGTTTTAGTCACAGTGGAAGATCAGAGCCCAGGACCCTTCTGTGACAGAACCACTGACATCCTGCGTGAGGAAGCGCTGTCCCTACCATCCCTATGTATAAAGCTCACCATGCAAGCTGCTTGCAAGCATTATACATGCTCCAGATATACAACAGCACCCATATGTAGGTATCTAGTACAGGTAACTTCCTGTCTGTGTACAGACACCTACACACAGGCACCTTCCTAATTCTTCCTTGCATAAAGGCCTGCTCGAGACTGGGCCAACCTGTCCACGAGGCCTAATCCACACACGCTTCTTCCTGAGAAAAACTCAAGGGTAGTCATAAAAAAAACCTACATGGCTGCCATGGGCAATTCATGCAGTCTGATCCCAGCAAGCTCCTTTCCTGGAGAACACATGGATGTATGGACATAACATGCAGTGGAGCCACTGCAGCTGGGGAAGACAGCATCAGGATGATGCTGCAAAATAGTTCATCTGTCCCTGTTGTGAGGATCCTCCAGGAACACTCTCAAACTACTGTCCTGCCAGACTGTGAGCTGACTGTGCTGTCACCAAGTATCCTACACAAGGAGCACCAGGATGTGCTTCCGTACAACCTGGTGCACTGCAAAAATAGGAATAACAGAATCAGAGGCCTACAGAAGAAGCTGAAGCTTGGCTTCAGAATGTTCCAAGGAACCTGAAAACAAAGGATGGTTGCTGCTATCTCACAGGCCACAATGTGCAGAACACACGGCATTCAGGTGTAACAAGAAAGCACACGAGTTATAACCAAGAACTGACTTTATCACTCTGGCCTGCAGGGTTTGAAGCAGTTCAAATCCCATTCCAAACAGCTACCATAGTTCTCAGATCCCAAAACGCAGCGTTCCCAGGCTTGGCATGATTCACTGAAACAAACACATAAGAGGGAATAAAGGCCTCTGGATAGCTGCAAGTTTGGTCTCCAAGCATCTGAAATCAAACACCGAGCACTCAGAGGAGGTCCCTCCCTGCGGCAGGGGACACTCGAGAGAGCCCACCCCGGCTCTAAGTTTTCCTTATCCCATGCGAGGGCCCCTTCCCCGGGCCCCACGCCGGCACGACCGGGACCGCCGCTGCTCCACGCTCCCACCAGGCTTTCCCCCCACACCGCGGGACCAGGCCAGGTGGGAACCGAGACTCCCGAGCCACGAGAGGCGCCGCGTCTCCTCCGTCTGCACAAGCTGCCGGGCTCGGCGGAGCTTTCCCGAGCCGGCCGCAGCCCCACTCGGCGGGGAGCGGCGGGGGCGCGGGTGGAGGCGCGGGCAGGCCGGGCCCGTGACGGGGCAATTCGGCGGCGGCCCCGCGGGCCCGGACACGCACCGACTTGGTAGAGGCGGCCCTCGGGCGAGAAGATGGTGATGTGCCGGTCGAACCCGGCGCTGGAGCCGCGGGACATGGCGGGAGCGGCGCGGGCGCGGGGCNCGTCGGACGGGCCTCAGGGAATGCGCACGGAAGCAGCAGGAAACGGAATAAAAGTATCATCGCGGCAACCATCAGCACTGGATAAAAGAAAACAAAACCCCTCCTAAAATTCCAAATTAAATATTTCCACGTGTTCTCTTCAGTGAGAATAATTTTAAAGCAAATACTTAAAAAAACTTGTTTGAGATATTCATAATTGTTGCCGCAGCTGCGTTATAATGCGATGTTTAAAAGACTTTTTATCGGTGTCCAGTACAAAGGGAAATTCCCCAAATTTAAACTCGTGAATATATGCTCTCTTCGCCTTTCAAGATCTTGGAATTCCCCTACTCTTTGTGGGAAGGCATTTTTTAAAAGTTGGTCATTAAAAGAGTTGGAAAAGCTTCGTTCTAGTATCCACGCCTCTATTTTAAAATTATTAGGTGAGCTTATTCTTTGTTGAAATAGCAGAATAAAGGTGGATTTTGTGTATGCCACACATTAAAAGTCTGCATTCTCAAATTTTTCAAAATACTTCTCCTTGATTATTAGTACTATGGGAGAATAATATCCCACTAGGTACTACAAGACTCAGAGTTTGTCCCTTTCATTTGGGAAGGACTTTGTGGGCAGACACGAAATGTTCAAAGGTGTGATGCAAGCACTGGAACAGAGAGAACATGAAAATGTATGACCACGTCTGCTGGGTCAGACACAGAGCCTGTTTTATCCAATGCTCTGTCTCCAAATGTGGCCAAAGGGGGGATACCCAAGGTACTAAGATTAGAGAGAGCCTTTAATGGTACACTCCCTGAATCCTCTCCCAGTCTCCAACCATCTGGAGGGACTTCCCAAGGCAGGGATATTGCCTGTTTATTTAGTAACCCTTGCTGGTTCCCTTTCATGAACTTGCTGGTCTCCCCTTGAACCCCCACAAACTTCTTAAATCCAGGGCGTGCCATGGCAGAGAGCTGGTCAGCGTAACATGTTGTGTGGTTCTGAAACCTCACTTTTTATCTGAACCTTCCATCTGCCAGTACCATTTGATGCTTTTGTACTGACACAGCCAACAACGGATCCCTAGGCATTCCCTCCAGAACACTCTGATTCTTATGACGTCTGTCTTTTAAGACTAGTTTCTCCAAGATGGTGATCCCTACCTTTACAGTTCTTCCATCTACAAAGCTTTTATTCTCTGGAATGATTTTTTTCCCTTGAGAAAAAGGGGATGAGAGAATGGAAGTAAATATCAAGCATTCAGCCTGATTGCCAAAGGGTAAGCAAAAAAATCCTGAAGTTTGGAATCAAAGATTCAATATTTGAATTAGATAAAGGAAAGAGTAATAGTTGCTCTATATCATGGACACAATGGAGTGGAAGTTATGCTACTTCCAGGATATAGCTTCCAGAATACAACATTATTTCAGAAGAGCAGTCACGTGGTTTTGGTTTATTGTTAATCACTTCTGATCAACCATAGCAGTCAAATTCTGTGTTGCACGATCCTGAGGAAAGCTGTTCTTACAGTCATCTTTTTAACACGGTAAGCAGTAAGTGGCGGATCTTGGAGGTGATAATAGCTGGAGTGCAGGCTGAATCAGTTCAGTCCTTCTTAGCTCTATTTTGCCAGTGTGTCTCTGTCTCCATGGCACACAGCAAGCTAAGCTAAGGGAACATTCCTTTTGATTCCCGTTCTCCTCACTCAGTGTGGTAGCAGGCAGTCAGTGTCTATTTGGGGGTACCAATTGCTGTGCTGTTAGGAAGACTTGCCTTTCTGGCATTCAGCATGAACCCATCTGTGTAATAAATTACCTTTTATTTTTACTGTACCATTATATAAACAGCAGTACATGTCAAATAGATCTGCTATTAGCTATCGGCTTTGGTTTGGCTCTCACATTTATTTTTATTGCCAGTGAAACCCTCAGAATTCCTTTTAGATACTTGGAAGCAAATCCTCATATTCATTGTTATCTTGAAATGCCATATTTCAGATCTGAAATTGGAAGACTTAGAGCAACACAAAAGAAATGTTATTTCACAGAGTCTTATATAAAACTCAAATAATTAACCTCAGTCAGAACGGAGCCTCTGGATACCATGTGCATGTATGTAACAGGTGGTATACAGCTGAAAAAGCCTGTAGGTTCATCACTAATGTTTCCCCTTTGGTCCCAGAGAGGCCATTAATTCCCTGTAAGGATCTAAAGAGAAGTGTACTAGCAGCAAACATAGAAAAAAGAAGTCACAGATCTGACCCCAGTGTTGTAATACCTTCCAATTGTAAATTCCATATTCTGTTCCACCATCCTCTAAATATACTGGTAATGTGTATTTAGAAAGTGTTATTATTTAGAAGGTATTACGGTATCTCTGTAAGAACAGTTTTTGAGGTGAAACCCAAGGGATTGATTAAGGACACGTCCTTAGCAAAAAGGAAGTAGAGGATGCACTTATTACAGTTATATGTGGACATTATGCATGTCTGCTAATGACCAGGGTGAGGTAAAACACAAACTTCAACAGATGAACATGTCTGGCAATGAAATGGATATCCTGAAGGTGCAGTTTCTGCTCAGCTAGGGCTGACCTAAGGCAGAACTGCTGCAGGGACCCACCTTCTGCAGCCTGACATTTGAACCCCATTCCCACTCAGGTTCCAGTACTTGTGCAATGGTGCTAGTTGAGTGCAACAATGCCAATTCTGACCTAGTCAAAACAAATTTTTAAGACCTGGCTCTGCATTGCTTTGGGCTGCATGACCATCAGAGCTAGTACCAAATGGGGACTGTAACAGCGCTGATTCACACCAGCTTATGCCATGCAGAACTTCATACAGAGGGTGAGGCAGCCTCCTACAGAGCAGTAGCTACTAACTAAGCTACTAAGTAAGTACAGGAGCAGACATGTAGTTTGAAAGCAGTATTTCCACTTTCAAGGAGATGTGGCAGTTCTCTGACTTAAAGAATTATAAAAGCAATCTTCTGACAAATTAAAAGTATTGAGGAATGAGAGTAGTAGATCCAAACTCTCTGCTCTCCCTGATGGACTCCATAGGAGCTGTCATGTTCTGTCAGGAAAAGGGTCTGTGATGAACACTACCAACAATATGATGAATTTAAGGCCAAGGTTTTGTGTTGCCTAAAGGGGCAGCCAGTTCCTCTACACTTTCTGTACCTGAAGGACATGACTGTATGCAAATCACACCTGCTGGTTTACAAACTGATACCAGAAGTAGAACATGTGCCAGGACTGTCCTGGAAAAAGAAATAGCAGGGAACATACTTGAATGCTTAGTCCTGAGGGAGCTTGTCATGGGGTCCTGCAAGAGCTCAGAACTGCAAGTTCAATACAAAAAGATCTTCATGGTTCATCTCAGTTTCAAACAGAAGATTTTTGTACGAGACAAATGTGACAAACCCAGGATTAATTACCTGAGATTTATGTGCCATTTCTATGTTTTGGGGGGAGAAAGGTTTGCATTAAAGTTGTAAGTGCAATAAATAAACACATTTACCACCCACATGCTTACAAATAACTTAAAACTTAATTACTTTCCCTGTAATTTATACTACTCTGTTGCTTTGTAACTTGGGATAGGTTTTATAGAAACGTACAAGAATCCATTTTGTCCTGTTACTGTCTTTAAGAATTTCTAGCTACCAATTTTAATTTTAAAAAATCCATGCATTTCCATAAGCAAACTATTGCAGTGATGCCAAATCCTGTCAGAAACATCAAACTTAGGAGTGTGAAAGAGCCACAAAACATTCCACTGGTTGTTTCCTTATCCTTCCAAACAAATTATTGCTATATGTTGCTATAACCAATCTCTTGCATTCTATGTGATCAAATGAATTAGAGTGAGGAAGTACTAGGTTTGTGTGTGTCTGGCAAATGGTAAATGCACCATTTAACCCCCTTAGCTTCACTAATCAGAGGTAGACATTGTGCAACTCTGTTGCAAGGCCAGCCCCACAAACTTTGAAGGTACTTTGCAAGTCCTGCTTAATTTCTTCAACGTACAAAGTTTACGCATTTCAGTGTAGATGAAAAGCTTGAGAAAAATAAAAGATAAAAATGTCCAAGATGTAATTCCAACAGGAAAAATCAAGTTTTAATTCAAATCACAAAAATTGCCTGTAAAAATGGAAATAATGGACCTAATTCATCCCCCCTGGACCACCACTGATGTTAACAGATGCATGCAGGAATGATTTCGTCAAAATGCAGTCACTGAATTTTCTTTAGTTACGCACCTCACACATTAATCCCATAATTGTCCTGCTGAGTTCTCCTAGCCAGCAAAGGCAATTACAAAAAAAAAAAAAAAAAAAGGCAGCTTCAACTTGTCCAATTACATTTTTCATCATTTCTGTTGAATGCAGAGCCATTTTCTTGGTACTTGATATGAATATTTTTCCTCAAAAACATCTTTATAGGGAATATGCCATGTGTCACCTGTAGTCTGTACCACACAGTCGTAACGGAAAGCAGGCTGTTGGGAAAAAACAGAGGAAAAACCTTTTTTTTAGACTTTATACAACATATTACTAAAATATCAATTACAGGTAGTTATAACTTCCAATGCTTACCTTAGAAGTCTCCATAGTTTTATCTCTGAACAACTCTCATATTATTTTCTTACACAACACAAATTCTAAATTCTAGTACTGGAGGCGAAACTAAACTATCTTTTAGTATTTTGTGGTCTAGGAGTCATTATAAATTCTGTCTTCCATCAGCACCAGATACTAATGATTTCAGCATAATGCACTCAACTTCTAGGAATAGCAAAATGATTGTTGTTCTGTTCAGTTAAATGAAATCATATGGGAATTTCTCAGGATGTGGAGTTTATAGGCTTGAACATAAGATTTAATGACTTTATTGACATCTTGTATTTGTTCTCCCAGTCTATCTCTTTACAGAGCTGCTCTGTCCCAAGGAGATGTAAGAAAAGGAGATGTAAGAAAAAGGTTTATCACTAACACTTTCAGAAGCATCTGGTCAAACAAATAGAATAAACCATTCTTCTGGTCTATTATGTTACAGGTATACTAATTCAACATATATAAGACAATACAAAAGAAATATTACTGGTTGGTAATTATGGTTCTCAGGACATACTATCACTCTATATGTATAGTCTTAGAAATCTACTTTCCTGTGGTAGCTTCCAGAATAACTTAGAAGACAGCTATGACTGGGAATATCAGTCATCCAAATCACTTCCATGGGAATTCAGATGTGAAAATTAGTAGTCCCTTTGTCCAAAAGAAAGAAACAAGGTGTAGCTCAGGTAACTCAACATTCATTATTTGGCTCCATAAGAAGAAATGTATATATGGCAGCACTGAATGAAAGGCTGTGTCATTCTTACAAACTGGTATCTCTGTTTGTAATTATGAATTTTATTTTACAATTTTAACCAGAGAAGGAAGGATATTAATCCGCATAGGTGCAGTATTCCTTTAAGCAGGCAGTAACAATACAGACAGATCAGTCAACAGAAAACTGCATATAGAATGTTACATGATTAATTTTCCCCTAGGAAACTCTTAAAATCAGCTGCATTCCTGTTAATGTACTGTTCACAAGGATACATGTCTCCTAGCCAATAACAGTAGTATTCTGCCCTAACATGACATTACTGCAATTTCTGCAGCTGAATACTAACTATAACCTGACTGTTCTGGGCTTTTCCTCATGAAACTATAACTATCTTAGGTTACTATTACAGTGAATACTGAAATACTTCTATTTTTCTGCTTCCTTAGAATAAAGATGAAAGAATTTCTATTGTAAAATTAGAAGCATGATATTTTATAATAGTGCTGCAGAGGAGAATAAGGGATTTCAAAGTTTAAAATAAATTAAAACATTGGCACTCAGGTTTTACTGAGGATGGTAATGGTTACAGAGTTTCCAGCACTAGAAAGATTTGTATACACAAACTTTTATTTACATTTACATTTTAAACATTTAGGTAGCATTTCTTGGCTTTCTGACAGTTTTCTTGTTTGTGGCATGCTCTGTGGATCCAATGAATTTTCAGGTAACATGGGAGTTTTTAGTGCATTGGTACAAATCCATTTCTTAGACTTCAACAAGGTATTCTGGCATCCAGAGTTTGAAATAATGTATCTTCAATGAATATGCTGTGTGTGTTTTCTGACTGGGAAAACTTACCAAAAACTTTATACTCCTTCCTTCTGCAGAAGGGGAGAACGCTATCTGGTGTCCACGCTGCCACTTACGGAACAGATGACGCGTCAGACTGTCGGGAAGACAAGCCTTGTGATCCCGGAGGAAGTCTCTAGTAACAAACTTACAATGGTTGCCTGATCGGAGAGTGGCATATAATAAGAAGGCATCATCTTCAGAGCTTCACAAAACAAATGGAAAAGACAGACGTCATTCACAAGGCAGTAAGTGGTTGCAGGAAGTGATTCAGATGCTGATCAAGATTTATTCATCAGCAACACTGAAAATTCCCACCACTACTCTAGTTCCCTGGTAAAAAAAAAGAATTGCTTACCACAGGGCACCAAAAGCTGGAGTGCAATAAAAATTAATTGCATGCTACATAGAGCACTTTTTTTCTCTTATCACAATCTGATAATAGAACAATATAATCTCCTGCCACAAATCTTAACAATACCACGCAATGTAGAACAGAACTGCTAAAATTCAAGAGTGTACCCCCACACAGCAGCAGACCACAACTGCACACTGATGCTACCAGAAATTCTGTAAGTTCAGGGCACTGTGGTCTTGGCAGTGATTTTATCAGTCATAAATCCTAATAAACCATACAGCTGTCAATATGATTGTAAGTGATGAAAATCACTTTTTATGTATTTCTGACTAAGTACAGCAAGGGATATTTCTTTCACATACACAGATAGAGATACTAGTAATGGTACTAAAAGCTGGAGCAAAATGCACATAAATCAGGTGTTGCTCTCTATTATATTGAGCCATTTTCTTCAACTTACATATTTTCAGCAAAGAAGAAGTCTGCTTTATTCTGCATCTCCTTCATAATCTCTCTTTTCCAGTTTGAAGAGTTAATCAGCATATGTTTGCGGCCCAGCACAAGCAACCGGGCATTCTCTTTTGCCAGGCAGTTTACAGCATCAAACAGCTGCAGAAAACAAAGCAAACCCAAAGATTTTCTTAGCTGTAAACACAGAGTGACTGGGAACATTTTCATGTGTGTCTTAACTAGAGGGACTTCTACTCTCGTTTCACAGAGTTCTTAACTGCAATACGAATTAAGCAGATAACTAATTTAATTCCCTAATCACAAATTAAAAAAAGAAACAACAACAAACCAATTCATTGAAGGAAGCTGCTCTCAATCACACAGAAAATACAGTGCTTTTATACGCCAGCTCTTGCAGCTTAAATGACATGAACGACCTCGGACAGAGTTGTATGGAGATGTCAGAAGTTCCAAGTCAGCTGCGGGAAGTGAATCACGCCGGGATTTAAGTATTACCCATTTCTGATCACGGAGCACCGGGAGCCCTGAGCACACCGCCTCTCCTGCCCCACCTGCTGGCGCAGTTGGAGAACTACACGGCCCGGGCTGCCCTGCTGGGACGCAGCGAGCGGCAAAACATGGAAATCCGAGACCTCGGGATTAAGGCTTTATGAAAGCCACATCCAGACTGGCCGGCCACTTGTGAACCAGCATACTGAGGTGGTAAGCTCACTTCAGAGGGACCTTTCAGCAGTATCTTAGGGCTGTGCCTGTTCCGCAACAAGTGCTTCTCAGGACAGCCACTTGTGCCTGGGACTTCCCTCCCTGCTTCACCCAGACTGAGCTCAGGGAGGACAAAGGTTCTGGCTTTCAGCATCCAGATTATTACTGTGGACTGCTGACAAAACAATGGCATTTCAGTCCGACCCAGAAAGACAGAAGAATTGTCCCTTGAGACTGATCATCTATCATACTTCAAAGACAAGAATAGTATGCTCAACCACCAGGGAAAGGTATTTCCTAATTTTTACCAGTATTTGCCGCCACTACTTGTAAACATACTATCTCCTCATTATTCTTTAATCCTTCTTCCTGCTTTTCTAGCTACTTCCCTCTTCCTTGTTACTTTTTCTCCCTGTAATACCTTCAATTGCCCTTCTCCTTCTCTTGCTCTTTTCCCTCCTTTTCTCCTATTTGTGATCCTTATCATTTTTTGGTATCATTCACTTTTGATTCAGGGGCTACAAGGAATTGTTCATGTAACTGTTTTGTGCAATTTTACAATGCATTTAGTTTCATCTACCTGCAAGTACCAAGAGAAAGGGGTGGCCCCACTCAGTCTTCTCTCAAGCTGCACATTCTCACTACTTCTGTTGTGTCAGATCTATGTCACAACTACTCACGAGCTCACTGATCCAACAAAAGACTTTTTTTTTTGTAGGGTTGAGCTTGCAACAATCCAACAGATAAGACTTGAGTCAAAGGTTCAATGACTGATGGGAACACATCACTGGAGGTGGTGAGGACAGGAGGTGTGGACCCATGTCCTCGGAATGGCCTGAAGATGGGTAAGGGGAGTTTTAGATTGGATGCTCTTCATAGGAAAGGACCTGCAGATGGCTCAAAATTATGCCATGAATCTGGACCTGAGATCTGGGAGAGAAGGCCAGAAAATTTTCTACATTTATTTAAACTATTGAGCTATAAGCTGCTCTTGCCAGTATTTATTCTGAGGGACTAAAGGCTCTGTTTTCATACAGATATAGGGGCTCGGTGCTAATGAAAAGCACAAATGCCTAACAGTACCTACTGAAACTGACTTCCTGCTTCCAGGAGATCACACTGCATATTGGCTATGCATGCATACAATCTACTTTTCCGTGGTTAAAACAAACAAAACATAATGTGAGCAGGAAAAGGCCAAATGCAATAACTTCTCATGCACTGAACCAGTCCTGCAAATAGCTGGATACAAACACCAAAGGAGAATTAGGTTGGTTAATCTGAGTTCATTAAAGCTAATAAAAGTTAGGAATGTAGCTACTGCATCCACAGATATTTTCATGTACAGAAGTCAACAGTGAAGAAATAATAACCATGAGGAACTTTAGCAAACCCTTACAAATTCCAAATGAAAATACTTTTTCTTTTGCCTAATGTTTTGCTACATTAAGGGAAGGTTAGCAAAAAATCATGTGAAAAAATTAAGTTAAAAAACAGCAGTTCCAGATACAGATAGGTCAATAGTGGCTATTCCCAAGATTATGAAAGACTTAAGTGTCTTGGATCCAGCTCCTGCAAGTCTTTCTTTCTGGAGGTTGTAACTAGTGGCACTTTGTACCTGTTAGTCATGTGGACTTTCTTGTCCTACCTATTATTAACATATGAGGTTTGCTAGAGTGAAGTGCTTCTGGGAAAAAATTGAGAGGCTGGTATAAATTAGCTACAGCAGTGGAAAAACTTGAACCAGGCTTAAAATGTAGTAAAATTAAAGGGAGACAACATTTTAAAATTTTGAAACTCCTGCTTACATAACAACCCACTGTCCCTTCTCTACTTAACACAGAGATTAATCTTACTTACACAACTAAAATACAGAAGATAGAAATTATTTTTGTTTTCATAAGATAAAAATAATTTTGTTCTGCACACCCCCCTTATCTGACACAACTTTACTAAAGAGCATTTTATCTCACTTTAGGCTTGGGCACTTAATGGGGGTAGTCTGCAAGGAGTCACAGAACTTACATGGGGGGTTTCCTAAGTGTCTACTCCCACGGCTGGCTGCTTCTCAAGAAAGGAAGATGTGAGGCACACTAACACTGGTTTCAGTCACAGAGGAAACTAACTGAACATAATGGTGTTAATACAAAAACAGCAGTAGTGATCTCTCATTTTAAAAGTCAGGGGTATTTTATTCATCTAGTATTTCCAGAAGTTACATGAGTGTATGATGGAGCACAAGGAAGATAATTACTCTAACTCATACAAGGAAGTCTCTACAGAACAGGATACTGATTTCCTAAGACTTCACTGCCAGTCCCTTTCTGATCACTCGGTCACGCTGTGCCATGTGTCCCCAGTTTCAAAGGTCAGCTTGAGGTAGGACAGCCTTAGGTACTGCTGGTAGATTCCCACTTGTGAAATGGGAAATCCCTACACACTGCTGCTGGGAGGCACACCACTCAGTGATTCAGCAAAAGGTGACTCACCTGTATACACATATAGCATGAAGAAGTAACCACCAAGAAATATTTAAATCACATTTTTTATTAGTAAGTCATGTTTGACATTGCTTAAACATTTGGTTTCACTAACTGCCATTCAAAAGCAAAACTCACCTACAGGTTATCTGCTAACAAGAGCAACAAGCTGCTCTATTTTCTATTAGTGCTGCCTCCCACCCAACTGTAGCTGTGAAACTGCAGAGGAAACCCCAACACAGACCACAGGTTCAGAGCTGCCATTACCTGGGAGGCAGGGCTAAGCATGAGCATTGTCTCCAAAGTTTAGCAAGGAATTGGAGCCAGTCAAAAGAGGTGATTGTCCCACTTCACTCTTCACTGGTGTGGCCTCACCTTGAGTCCTGGGTGTAGTTTTGAGTGCCACAATATAAAAAAGACATTAAGCTGTCAGAGAGCATCCAGAGGAGAGCAGTGAAGATGGTGAAGGGCCTGGAGGTGAAGCTGTATGAGGAGCACAGAGGCCACTCAGTCTGTTCAGCCTGGACAAGAGACTGAGGGGAGATCTCACTGCAGTGGCAACTTCCTTGTGAGGGGAAGAGGAGGGGCAGGCACTGATCTCTTTGGTGACCAGTGACAGAACCCCTGTCCTGGGAATGGCCTGAAGATGGGTAAGGGGAGTTTTAGACGGGATATTGGGAAAAGCTTCTTCACCCAGAGGGTGTTTGGGCACTGGAACAGGTTCCCCAGGGAAGTGGTCTCAGCACCAACCTTGACAGAGTTCAAGAAGTGTTTGGGCAACACTGTCAGGGACATGGTGCAATTCTTGGGCTGTCCTGCACAGTGCCAAGAGTTGGGAATTTGATGATCTTTGTAGGTCCCTTCCTACACAGGACATTCTATGATTCTATGAATGAATTCCTTCCACCACCACATTTATTTGACTTAAGAGTTTCACTATTTTTGGTTCTGCTTTTGCATACTGTAGACCAAGAAAATAAGCTCAAGAAAAACCTGTTTACTTTGGTCCCACACACAGGAGAGAGACACAGGACAGCCAGTTACTCAGGGAAGGCATGTGTGCTGCTTGCAAGAAAGGCTGGACTTTCTCACTGAGTCTGGTAATTTCACCAAACCACATTCAATACCATTACCACAGCACCAAATACAAATGCTTCTTATACTCTCTACATTATTATTGATGACACAGTATAAATTAGTCTCAAGTCCTCTTAACTCAAATACAGAGGCAGTATACACATTTCTTGATTTCCCAAGAGATTATCTGTCCCTGACTAGCAAGGGAGTAGCTACTTTGGAGAGAAAGCTGTGATGGATGAGTAATTAACACTCACTAAGATTAATCTGCCTGGTTTACTTTCTGGTCTTTAGACAGCCAACAGCTAACTCTTGGGAATTATCCCTTACAACACCAGGGATCTCTGCAACACTGCAGAAACAATTTAGTTGGGAATATTTGTATCCTGGGTTACAGTAAGACTATTTAGATTGATGTAACACATCATGATACAAAACTCTAGCAGTGACAGCACTTCACACATCGATGATGGCAATCACACAACATTTAACATGTTTTAACCTGTCTGCATTGACTCTGCACCTGGAATTTACCTATCCTCTCTTGACACATTCACTAGAGATATGTGTTAACTCCCTATCACAATTCATTAAAATTTGCAGTTCATTTTTAGATGTTAGCTTTTGCTCTTAACAGTCAACACTATTAATCAAAGGCAAATTATTGATTGAGCAGCAAAACTAAACCACAGAAGCAGATTCTCAAGTTGATTTAACATAGATTGAGGATGGTACAGTAGCCTCAGTTTGCTCAGATGAGGCGATGCCCAAATACAGCTCTGCTACTTGCAGAGTAAGTTTGTATTCAGAGGCCGAAGATGCGTCTGCAGCCAGGTCCAAACTGAGTGGTACCAACTGTGTACCAAGACACCCGGTGCTCCTGCACAGTCCAGTGTTCCCACTGCCTGGAGGACTTGGCTCAATTGCAACACTGGGTGACGTAAACACATTACTTTCAGGTCAAAACTGACTACAACAATACCCCATGGACTGTGACCAAGCTAATGAACCATCTTGTATCCTGAGTAGTGGGGAGAATGAAGCAGAGTAACTGTAAATATATAATATATTCATGTCAGATACAGAAGCAACAGCACAATTTTATTCTTCTGTTTTCATGATTCCCTGGCTGTTATGCCAGTAATGGGGATATCTTTAATTATAACTCCATTTGATTTCAACTGAAGATGCAATCTGCTCAAGATAATCCCTGAAACAATTCTGAATGTAAAAGTAACATGTTTGTAAATAATCTGACACTACATTCTGCTATATTATAAACTGTAGGTAAAGTTTCCAATTTCAAACAGAGGCACCCCGTCTTTTATTCTACTGATGAGCTCAGAGAACAGCACAATATAAACCAAAACTGTGTAAATCAACTTCAGATTTGGTACGATTATTATTAATTTCTCCTGTGCAGATAGGGAGTGATAGGTGCCTATCCCTCCCAGCAGAGGGATATATAAGGAAAAAAAAGGTTTGAAATAGGTATTTTCTATCTAATTACAGTCATATCCTGCTCTGTCTTATTCCCAAAAGGCACGAGAAGTAATCTGACTGACAGTGAAGCAGTATTTCCTAGGAGAATGAACAGAATCACCGTGGGATGCATGCAGAGAGTGTAGAAATATATACATGATTTAAACGCAGAATTAAAGTGTGTGTATGACATGAAGGATGGGGAGGTAGGTGGGGGATCATCAGGGGGAGGAGCCACTAGCTTTTTGGAATCTGGCTTTTTAGAATGGACTGTCATCATCAAAAGATCTCAGCCACTTTGTGAAACCTTACACCTGAGAAACCTTTTAGTGTGAACATTCTTGCTCACCCTTTTTGAATGTCTCTGCTTTTGACTGGTACTATTTTCATCATCATGATCTTTAGATGAATGAAGTTCATGCACAAATAAAAGAAAGAAAAATGAGTAGTGACAAAATTAACATAGCATGCTATTAAATTAACAATGCCAAGAACTCTAGAAATGATGACTTAAGAAGATATGGACAGCTGGGGAATTGCTGAATTTTATAATACAAGCTGCAAAAGAGAAAAACAGACAAATTTTTTCTGATTCTTACAATTCAAGAAATACACAGACAAACAAATATTCTTCAGCTGTCTAACTGCCTTTTTGGAAGTTGAATACTGTAAGTTACTTCAGTGCCAGTCAAGTTTCTAAATCCAAAAATTTTGTTAATCAGCTACAATACCATTTTCTTTCCCAATCACTTACTAAAAAATGTAATATTGATTTAAATGTACAAGCAGAGCCTTTGATGTTGTGTCAGCAGTTATGAAGTAGGAATAAAGATGGAAGAGAAAGGGTGAATCTGAAATCCAAAGCAGCATTCTGCTAGGAGAGCAAGTGGAAAATGTCCAATTCACCATATAGCCCAGTCCTAACAACTTACTTTTTCTCTTTTAATTAAAACTTAGCGTTTTCTATTTTAGTTGTGGACTGGCAGCAAAGCATTTTTGTTCATGAATTTGATTTTCTGAATGTCTTCCTTTCTAGAGTCGTGTTAAAGGACAAAGGTATTTGTCCTTTTCTGATCTTCTCTGAGATATTTTTTCTCCATAGCTCATAGCATTGTACACTTTTATCTCTCCTCTTACTCATCTTCTTTCCTGTAAAAAAGAATAAATACCAAGATCTTGACAATACATAAGGGGCAGCTTATGTGGATTTGATTTTATCCAGACATCTCCTGAGAACCTACTATTTTGTACCAAAACCGGGAGATTTACAAAAGATTAGAAAGTATCAACCCTCCACACCAAGGAGAGGAGTTAGGTGATACTATCTATCTGTGATTATACAAAAGTAGAAAAAGAAATGTGTAAAACCTGAAAGTGTTCCCTTTGCATTTCCACATATCAACACTATCCTTTGTTCTCATCCTTGAATTCTTTCTGCCTGCACTGCTGTTTCTTCAACAGCATTTTCTTACTGATCACTACACGTTGCTTCCTTGCACCAATATGACACATACATCATCTTTATACTCTTGAGGAAGAAAGTTACATAAAAATGAAAAGGTATGAGGTTTTACTTATTCTTGCACAAGCTTCAGATGTGAAACTTTACCTGTCAGAGCCACTGACTATAAATGGAATAACTGTCCTGCTGAAGTCACAGCTTCAGGGGTCTGCCTTCTTTCACTGGAAATCTAGTCTTTGCAATTACATTGATAGTCTTGCTTTTCTACTATTATCAGAGCACTGTATACAAAGACTTAAGGACATAAGGGAGTTTCTCTTACAATTTTTCATTTTAGAAACAATGTAAAAATCTAGCTATTGGAAATGCACTAGAAACCATGCAACTGTTAAAGAGGAACATTTGTAAGCCAGTCTTAAGATTTTCATAGAGTGGATCAGAAGTTATATTTAAGTGCTGAAAATCCAAAATATGAGCAGGATCTCCAGGTGGTACTGGTGGCAGTGGTAATGGGATGTTATGAAAATGAAAGCACAAGCTTGACTGATCCTTTCCACAGATAGGAAATAACCCAGTGCAGGACTGAAATCAGCTTTGTAAGACTGAAACTGACAGTTTAAAAGGTACCAATACTTCAGCTCTCACCACTGTCCTATGCAGATGTCTGTACAGCATGACCGACCTAGTCTGATGTTAAATGTTTTCCCCATGTCCTATTTGTGGTTCAAGAAGTCCCAGGCAGTTACTTTTGTTCTCTGAGGAAAGGTCCTGCAGCAGCTGGGGACATCACTGTTACAGCAGGTACAGGCACGGTGCTGTTATGGTATATTAAACATATGCTTCTGCAGAGACATCCCACATTTTAATAAACTTGACAGTTCTACAAATACTTTAACATAAGGACTATTTCTATGCTCACACGATAGCAGACATCCAGGTAGAATGACATGATAACCAAGGGAACATCAGGAAACTGACAACTTGCAGTTGAAAAAAAGCATCCGAGTACAACATTCAGCAAATACTTATAACACAATTTTCAAACTGCCTTTCTGCTGTTTATCATTAGTACTATTTTCCAGTTGCCTGCTACAGATTATTATACAGAGGCAACCTTCGAAACTTTTATACACCTTTGAAAACAATTGTTTCAGTAAGAACCTTTTCAGCTCTTAACACATTGTCCCGGTTTGAGACAAATTTGGAGGAAACATCCTCTGATAGAAGTCATCCCAGGACACACATAAAAATACACTACAAACACTACTGAAATGAGTGGTGATTTCTCTGTGAGGGCTGGAATAAGGAAAATTTTGTTTAATATGAAAGAGAACATATAAAATGTTCTTCAACAGTATAAAAATAAGCAGAAGCCAACTAAAGCACAAAGGTCTGAGATGGAGGAGCAGCTGTGTGGTCAATCAGACCTATCTGTCCTGGGACAACCATGAAACCGCAGCTTTCAGCAAGGAGGAACCTGTTTAATGTTGCTAAGAGTATAACTGGTATTTACCAGATTGGAGAAACCTAGGGGGCTTTCACATACATCAGTACACCTTGCACTGCCAGTACCATGAGGCAGAAGTTCAACTCCCTCAGATGGATCAAGGCTTACCCTGGCAAGAAACTCACTCTTCCTACAAAACCAACAAAAATCTGATGCAGTGTAATGCAGCTGATGTAAAATGCGGGTCAGCATTATTTATCTTAACACAGTCATTAGTTTTGATTGTGAATCTTTGAAGACTTACACCATTTTACTACTTGTAACACTGCCAGCAGTGTCCATACCTGGAGATGCTAGGCAGTGAAAGTCTGAAAGCCCACCATGATAGCTAAAACCCACAACATCTAAGTTTTTTACTTTGACGCTTTTAATGTAAGTATATTGGTAGCAGTCTGCAATACTCAATAGCTGGACACTGGGCAGGCCACGGTTTTATCTGAAGTATTTTTCTTTAACTCAGAAGATACAGAAATTTGACAAATAGATAATATTGTCAGCTCACACAAATGAATTATATATGATATCTGGCATTTGCCTAAAGGCTCGACCCCCTGGGAACAACTGGTTATATGAAAAACTTTGTCTACTTAGCCATTTTTTCCCCTTGTCAAGAGAAACAAGCTTGAGAATATGAAAATATGACCACCAGAAAGGCTTGGACAACAGAAGCCAAATAAGAACAACTCCCAAGCCCCACCCCTATTTCATAAAAGGATCTATTTTTTTAAAGCAACTTTTGGCTTGGGGACTCAGAATTATGCTTTCCAGGTATCTATATGACTATACCAGCCACCACTTGGAGGAATTATGTTGCATCTTTCCCTCTTTTGTCCATTTCCACGGAAAAGATGCAGATACCCAGCTAACAACTCTGAAGCATCCAGGACCAAACAGCAGTGCTCAAGTGCAGGATAGAACTGTAATTTCAGAAGTGTTTTGTTTACCAAATTTATCAGATAGCAAATGGTTAAAACTGTGTTTTACTACTGGTTATGTTAACTAGGCTGGTGGACTAAATGGGCTTGTGGAAATGAGAGTGGGTGGGATGACAAAAAAGAAATCCCTAACCTACAGCATTCAAATTTCTGAAAGCCCATTTGGGAATGCCCATTCAGTGGAAAGTTAAGAAATTTCACTCTTTAAGGCATGATATGCAGATACATACATATCAATGAGAAGTGAAAATGTCAAAACCCTCCAATTCTTTAAGACACTTCCTCTCACTGTTGAGACTTACAGCCATTCCACATAAATGGATTTAAACAGCACAGTGCAATGTTTTACAGTGACATCACGTACATGACTTCTGATGATGAAAGAAACATGGTGACATTAACATTAGAAGAGCCGAGGCTAAATACTCCTAATAAGGAGTAGGGTAAATCAACATCATTAAGACTGTCTGGTTCTGCTCTATGACTATTTGTTTGCAGCCCTGTTACTACTACTTAATTTTATTTATTCAAATGAATGGCAACTTAGGGCTGTGGTGGAAGAAAACTCCTGTCAAACAATCAATCAATCAATCAATCAATCAATCAAGTGTAAGTAGTATTCAAGAAATAGGTATTCCACTGTACTTTTCTTAAGCTTGCACTGAATGTAGAAGCTCAATCTCCAGTGAACCACAGCTCCAACAAACACCTGCATCATACTTCTACTTTTTTTTTTTCAGTGTATAGTGTAAGCACTACCTAGTTTACCAAAATATCACACAATTAGGAAATAAACAAGGAGAGAAGGCATCAGCAAGGCTGATGTTCCCACACTGGTATACCATGTAAGTCAGGAACAACTTCTGAACAATAACAACTTCAGAACCTTTGGAACTGAACTGGCTTTTGGCTGCTGTTAAAGAGCTTATGGCACACACTGTACACAGCTTGCTCAGCCATGTCAACGTGACTCCTTAAAAGCTCAAGACTCAAAAATTCAAAACATTAGAGGCAGAAGAGATATTACTGCCAACTCACTGCTTCCTCTTTGTTGAGCATAGAAGCAAGTAGGTAAATGGATAAATGCTGGACAATGATAAGGACAGAGATAAGCATCACTAATACTTTCTGATTTAACTAAGAGGTAAGTTGGTATCAACAATGTGAGAGAAGTACAGGTTCAGTTTTAACAGTCACTGCAGGAAGCATTGTGCAAGGATAGGACAATGCAGCAGATATCTGAATGAGATCTCCTCTTTATACTAACACATGTAAACATTAGTTTAATCTAATTTGATCCAATTTAGATTAACACCACAGATAAAAGCATAAATCTGAATTAGCACAGGGACTATTTTATTTTGACTCTTAGTTTTTTTGCCTTGCCTCCTTTCCCCTCCCTCATTTGGAAGAACTACACAAATGTGCCCTTAAACAAAGTAAGTAAAAAGTAGAATAGGGATAGCCTCTTCCCTTTCATGTCTGTATCTGATGTACAAATCAATACTGGCAAAAGGTGAGGTTTGCATTAAGAAGTGTTTGATACAGAATGTCACCTCTAATAGGCAACAGTATTTTGGGTAAGAAGAGTTCTTACCATTTTTCAAAAGTTCAGTTTGAAACAAGAATTCTTTTGAATTGGTTTTGAGCAAGAATACTGCCAATGATTGTCATTCCCAGAACGAAATTTTAATTCTGGTGAAATCGGTCTCCTAGATTCAAATAGGAGTTCCTATTTTCATGTTCCAGACAACACAAAATAATCAGTTTATGAAGAGATTTAGATTGAAAGCTGTGGACAATTGTACTTGCTTTTCTATGACTCTAGATTTAAAAAAAAATAATTACTTTAACGTCAGTTTTAAACTTCATTGCAGGTTATAATAATTTAATAATCTCAATTTAAATATATTTACTTATAAATAAGTGTCTCTTCCAATCCTGCTTTACAAGTAGAATGCAAAGAGAAAAAACAAAAAATGAAGCTTAATGGATTACTGGATCATTAAACATCATGTCCATATGCAGAAATCCCTAGGAATAACGTAATGTTCAAAAAAATTAGGCTCTCATGGCTTCATAAATAAATCCAAATGCACTTCAGGCTTTTGTTGTACTTTTTCTCCTTCACATAATACAGCTTTCAAATACGTTTTCCTTCCTACTTTTACTAGAAATAGCATATTAAATGTAAAAGCCAAGTGTGAACCCAAAATTGGTTGCTTTCAAATATATAAATAAATCCAGATGTACATGAATGAACACAGTCATTGTCCTGAGGATTATCTGTACTGCCTTTAAGATGACAGTAAAACCAGCACTTCTCACATTCAAATCAAATCTTTATTGTCACAGAGAGCTGGCCTACAGTAACCCAACCTTCACATTTTCTGGCCTGCTTCCCGTAGCCTTGCACTACTATGGAGACTTTTCATATGAGAATCACTTCTAAAGAAGCAGTTCAGTTCCCTAAAGACCAGGTTTCCAATTTGGAGGCCCAACACACTTCTTACTGCCCCGCTGATAACAATTCCATAATTATGTGAGTCAGCTGAGCGGCGCAAAAAACCCCCCATCTTGTAGTTTCTAAGGGAGAAGTGAAAACAGCAAGACAGAAGCTCATCCGGGTCAGAAGACACGTTCATTTGACTTCATCACCTAGATGTTAGCAGGGCTTCTCTACAACATACAACAACCAACCTGTTTGCTACAGTTACCACGGTCACTGGAACATGAATCATCAAGGCACGTTCCCTCTGCTCTGCTGAATTTCAAGCTTATATTCCTAGTGATTAGAAGAATCTTGTTATGAAAGACGTAACGCAAATTCACTCACAAAAAAAAGGTATGCATGGTGCTTGGGTGCTCTCGTACTTACATTAACTTTTGATTTGCTATTATCACCAAATACAAAGGTAAAAATCACAAACACCAAATGGACACCAATAGAGATCATTAATTTAACCACACGGGCTTTATTAATTTTACAGCCAGAAACAGAGGTTGCAAATAGTAATGGGAGGCAGCACCAGGAAGAATCTGACTCTGAGAGAAAACAACAGGGAGAAGTTGTCAAAATTCCTGATAGTCAGATTTCTTTAATTTGATCAATTTCTGCTGCTTTATTCTCACCAGGAAATACAAAACCAGAGTGGAAACCTCCAAAAGGAAAAATAATTGCTTATGGTCAACTGATGAGGCATTTACTCAGGGAATCCTGTCAGCCTCCCCTCCCCCATTTCACAATGTTGGGAATTTTAAAGTTTTAAGAAAGTTTCCCCTGTATTCACAAGTAGCCAGTCTGACTTTGTGCTTCCCTTCTTAAGATGTCCCATCCACCTCCTACTCTCCTGCCCCAGTGTTGCACCAGCAGCGAAGGACATTGGTGCATACCCTTATGGGAAGAGCCAGACTTGGTGGCTCCAAGTGTGTAGGGAATGCGGGCGTTTCCTTGGTGGAAGCACCCATGCCAACCAACTGTAGGAGTACTTCTAGAACCTCTGTCACACTGATGTCCAATACATCTTCACTTACAGTGTATAAGTATACAAAGTTGAATATATTAAATGCCCTTTTATTTCTCTTTTAGCCACACTCAGGAACTGCTGGGTTTCAGAAGAGCTGCAGGGAGAGGAGAACTTGCAGGCCAGGCCTTCCCTCTGGGTTTCACTGGCAACTGAGTCTATCTCCTGCAACTCTCCTGAGAAACTTAACAGCCTTGTTCTTCTGCATCTGGTGACAAAAATTCATGCGCTTGAGCTATGCTATTTTAGGACGGCCCCAATATAGGAGAGGGGAAAGACTTCAGCAGACTGGTATCAATCTCTGAGATGTGTCTTTGGAGAAGAACTGAGTTCTTCTGCTGGGATATCCAAGGAACCCCCAGAAATTAACTGATGAGATATGGATGCAATTCTGAATATTTCAGTCATGAATCTTAGGTGAAGTTTCAAGAGTACCCCTTACTGCTTGAGCTTCTTTCTCTTCTAAGATCAGGTTACAGATGGTGAAGGTGATTTTCGATGAAAACACCAGAAATCTTCATCCTTATGCTTTGTGCAATACTTACAGGAAATGAAAGTACAGGTCTAAAGAATGAAACACATGTTGCAAAGATAAAAATCTTTCCAATCTTGAGCAACAGGCCAAATGTTTTGTTATTGTGGAAATGCAAACTTGAACCACCATAAGAAGACAGGAAACAACAAAAAAAAAAGAGATGGAAAAGGCTGAGAGCAAATGAACAAACACGTCTGACTGCTTTGTTGAGTGGTAAGACAAGAGTTGGTGGGAGGAAGAATTGATGAACTGTCACAGTATGACAAATAAGACCTCTGTTGGATGTATTGATTCCAAACAGAGAATGACTCATGGATCTACTTCACTCTTGCTTCATTTACAGACAGTAAAATACTTGAACAAATCACAGATGCTGCCAAAAGAGTCAGAGAAGAAAAAAAAAATTCTCTCCCATGCATGAGTTTTTTGGGGTCAAATTTATTAATAACTGCTTGTTTTGTAGGACAGCTCATAGAGTAGAGCTAGTGTTTGGTACAAATTATCACTATCTCAATAACTGAACAGATGATCTTTTAGGCACATTGCACGGTTAAGACAGACTTGAAGACTTGTGAAGATTACAACATGAAAACCTGAGCATACTAGTATGTGTATTTGTCAACTATATATGTATGCACAGCAGCCAAATTTTTTGTGTGTTTCATGGCTTCAAAAACTGTTTAGTAACTGGAGATCAGGAGGGAAAGTTTTATTCGCTATTTTTCTCAAACACTACAAGCTCCAATACATTTTTTGCTCTCCTTGTTTCATCATAGAGGATTCATAGGCATTAAGCAGAGATTTCAAATAAGCAAAATTATGTTTTGAAATTGGTTTGGGTTATTAAGCCAAGAGAATCATGGGTCACAGATGCCCTGTTTTTCTTTTTTTCTTCTTTTTTTTAAACTTTGCCTTCATTTGATGAATTGAGGGGTTTTTTTTTGTCTTGATAATTGTCTTTATCTTTTGAAAAGAAGCCTTGCAAATGTGAATAAAGTACATACCAAAGCAATAGTTCTGAGATGAATTCACAAAGTGTAATTCATCAAGGTTTTTTAACTCTGTGGCCAAAGTTGGGTTTTTTAAAAAAATTTAACAGGACCATTTACCATTTTCCTGTAGGCTACTATCCTATGTCCTATTTTCCTCCCTTATCTCGCTGAAACTTTTTTTCACTACCAGCTGTCCTTTCAAGACTGCAACCTCTCTCCACCCACTCTTTTCCCTACTGCTAATGTAGGAATCCAGGAATTCCAGGAGTCCAGGAATAACTACTACAGAACCACTAGAATAACTAAAATTATAGTATTAGTTTTAAACCTTGAATCCTCTTGTTGAATATAATTTTAAATCTTTAACATACAGAAAACCAAAATACAATAATATGTTTACACACAACTATTATTACCACAAAATTCATTTAGTCCCTTCCCCAATTCAGAGAGCAATCTCCACTCAACAAGCCTGCTGCTCTTTCCCTGGAAGAGACACGAGATAGATGCAAAACATGAGGTGTCCCCTGCACTCGTCACAGAGCACTCCCAATTACAGCAGTCACAGCCCGGCTTTTTGTGACAGCCTGTGAGAGGTGCAGGAGGGCAGGTATGGGGGCTTTCCTGGCAGGAGCTGACTGCTGCTTCAGGCCAGAGATGTGATATGCTGGCTGCTGCCACCAGATTGGGATGGGAAAGGAGTGGAACAGCAAGGATCTGGCTTCCTCAGCTATTGTACAGGCCTGCTGCAATTTACACAGGAATTACACAAACTCATGTAGTCCCTTTATAGAAGTGCTGATTAAGTTTAGGAGGAACTACTTTGAATTATCTGCCAAGAGCAAACACTATTCCTTTGTGCATTGTCAGCCTCAAGTAACTCAATCTGGAACTATTTTACCAATCTTTTAGATGTCTGAGTTTAATACAGAGATTAGAGAGGGTAAAGTTAGGGCAGAGCTGACCCCAGCTGCCAAACTGTTTGAAGAAGGGAATTGCAAGTTAGCTTTGATCCAACACACATTTGAAATATATGTTCAGTTACTTCTAACACCACATGGGTACAGCTAAAAAAAAGGACCTGGCTGCATACTTAATTTACAATATACCAAACTCACTCTAAATTAAAAATAGCAAAATACTCTTTGAATTGTTCTTGCAGATCATGCTCCCTCACCCCTCTCTCACCTCCCACCCTGGTCCTCCACAGTTTAGGGGGAGCTGGAGCAGAGCAAAGTGCCCTCACTCCTCTTCCACAACCAAAGAGAGGTCTCTAAAGCCTAGATATCCTGCTTGCACTGGGATTCCCTCTCACTTCCAAGGAATACTTCTGCAGAAAATTGTGATAAACAGGAAAACATCCATTTAAGAACTATGTAACAGCTTGTTTAGTAGGACAATTAGTGTGTGGAAATTCCCTCTCTTAACCTTTACAAGGTGAAAGGCAAGAGCACTACAGAGAGTTACAGCAGCAGAGGACAGAGAGTACCAAAATATGATTGTGTTGGGTAACGATTTATGTAATTAGATATATCTGGAGGAAAGGATTAACTACACATCACGATATAGCCTGAATCAACTTTGCTTAGCTAAACTGGAAGGATATCTCTGTTTATAAACCACATGTTTGCAGTACAGTGACTGACTCAGGCAAATACGCATCAGCTACAGTCTTAAACGGCAGCAGAAGACTAGGCTGAATGATTTTGGACTTTAGGGAGGTTTGGGGTTTTTTTCTATTGTCTGAATTATACAACAAAAATAATTTCCATTCTATAATATCTTTTAAGGAGGAGTCAACTTTAATGTCTAATTTAAAATGCTACAGTAAGGAAGCAAAGGGTTGAAAGGAGGTGCTGTTCAGTGTTGCAGTTTTACAGTCACTGTGTGTGCAGTGCCTTCAAATCAAATGGTCTCACCATTCCCTAGCCATCAAAAAATCTTTGTTCCCCTTCTCATGCTGCCTCTTTTTTTTTCAGTAATTGATGCAGCCACATGGTGATTTCTATGAGGAAACAGACCTAGAATAAAACCCACCTCGAAAAAAGGGGGATTGGTGATCATATTTACAAACCAAGAGTGTCATAAACCTGAGAAACTGCCACAGGATGTTCCAGTAAATCTGCCAAGTCAGTAACATTCATGATGATTTGCTAAGTGCTGGCTACGAGGACAGAAGTTGCCTGGGAAGTCACATATCTAGTTTTCTAAATGTCAGAACACTTTGGGAATTAAATGAGTAAAAATTATTCCTTCAACTTTTGCTTTTTTTCCCTCCTCTCATCCCTCCAGGTACCTGTCCTTGCCACACAACCCAGCCCCTCCCCAAGATGCCTAAGGGATGCCTAAATGGAATTACAAATGTAAGGCTGTTTGAAACAGAGAGCAATATTTCATTAATGTTTTCTTATTTTAATCATAGGACTAAGAGTTAGCTAGAGTCTTGGTCTTCAGCAGAACAGCTGCAGTTCTGGAGGCTAAATCATGACGTTAAACAGTACATTTTGTTAAATTTAAATTAAGACCAGAATGCATTTAAATTACCATGTTTATGTTACATAACTCTTAGGCCTTCTCCTGTGTTTTACAGCACCCTTTATTCTGCCATTCTCTCTAAATCACATAAGGGACAAGTTCCAAAGAAACCAATAATTTGCAAATAGTAACACTTAAAGAGTGTGTTAGAAACAGAGCAACAATCTCATTTTCTCTTTCAACCATGCTGCATACTAACTACATACTCTAACAAAAAAGTTTATAAAACAATATCCCGACTGGGTCTAACAGCTGCAGTAATGAACCTTTGAAAAGAAGACAGACTGACCCATACTTGGAGACTCAAAATAATTCCACTTTTTGACAAGTAAAATAATTCAGCTTTTGACAGGCTGGACAGTTTTAACACAGGGCCTCAGAAACACTGCTCATTTACTGCCTCTCTACTCAAGCAGAAGTCATAGCATACCTCTCTTCTTCAAAAGGGGACTGTCATGCTATCCTAGCCAGCTAGTTTGACCTCAGTAGCCTTCACTCTTGGCTTTTTCCATCCTTTGTGCTCTGCCTTCCACTTCTCTTGCATTATTTCTCCTCTCCATCTTCTCAGTCCAGCACTGTGTTTCCCTACGTAGACTGAAGAACTTAATAAGGCAGGCTGTAAATGCCCCATATGTGCCACTCCACATTTTCCATTTGGCTGTCACAGGCGTGAGGATAGGAGCCTCCAGAAGAGGATGTTTTGTGGCAGAGTCAGCCCTCAAAGGACAGACTACAGCATTCAGGGAGGTCAGCATCCACAGATGGGGGACTACTTGGCAGCAACACCCGTAACCAGAAAAGCAACACATGACCAGATTACTGTGGCTTTCCCTTCCCTCATCTGAAAGAAGTTTGGAGACAAAAGAAATGATTGCTCTGCTTTGTGGGTTTCTTTCTGTTTTTAGCAGTCTTGAAAAAAGATTCAGAAGAATACATGCTTCTTGTTAGAAGTATCCAAAATAAGAACAAAGACATAGTCCTTTTTTGACATGTTACAACATAGAAGTTCAGAGTCATGAAGAAATAAAACAGGATACACTAGCATCTAGCATGATCTTGCATTTAAACAATGTTTCCACTTGGAAAAAACTATAAATTCGATAGTTAATACTGTAATTGTGTATAAAGACATCTAGCATTAAAAAAACATTATAAGTATCTCAATTAATTGAGACGAACAATGCAGGAAAAAGTCTTTAGTAGTCCATTTGTCTAGAAGATTATTTATTTTGGAAAGTGAAGGAGCTGTTTTGTTGCTTAGAGTGCAAATATACACTTCCCATGCCAAAACAGGTACTGCTCAGACAGTGAGTACCTACAGGTCTACAGCAGAAATAATGGGCATTTCCAGTCTCTCAGTGTAAGGACTCCATATGCCCAAAAACAGGATCCAGAAAACAGGAGCAGCAAAAGACTGGCTGGTAGAAGCCCCAGTGATTAGCATTTTTTGTGCATTACAAAATGTAATAATAATAATAAACAGCAACATAACTCATAGGACAAGTAAGTTTTAGCTAAGAGAAGCTTCTTCTGGAGATAAGCTGGGGTGAGCCCAAGTTACTGTTCTGTTGTGTAGGAAGGAAAGGCAGGTCTTCCCAAGAATCCTCCTAATCAGTAAACAGCTAGGATTCAAGAAAAATTTGACCTGTACCTATATGGAACAACCTAAATGCAAGCTCATGCCTCCACAGAGTCCTTCTGGGGCTCTTTGGCATCATGGATCCCAATGTCCTTCCATTACAGCACAAGCTAAGGAGAAACTCAAAGGCAATTTATGCTGTTCAGCATGCTAATACCCCCTAGTAACATTTCTGATCAGAAATCAGGAGTAATTATCTGTCAAAACCAGGTTGGCTCTTTGCTCCATTGCCTCCAGTTTCTACAAACCATGCAGAACCCTTTTTAGAGTTCCCACAGAGGGACAGGCATGCAGCTGTCCTGAGGAAGGGCATTCATTTCTTTTCCTCATCTTTGGCAGCATAGATCTGTCTTTCTACATCCTAAAACAATGTGCCACTATGTTCTGCCTGGAATTCTTCTCAGATAACCAAAACTTCCTCCCTGATCCCACCCAAATAACTTGTGAACTTTTTTTCTATTTTTGTAGTAAGTACCCTCTTTGTGAGACAGTATCTCATGAAACTATATGGCCACTCTGAAACATCTTTCAGCAAGTTTATCTAACCTCCCTAGCTCACTTTTATCTACATATATAAGAGTATATACTACTTCCTAACAATAGCTTTTAAGTAATTCTTAGAACAAAAATGCATTTCTTGTAATTATTACAAGTGAATTTTTTCTTTTGCTATCAAGCTCATTTATAAATTCATTTTAATTTCAAGAGTGTGAAAATTTAAATTCTGGCTTTGGAATACATGTGAGCAGCTCCTTTGCTACTCCTAATTTAAAGTAAATATTTGACTGACAAAAAACCCCAATTAACCTTAAGCCAATTCTTAGTGAAATGCTACATGGGAGTATCAGGAATTCTCAAACATAGGTATTGACAAAAGAGCAGGATTTTGTTTCTATAAATTATCAAATGGAAAGAACTGAAGCCAGTTTGAGCTGCACTTGTCAAATGGGACTCAAGTTTCAAGACAATAGGAAGTGAAATAATGTTTAAATGTGTACAGGATGTGGTTTGAACTAAGTAAGGGGTTATCTTAATGACAACTTTCACCAGCGTAACTATATTAGACTTAATTTTCTACATAGCAGATTCACCCTGTTGCCCCAAATCCCTATTACTATGAAAACTTACACAATCACACAGTGTTTGTGTAATAATGTTATTGTTGATATCTTAGCTGTTACTATAAACAGTGAATACATGAGGAAATGTATGACATTTTACAGGTAATACAGGCAAATACATAAGAAGAACCATCTTCCCCCTAATAATTTTTAATTTGTGAAACATAGATAACTCTTTGAACTTCATTGTAACATGCTACAAAGTATTTGCTCATTTTCTCTAGAGGATAACTAATAATGAGGCACTCACTGTTTTACAATCAGTATACACAAAACATTTAATGAATATTTAACCAGCACTTACATTTTCACACTGCATCTTTCTGGGTTTTATGTGGGAAACATTGAGTCCATCAATAACAATATCAAACGGAAGTCGATTTTCCACAAATGTTTGAAAGGCCTCAAATTCCTGAAATAAATAAATAAATAAACACAGGGGAATAATACGTTGAGTTTAACAGAAAGAAACTCCATTCCATTTTTATTAAAAAAGGAAACAAAGCCCAAGTGTCTCACTTTTCCTTTGTTGGCTACGCTTCACATCATTACTTGCTTATTTTCTAAAACAACCACACCAAAAAAACCCACCCCATCTTTTAAGCCATAAGTCCTACATTGGATACATCCGATTAAACCATTACAACCAAAAATTACATTACAACTGAAAACCAAAACTTCACAGTCATCCAGATTTTCAGAATTACAATCTGAACTGTACACTTCTATAAAGATACATGCTATAATCATTGTCACACAGCAGCTGCTAAACAAAGCAACTTTACAAACCAGTGAACAGTTTCACTACTACTAGCTCTTAACATATCCAATTGTAAAATAATCATCATACTTAGGTTCTCTGGAAGAATTATGAAATCTCTGAATGCCATTCAGTATTTAAATAAACATTCATTTAGAAAGACAGTACTCCATTTGTGAGAAACACGTGGCGTTAAGGCTAAAACAATGAACTTTCTTAGTAGGTCAGAAATGTAATGCACTGATTGAGCAGAACAGCAGCATCCATCCAGTTTTTCCATCAGAAGGAAACCACGACTGCTTTAGGTTTGAGAGTCCATAAGAGAAGAACAGACTACAAAGTTATTATAAAATCTTCAGGAATTTCTCCCTTAATTTTTGAGGAAAGATTTAGTAGGTTTTTTGCAGACACTTACATAAGATTTCTACTTTTTGCTTCTGACTGTTTTTAATAAGCACAAGAACTCTGCACTACCCTGATGGGCAGTGATCTAGTTGCATAAATTACCTTTCTAGTAACAAATAAGATTTATTTATCACTGACAGAGCTTTCACAGTCCAGGCTATAAATTAACTTTCACAGGAACTCAAAACAATTAATATTTCATGCCTTCTGCAAAGGATTCAAGAAGTACTCTTCTAATCTTGCCTTACTCCATGCAGCAATATGGCAACATATGTCTAAACTAAAAACACTGCCTCAGCACCCAAAAACATATACACTATATACAAGTCTTCCTTGGAGAAAAAAATGGAAGAAAGAATTCATTTTTCTAGAAAATACAATGCTGTCAGGCAGTAACAAATGATTACCGACTTCAAAATTAGTCAGAATGCTTATGACAAATTACACTAGGAAAAGGGTTACTTGTATTAAGAGTACAAACCAAGCAAGATGAGATGCCTCACTCAGCTGTTAAAATTTCAGGAATCATTTCCAGGTGAAGAGAGGTGTACCAGTCAAAAGCACAGTGATAAGAATACAGACAACACAGGGTTCAGCCTAGCACCCTAGGAATCAATCCCCTTTTATGTGATCTTTCATTTCTCCACTGCTTAAATAAATGTTACTGTTGAGAAAGTATAAAAAGCTGGGCAAGGAAATTATCATCTAAAACAAAAATAAATTGTTGGCACTTGTGAAGTATTTTCCCCACCCCCCCTGCCCTAATCTCAACGTATTTTCTATAGATGAATAAAAATCCTCATTGCTGTCTGACAGGGACACCAAGACACAGAGGGAAGTCACTAGGAAAGGCAGTGGCAGGGATGGCAGGTACAAACAAGTGCACAACCAAACAACATGGATTCCTGACTTCTGGGCTTACACCATCCAGAGTCCTCCCCACGGTTCAAAATCTGGTGAGTCATCACTGCAATACTGGATGGCTGTCTGAAATGTGGGAAACATGAAAAGAAGCAGAACACATGCAGCCCAAATGAAGGTAAGATAGAAGACCTCTGAGACAAAGATGAGTGGAAATAGAAAAGACAAAAGAAAGTGGAAGCAGGTGAAATGTGTGGCAAATATTCCAAGGGAGCATTATTTTCTCAATGCCAACAAACAGCAATACTATTTGAAGTAACATAGTTACAGTCATGCAGACATTTTTAAGAAGCAAGCCGTACAAGCAATCTCGTCTTTTCAGGCTCAGCTCAATACAAGACAAGCACTTCGCAGAGAATTTTTCAAGCGGTATTTTATTGCAAGTAACAATAGTTATAAAGCAGTTCCTGAAAAGGTGGTTTTCCCTGATGGGCAGAGTAGACTGTTTTGCTCAGGGAATACTACAGCATGAGGATGGGAAGCAGCAGAGGGGTTCAGTGGGTCTGCACTGCCCACTCTTTGCTTGGATCCCTCTCCTCTCCCAGAAGGGCAGATGGTGCAGGGCTGCCAGAAGGGTCCTGCTGAGAGGCACCAGAATAGGCTCAGCACTCCTCAGAAAGCCATCTCCTCGCTCTCTGGGATTTACTTCTGCAGCTGGGGAGATGCTGCACCTTTTTCAGTGTCATTCCTTTGGTCACTGCACCTTTCCCCACCATCTCCTCCTGTCCATGTCTCCTAATATTCTCAACACATGCCTGACAGACAGCATGCCCTGCCAGACTCCCAGATCAGCTCAACTGTTTGGCATCTTTATGAGTAAGCTGTGCAAAACAGGGAGAGAAGGTTTGCTGGTGGCAAGGAGACTTATCCACGCAGGGAGATGAGGAGTTAATAGCAAAGTGCAGAAGACAAATGGCCAACTTTAATTCATGTCACCAAACACAGAAGAGTCCAATAAAAAGCCTCAGACAGACTAAAAATCCCAAGGGACAGTTCATTTTCTCCTCATCACCCATATTTCCCCAGCAACACACAAGAGTGTGTTCTTTCCTTTTCAAGAAAAAAAAATACATTAAAAATGACAGAGAAGGTCTCCTCCCATGAGAGACAGTTTTTGAGCTGCCATATTTCTCATCCTGTCTGGACACAGGGAAGAAAAAGGGCAAACCCTGGAAATAAGCAGTAGGCTACCTCATCCAGAAATAATACAAACATCCAAAGACTTACACTGTAGGAGTGTACTGGGTCTGGCTGAGCTGGAGTTAATGTTTCCCACAGCAACCCTCACGGTGCTGTGTGATGCACTGGTAGCTAGAAAGGTGTTGATAACACACCAGTGTTTTGGCTACTGCTGAGCAGTGCTCCTACAACATTAAGGCTGTGTCTCCAACATCCCCCCTCCTCCCAGTAGGCTGGTGGTGGGCACAATCTTGGGAGGGGGCATAACCAAGACAGCTGACTCGACCTGACCAAAGGGATATCCCATACACATGACACCTCCTCAGAACAACATCTAAGAGAAAGAAGGGGGTGAGGGGAGGGCATTTGTTACTATGACCTTTGTTTTCTGGAGCAACTGCTATGCATAGTGATGCTGTACTTCCCAGGGAGTGGCTGGACACCACGTGCCAGTGGGAAGTAGAGAATAAATATTTTATTTTTCTTTTCTTCTGCATGCAGCCTTTGCTTTTCCTTTAGTAAATTGTATCTATCCTGATTCACAAGGGTTATTCCATCACATTTTCTCCCCCTACTGGCCTTGTCCTGTTGAGAGGAGTGATAGAGCAGCTTGGTGGCCACCTGGTGTCCAAACAAGACCAACCTGCTACGAAGAGAGAAAGTAGTCAGTTCAAAGAATGGTGACCTTTTAAAGACTAGGATTTGTCTGAATTTTATGCAGATCTTACTTCAGCCACAGTGGTAAACAGACGATTCATCCACAGTTCCCTAAAGATATCTCCCCCATTAGCTAACTGTTAGAAGAAATTAAAGGTTTTCTTCCTAAGCAGTAAATGAAGTAGAGCACCCCTGCAGTTAGGGCACATCTAATGAAGAGAACCCAGACGTGATGGCCATCAATGCAGTACAAGGATGATGTGAAGGTTACAGAATCACAGAATATGCTGAGTTGGAAGGGACCCACAAGAATCATTGAGTCCAACTCTTGGCTCTGCCCAGGATCATCCCCAAGAGTCAGGTTGGTTTAGGCAAAAAAAAAAGGAAGCTATTCACAGAGGCTTACCCTTCCAAATGGAGACTGCAACATGTGATCTACACACACCCCTGCGTATATCACGGGAGCATTTACATGGGAACATCCTGCTTAGCAAGACAAAGGGCACTTATGATTGATTCCTTCAATAAGCCAACAAGTAGCAAATCACATCTCTCTCTCCCTTCACCCCCACTCCAGGTAAGAGCACCAAAACAAACACAGCAAACCTTACACTAACTTCTAACTTGTTCTGACTGGGTAATCTCACAAAGTTTTTAAGGAAAAGTCCATTTTCCCAGCCTCAAAAACATGACTCAAACTGAAGGAACTAAACTAAAACCACATTTTATGTTGCTTATTAATGTGACCCCTCTTAAAGCTCAAGTTCTGCAGAGAAGTACTGCAACACAGCAGGGATGTTACCTCACTGGAGGACTTCCCCCCACACACACAGCACAGCACAGCACAGTGTTTGCAGTGGCTCCAGTGATATCCTGTTTCACACCATGAACAAAAGAAAAGGGAATTTTAAAAAACCCACCTGATTTCATTCATTGCCTTACTGGGAAAACGACGGAAGGCCAACTATGCAACCTTTAAAAATGATTCACTGCATCTTCTATTAAAAAATCTTTTCTTCACAAATGGATACACACTGACTATTCAAATCAATTTGAAAGAAAAAGCCAGCTATAACAAAACCCATGATGGAATTTATATTGATGTAAAGAATTTAAGAGTTTTAAAATAATTTATTGTTTAATCATTAGGGTGTGGGTGGCTCAAGTCCATTCATATCTTGGCAAAAGCACAAAGAGTTACAATTTTTTTTTGTATTCCACACCAGCTGGATGGCTCATGCACTATTTCACCATAATTTTATACTGGTATGTACTGGTGCTGCCCCAGAAAAGGGTGTTTCTACCTTCTCCCTTTCCTCAGCCATTCATTCCTGGCTCTGTTCCCACACCTACCTATGCACACACGTTGTTAGCACATGGAGAAAGACTCAAGTGGATGAACTGAGCCCATACAACAGTTTTGCCTGCACCAGTCCCCCTGTTGAGGTTACAACACAGAGCATTGTCCTGGCATGAAAATGCAGCCAGGCTATGGAATGAGATTGGTAAGAGGTGAGACTACTGGGATCACCTTTTCCCACAGGTAGCCCTGACTATGCTAACTGACTAAATTATGAAACTACAACATTTTATGAAATGTAAGTCTTAGTGTGGAATATTACAGCAAAGCAAGAGAGGCTGGTTTAAAAAAAATAGAACTATAGGAATTCTTGTTTGAAAAAGCAAGCAAGAAAAAAAAGACTAGTTTTGCTACCTTAAATAATTCATTTAAAGTTTTTTTTTTAATAAATATACCCTCAGACTTCAAAGGTCTGGTTTATACAGCAAAAAGTATTTGAAATAGCAGTAGTAATAAATATGAAAATTGTCCTTTTTAGTAAGACAATACTATTTCAGCTTCTGTCAATACATCTATAGATTTATAGAACAGAAATATATGTTTTTCTTCCCATACTAGTGCATATACAGATTACAAGCTTCAAAGCCACAACAAAAATGAGGGAAGGAATTCTTTAGTAGTATTTACAGACACTAAGTTAAACATGGCAACATAAATAAATATTTCAAAATAAAGAAAATATAGCTAAACAAGCATATCATTTGCTAAGAGGAATGAGAGTAATCCACATGAGTATTTTGAAGTAATTTCAATGTCTATAGCAGTTCTAAGTGTTAAGAATTAAAAGAACTATACCAAAACCTATTCAAATCACTGCAGAAAAGGCCCTTTGTCACTTCCTCTAAACAATAAAGTTTTTGCTCACTTCAGCAGTGGTGGAGAGACACTAGTTAGATTAAAAAATGCAAAACTACAATATTCAACATATGTTTTTTTCCAGAAGAAGTCACAGTAGTTTAAGCTTTGTACAATAGAAGCAGTGCTTCCCCTCTTGTTAAATGACAATATCCTCAAGTTCAAGAAAAGAGTAAATTCTAATTAACAGAATATTATACTACACTTAATTATAATGTAACTACCCCTATTGTCAAATGGTGTATTCCAGTATCATAAGAGCAGCTTTTAGAGAAGTGAAAACGTTCCATTTTTAACAGTTTCACAAAATTCAATGTTATGGGGATTGCTTTGTTTTCAGCAATGTTTCTTGGTATCAGAAGAAAAACACAGGAATGAACATTGAGTGTGAGAAATAAAATTCAGCTGTCCAACTGAAATCCAGCCAGTTCTTTTTTTTAAGGCACCTTGGTGGAGCATTCTTAAATGTAGTTGCTATGCCTGAAGGGTTTGAATACTTCCCCTACAGTTTCAAAGCTTGGAAATCCCCTTCAAACCCTTCTAAACAGGAAGGCTTTTCTCAGTATTGTGTATGGTATCTCAATGTAGTCTGGATTGCTCCATGTTTGTTTGTATGGCCTGTTATAAACAGGCCATACAAAACAATGTTTGCCCTGTTACATGCCTCTCTGAGTTTACAAATAATCCCAGAGTCAGGAACTCCTGCGGCTGTAGCCTTCAGAGACACAGCCATGGACAGGAAGGTGCTTGCGGGCACCCTGGCTGCGATGTGTGCAGTGCTGCCCATTCACAGCCTCTGTCCACAGCGGGCACTGCTGGCACAGGACTCAGCTAACACACATGGGAATAATGCAGAGGAGGTAACTGGCACACGTATCCTGGGCTGTGGCACATACTGTGCACACAGTATCAGCTGTTTGCTTGGAAGCGCTTTTCTCCTCGAAGCCCCTGATCTTCTAAGGAGACACAGTAGCCTAACTGAATTAACTAGCCTTCCTTTTCTTCCTCAGCTCAAGCAAAGCCATGACATCCAGGTGCAAGACGGACAGCCATAATCACCCAGGGATCTCAGGGCAAGTAAGAGTAGCTCACCTTGGAAACAGCTAAAGTGCAGGCAATTTAGTTGACTTTGACTACAAGTTGAGAATCAACAAAACAGGTAGAAGAATAAGATCACAGTGGAAGTTGGGAGTGAAGGCACCACCAGATGGTATTAGAGCAGATTGTGTCAGACAGAGGCTTCTTAAACACTGGAGTACATAGAGGCTTTGGAAGTAATTAATTACTCCATTAAGAACAGGACTGACATGTACCCAAAGCCCCCTTTGGGTCACTTAGGCCTTTGGGGTAAATCATGCAGTTGGAAGCAGAACCAAAGCTTTACAGAAAGAAGAAAGTATCAATCTAAAAGGTTAAAAGTTAGAACTTTATCTTCAAGGTTCCTTGGAAAAAGTACCGCCTCATTCAGTTGCAAAAAGAACACTGAGATGAATGGCCTACTTCCTCTTTGTCCTCTCCTTATGTTCTAGAAAAACATGTAAAATCCCTGCTTAGTCCAGATCTAGTGTGAGAATTCACATGCCCACAAACCCATCTCTTCCTGCCTTCTTGACAGCACATACACGTCTCCCATGAGCTTCCTTCCCTGACAACAGTCCTTTCAGGCTTGTCAGAGGTTATGTAAGAGCCACAAAGGGAATGAAATTACAGCATTTGCGTAAACTCCCAGCAGCAGCTGCGACATGAAAGTCATCACAGCAAAAGTTGATTCTGCCTCTCAGCATACCAATTATATCCTCTCAGGCTCAATGGCATAGTTCCCAATTAAATGCAGCCAGAGTAAACAAGCATCTGACTGAAAATATCACGTAGAAATTTGGTACAAAAAGGTGACGGTCTTATTGTATCTGTTTTCTTTCTATGGCAGCTTGCAAGGTTACAGCTCGCTGTATGAGATCATCATATGACATCCTAATAGACCTTCCAGAAGCTATGCATAAGGATCTGGATTTATGCCTATTTTTAATGTGCAACATTTCCTTAATGTTGCACATTAATCACAGATAATCATAGTTCATGCAAGCCATCTTTTCAACATATTTGTAAATAGTGTTCACTACCACTCTGATGTACAAACCTACGTTGTTTGATTTTCCTTCCTAAAACTGATTACAAAAAAGATTTTTTTTTTAATCACAGCACAACAGACTACTTTTGAGGGGTCCTCAACAAACCAAGTCTTTGCTCCTAATTTTCTACTCTGATCACATTTACTTTTAAGTGATGGAAAAAAAATAAAGCAACAATGCTGTTGCAAAAGTAAGACAGAAGTCTATTCCTCAGTGAAGAAAAAAAGAGATTCCAAATGTATTGTGTTGCCCTGATTTTTGCTAAAGCCTTCTGTTTTTAACCTTGGAGTCAGATTCTTTCACACAGATTCATGTAAATAATAGCCAGTGTTTACTTAACGGTATTTTCTGTTTTTCATTCCTTTTGTGATAAGAGAACTTTGATGAGCACCTTTCTTCTCCAGTGGGATTGAGAAGGAAGTGACATGCTCTCCAATCCCTTGTGGAGTTGGGACGTGTATATGAATGTGAGATTGTCAATAATAAACATTCACTCCCTCCTTTCTGCTGAACCTGGCAGGTGTAAGAGCGTCTTTATTGTGTCTTCCCAGACACAGTACTGCATATTCAATTTGAAACAATGTTGGAAAAAAAAATATTTAGAGCTCAAAACAACTCGAACTATTTCCCTGATTAATCATTTCATTGCAAGAAACACAGATGCACTAAAGAAAACTAGTTGCACTAGAGAAAACTAGTTAGGAGAAAAGAAGGAATACAAAGCTAAAGTTTCCTATTTGAATTATGGCTACTATAAAAAAAAAGTGACTGACTGGAAAATTAAATCCCCCCCACCTTCTCAGATATATTTGCTCACATCCTTATTTCAGCCTCATCACCTAGTTCCCCTCTGGAAGCCCCTGGCTGCAGAAGAAGTCACATAGTCTGACATACCTAAAATGGGCAGCATATTTTCATCACCACGTCTGCTTTCACAGCACAAAGACAACTAAAAAGTCCCAAATTTATTTCTGGAAACATCTGATACATCATGGCACTGTTTTGCCACTACCCCACATCCATGCTCAAAATTCACTGAGGAAGCAGGCTTTAAGCTGTACAAACAACAGTGAACTCACCAAGTTCATCTCCATTCCGGGACTGCCTGCTGATACAGAACTGGAACAAGATCAGCTTGAAACTAGCAAGTAGGTGGCCCCAGAGTGATAAATGATGGAATTTCAGCTATCACACAGACTAACAGAATCTACTGACATCAAAATTTAATATAGTGTATGGAGTGTTTGTTTCATTAGATTGTATTCATTTAATCAATCAGGTTCTCACATAGGGGGAACATAATTTCTACTACTGTTCACATTGTGTGTGACGGTCCTGTTACCCAGAACTCTCTTCCTAAAACTCCCCGCCTTCAACTGGTACTGCCAAACTAGCCCTGTACTTGACACATTTTAAATTTTCAAACCATACAGCATTTGAAAAAACATAGCCTTTTGTTTATTTTATGATACTATAGAACACCAGTACTGATTAAATACTTAAAATTACTGCTACATTTTTAAGGATAATTTTATTCTCCTGTAAATTAACAGCTAGATCAGATCAAAAGTCATGAATTGAAAATAAATTCTGTGTGGAAATTAGATGTCTGCACAATAGGCTACATGTATTACGAACACCCCAAGACTGTTTCAAGTTTCTGTAACTGATAAACACGTTTAACGTCTGTGCCTGCAGAAAGCCTGAAGAATTAAACTTGGTGTCCTCTTCCATACTTTCAAAGCTGGTGAAGAACTGAGGTGCCAGCTGCAGCAAACCCCCAGTCAATACTCAAATACAAAGCAAACCTGCCCCGAGATGTGGTGTGGGCTCCATCTAGTGGGGCTCAGCTTTGTTCCTTATCACTACCACCAAATCTGTTATCTCCACACAAAATGTGTCAGAAATAGAATCATAGAATCATTAGGGTTGGAAAAAAGCACCAAAATAATCGAGTCCAACCTGTGACTGATCACAACCTTGTCAACCATGCCATAGCACTAAGTGGCCCATCCAGTTGTTTCCTGAACATCTCCAGGGACAGTGACTCTACCACCCCCCTGGGCAACCCATTACATGTTTTACTACCCTTTCAGTCAAGGAATTCTTCCTCATGTCCAACTTCAACCTCCCCTGGCACAGCTTGATGTTATGTCCTCTTGCCCTGTTGCCACTTGCGTGGGAGAAGAGACTGACCTCCACCTGGCTGCAGCCTCCTTTCAGATACTTGTAGAGACCAGTAAGGTCTCCCTGAGTCTCCTTTCCTCCAGGCTGAACAACCCCAACTCCCTCAGCCACTCCTCATATGACTCACTCTCCAGACCCTTCATCAGCTCTGTTGTCCTTCTCTGGACATGCTCCAGCATCTCAATGTCCTCCTTACAGTGAGGGACCCAGAACTGGATGCGGGATTAGAGATATGGCCTCAGCAGTGCTGAGCACAGGGGGACAATCACTGCCCTGGTCCTGCTGGCCACACTATTTCTGATACAGGCCAGGATGCCACTGGCCTTCTTGGCCACCTGGGCACGCCCTGGATCATGTCCAGCTGCTGTCAAGCAGCACTCCCAGGTCCTCTTCCACTGGGCAGCTTTCCAGCCACTCTGTCCCCAGCCTATAGCACTGCCTGGGGTTGTTGTGACAGAAGTCCAGGATCTGGCATTTTGCCTTGTTGAACCTCATAGGGCTGGCCTTGACCCACTGATCCAGTCTATCCAGATCCATCTGCAGAGCCTTGCTACCCTCCAGCTCAGAAACACTCCCACCCAGCTTGGTGTTGTCTGCAAACTTGCAGAGGGTGCACTCAATCCCCTACATCCAGATCATCAGCAAAGGCATTAAACAGAACTGGCCCTAACACTGAGCCCTGGGGAACCCCACTGGTCACAGGCTGCCAACTGGATGTAGCTCCTTTCACCACNCACTCTGTCCCCAGCCTATAGCACTGCCTGGGGTTGTTGTGACAGAAGTCCAGGATCTGGCATTTTGCCTTGTTGAACCTCATAGGGCTGGCCTTGACCCACTGATCCAGACTATCCAGATCCATCTGCAGAGCCTTGCTACCCTCCAGCTCAGAAACACTCCCACCCAGCTTGGTGTTGTCTGCAAACTTGCAGAGGGTGCACTCGATCCCCTACATCCAGATCATCAGCAAAGGCATTAAACAGAACTGGCCCTAACACTGAGCCCTGGGGAACCCCACTGGTCACAGGCTGCCAACTGGATGTAGCTCCTTTCACCACCACTCTCTGGGCCCGGCCACCCAGCCAGTTTTTCACCCAGTGGAGAGCATACCTGCCCAAGACATGGGCTACCACCTTCCCTGGGAGAATGCTGTGGGAGGCAACGTCAAAAACTTTACTGAAATCATAGAACTGCAACATACTATAGTGTCTGGAAATTGTGCCCTCTCATAAGTTTACCATGACCTTTGAAAAGCTTGATACTTCTAATGTATATGGTAATTATAAATATGAAAGTGAATCTTTAAAACTGACGAGTAGTTGATTGGTTGGTGGGTTGTGAAAGGTGACAGAACAAAACTATAACTGGTTGTTTTACTTTTTTGCAAGTTCAAAATACTAGATATCTTATTTTGTTCTAATTGCTGGGGTTTTTTCCGTATTTAAAATTTAGCTTTTGGAGGATTAAAACATTTTAATTTTTAATGTAAACATTTTATTTATTCCAGCATTCATTAATAGCTGGCTGAAAATATAAGAACAAATAAAATACAAAAGATGTTGAGATTTAGACTCAAAATATAAACACAACTGAAAAAGACACATAGGATACTTCATGGCATATCTAATGGCCCGTCAATGTTTAAAACAAAGAAAAAAATTTGTGGTGTTTCCCAAGTGTCTGAACATTACTTGTATATTACCCTTCCAGCCAATGAACCTGGTAGCGTGCGAGACCTACCTGTGGACTTGTTTTTCTGAAAGTGTCAGTTCCATGTATCACATCCCTTATTATTTTCTCGCTGAGATTACTGTACTCCTCTTCGGTGAGGTTACTGTCCTCCAGCTGATGGTTGCAAACTGGGCATTGTCCACTGCAATAACAGTGAAACAAGAAAATAAAAGGAAAAAGGTTTTTAAACAAGAAACTCCTTAAATATTACTAACTTATCAAGTGTCTGTATACAAGCACAATTCTTTACAAGAACCCCAACAGAGCACAATCAACAGAAAATCACTTGTACTCTTTCTGTGATGCATCCAAAACCTACTAAAGTCACTAGAGTTATTTTTATGTGATTTAGTGGGATCAGCATCAATAATTTAATTCTAGTGACATCTGAAGATTTAGCAGTAAAACTCTTCAGGAGAGCATAGGGGAAAGCAGAATATTTAATTCATCAGCATTTATTTAAGCCTTGAGAGATAGGAGTTCAATCCTCAGCATTACCACGAATTCCCACATCTCAAACATTTGGAAGTTTCCGTAATAGGCATGAAAGTCCTTATGGATACACAGAGCCCTGATCTCAATGTGGGAAGGTGATGCTGTTGCACTGGCCTGAATAGAACATATGAAACAGCTGTAGACATGTTAATTGAAGCTAGCAGGTACACCACAGAGCCTTGGTCTAGCTATTAATCCATTCCAAAATGTTACAACAAGAAAATGCACCAGTGAAATGCTCCACTGTTGTGCCAATGACTGCTCCTAACAAAAAATGCCAAGCTTTATGTGCCTGGTTTATCACGGTTTAGAATAACCAAACCTGCTACAGGTATAGGAATAAGCCTGCCCAAAAGAATAAGGAAAAAAAAGGAAAAAAAAAAAAAAGGAAAGCAAGAAAAGGTAACATAAATCTGTTGTATGGTTGGAAAAGCAAATAGTCAGCAATACTGACTTATATGTGCCACTTGTCTTTCACTACCAGACTTCCTCTTAATTCTAGGCTGTTTGTTCAGATCTCTCCAAGGTGGTCAGAGTGAACAGACTGAGAGCAAAATGTGACTAAGACAGAAATACTCTTTGCTCTGAAAGCCCTCAGGAATATTAAGTCACACTGGCACATCTATACGATGCCAAATAACACCAGGGACTTTCTAATATGTGGCTGACTGCACCCAAACAGAAAGCAGCTTTACATTGCTATCTCCTGACAAACTGCTTGCTTATTGCTAAAAAACTTCCATTCCTGCTCTGTAGCACAGGCTGAGTCTCACATGGATCTAGAAATGCAGACTGCTGGAGATGAAAAAGCTCTGCAGGTACAGTCAACCAATGCCACCAATTGGTCTTCATTTCCCAGAGCCACGAACACTTCCATGAGGCACAGCTGTGTCAGGGACTGTGTGACTGCAGGCAGCACTGGCACAGTTTCCTCATCATTTACATCATCCACTTCTCAGTATTCTTTGTTTCCCTGTTGCATGGCCAGCAGCTATAGTAGCAACCGTAGTCTGCAAATCCCAAATCATACATTTTTTTTGTCTCTGATATGTGCAAGAACTCTCCACTGATTAATCCATGCATGTTTTTTAACACTAGAATATCAAAGAGATTGAAAATCCACCATAAAAAAAAAAAGATCACAGAATAGAACAATAGGGGATGTGCAAAAACAGTCCTCAGACTCTTTAGTTTCCTTAAGAAGAGTGCTGGCATGTCACAGCAGATCCTGAAAAATTTTCCAGAACAGCACGAGTGAGGTAACATTACAGACAACACTCAGATCCATGCCAGCCAAGAGGCACAACTGTATATCTCACCAACATAGTGCTGCTACACCTTACCAGCACTGGGAAAAGGCCACAATTGAGGAGTTTTATAACTCTCAAAAACAAAAATAGTCAACAAATTTCAAGGTTGGTTTGTAGAGGGTTCAAGCCTCTGGCTATCACTGTTTAAAGAAACTAGGAGCTCAGTGCTAGAGGAAGAAGAAAACATCCTGCATATGAGCATCTCAGATATAACTGTCAGTATTTATACAAAAGCAGAATAACCTACGAATAAGCCTATTAACTTGTCAAAGTCAGTTTAGGAAAAAGTAGTTTTTAACTATGGATTTTTTAACTCAAGACTCATGTTTTAAGACATCAGTTATGCTGACTGCAGAGATGAGTCTAGTACCAATCACTGCATGAGTTTCAGAGATATATTAAGGGCTTTGTCTTTTATAATTAGGACCAAAAAGAAAAACCAAACCCACATAAAAACACCAGCAAAAACAAGGAACTCTTTTTTGTCTTATCTGTCAGCATCCGTTTTATTTAAACAAAACAAAGCTCTTATATTATTCTTATTTTCTTGAAACCACTTTAATTTTATTCAAATACTTCTCCAAATAGGCTACCTCAAACCTGTTTAGTTCAAAATAAAGTGTTCTTGTATTTCTAACAACATAACTACTATGTAACTACTTCTCACCACTTTGTTCACAGATTCTTAATCCATGGTAAAATGTGAGGTGATCTAAGTTAGTTTAGCTTTCAGTCTTCAGCTGTTTACAGACAGTAAGAAAACAGACCTAGCTCTTAGTCAAGACAATTGACGTTAGAATTTTGAAACTCTTAAAGGCTGGAAAGGTTGTCTAATATATGATTTATTACTATAACAGAGTACAGTATCACACACATTCATACATAATAATAATCTATTTTATAGCAAGCAATTCTTAAAAGAGTGAGTTATGCTGTTGTTTCAAGGGCCTCAAAAGCTGCGGACTCTACATGAGCTTTTACTTCAGAGTATGCAACATAGAGCATTTTTATAAACCACCTAAAAACCCCATAATCCATTGGAGACATTCTCATAATTAATAAACTTATAGCTGCCAAATTGCTACAAAACCATAGAACAAGGTTTCAAATAGAATAGCATTTAAAATAGCAATTTACAGACATTAAGAAAACTGCACTGTAATAGAAACACACATCCAAGCTATGCCTGTGAAAACCTAAGAACCACTTTGTCTTCACTGATAATCAGATAGGAAGGGAGAAACCTTCTATCTGAACAAATTACCTGCAGTGTGCAAACAGTACCAGTTTTCAAGAAGATAACACTTTACACACCAAAGCTGCTCTGCTATATATCATGTTAAGTATCATGTTAAACAACAGTATTATAAACGCAACAAAAAATAAAGTCTTTAACTCCTAAATAGTAGACACAGTAAAACTTCTTTATTTAAAAGCTCTTATATTTTGCTGTGTTTTTCCATCCTGGCTCTGCTTAGCATAACTCTTTCCCAAATGTGCATGTTGGGTCTTGTTTAATATACAAGAATGAGCTGGAAACTGAAGCTTGTGAAATCATATGTCACAACAAAGGCTCATACCCTCAAGGATTAAAATATTGTTGTATATAAGGAAAGCTATTTTTTTTTTATTTTTGAAAGCAGAGTTCAAGATAGAATAATCAAGACACTACCTCATTTATTTATAAAATGTTGCATTTACCTGTCTTTAATGTTGGTCAGGTGTCCACTCCACTTCCCTCCTGGTATACTAACATGTACAGAGGGAAAAATAAATAAAAACATTAGATTCTTATTTAACAATATCTGAATTACATGTCAGAATAATTATATTTTGGTCAACATTTAGAAATAAAAAAACCAAACAATCATCTACCCTGCCCAGAAATTATACAAAGACCCATATTAGTTTAGTAACACCTGGAAATCTTATATAAAGGACCAGCATTTAACAACATGCAAAGAACTAACACGATCAACCTATACAGTTTATGTTGTCCCCAAATTTTAAGAATCATACAAACAATCAGGGTGCACTGACAACTTTTAAGTTACTGCCCTACACATTGATAAACCATGCCAATAATAGTTCCCACTGCCACATTTTCCATCCAAGAAGATTAACTTGTAAAATGGCTCTGTACCTCACATAAATCAAAGACAACAGTTAAAAAAAAAAATCACAGATGGGCTCACATACAACTTCAAGACAAATATGGAATGGGCTCAGGTGAACCCCATTGTGCATGCACAGTGTAACAAGTTGTAATTTGCAGAATCTGACAAAAACTTCTCATGACAACAAACCCTGTGACCTGCTAAATACTGTGCTAAAACAAAGAGCCTCCTATTAAGATTGTATAGAATACTAGGAGATGAACAAAGTCAATACGTTTAATCTTCACTTTACCTAGTGGAATTTGCTGCCTCTTTCCTTTAAAGAAAGAAACTATCTAACTTTCAGGAAAAATCCTCATACACCTGTCAATATTCCTTATGTACCACCCCAGAAAGAGATGAAGTCAGCTATTTTGGACAGGTATCACCCACCACGAATTCCTAATTTTTGTATCAAGGGGTAATATTTAACAGGTAAAAGAAAAGGTGAAATCAGTAATAATTTTAAACTTTCACAACAATTTGGGAGCAAAAACAAAATGCATATTTTCATGATAACATGTCTCTTGTGGAGAAGCCAAAAAACAAAATGAGACGTTGAGGAGTCTCAGAGCTGATCTGTGGGGTAATCTGAATCCCTCCTCCTCATGAACTGCACCTTGCTATTGAAACATTATTTACCTTTCAAACCATAGCTTTATACTCCGCATAAATGTTTTGTGAGGGTATATTTGGTTCTCTCTCAAATATAAGAGGATACCAAAGAGCTCTTTTTGTAATTCAGCATCTTTCATACCCCTGCTGAAGTCAAAAAACGACTGCAGGACATCCAAGGTTGGGACCACATCTTTAGCCAACATTTCATCATACAGTTCAAAGGCGAGTTTCATTTCTTGGTGACGGCTGGCCGCTTTGATACAAGATTCATAGCATGTCCGTGAGGGAATCATCATCTTTTTTACTTCTTCCAAAAGAGTCAAGGCCATTCTCCATTGATCTGATTTGCTCAGCCCCTTGATTAAAAGGTTGTAAGCTCCACTTTCTAAAATCTTAAATCTGACTTTCATTATATCATACACATCACGGATTTCTGAAACCTGTCCCTGCTGGACACACAGTGTCAGGTATTTGACCAACACGTTATATGCAATGTCACCATTACGCTTTGCCAGGTGGGTCAGCAAGGACTTGGCCACATCAATAGGGCTGTTGCACCTGATCATACTGTTCAGCATCACCTCTTCAAATATTTCAGGTGATTGGAAATTTTCCCTTAGTTTGTTCCATTCCTCAGCCTGCAAAGGTTTTTCTGGAGGTTGTACATTGCTAAACTTATGCCTTGACTGAACATGACTCATTGACCATTTCTTTGCAGCTCCAACAGAGGAAGAAAAGTGGAATTTCCCTTCAGGTATTTCTTTAGTCTCCTCATCCCATCCTTTTCCTTCTTTGCAATCAATTTCATATGTTTCCTTTATAGGTAAGGCACCAGTTTCTTTGGGGTCCACTGGTAATGCAGTGCTGGAAGACGTCATAAAACTGAAATAGTTAATTTTTTCCCTACTGGGAATGCTGAAAGAGGCAGCAAACAGTTGTCGGCATCTTGAAACAGGCCAGAACATGTGACATTTCCATAGCAAAGCCTGAAAACCCTGCTGACTAGTTTGACAAAAGAGTGCCATCACAAGACAAAATTATCTCACTATTAGCTCAGTGTATCTGATGAAGTTATAAAATGAAAAATACAGTTTGCATGGGGATGTTTAGTAATAAAAACCCAAGGGCTGTCAAGCTGTATAAGCTTCCATTTCAAAATGCTTGTTCTTTGAGTCCTTTTTGTCTCTTATGGACACAAAAAAAAGGTAAAATCTTTTGTCTCAAAGATTATTCTCTTAGACTGTGAGGACAATCAAAATGAGGGTATCTTTCTTTCTAGAGAAGATCTTTTGCGCATTATGATTCCTGTTTGTTGGTTACAGCAATGATGAGCGCTGTCTATGTTGTATGCAGAAAGGTAACGCTGATGCAGCTACGCAAAAAGCACAGGGTTTTTCTTCCTGCCTTTGTCCAAGTTAATTCAGGAGATTTCCTAAAAATAAAAACAACACCACGACATCATGACCTGCTCCGTGGTTTCCTGTGATATTTACATCTGCATGCTAGCAAACATGAAACTCAAGGTAACTCGACGATTTCAGGTGAGGAATTCCAATCCAGATCCTTCAGGCAGTCCCAGGACGGGGTTCCTACATTGCCTCCCTCACATTTTTCATCTGGTGACAAACTTCCGTTTAACTTGTTTCCCCAACCCCAAATCCTTGGTACCGCCGCTGCCGAAGAGGCAGAGCAACACCGCGGGCGGTAATTACACTGAAATCCCGCGTACACGTTAGGTTATCCAGGTAAATACCAAGAGGTCCGCAGACTGGTCCGCCTCACGGGGAGACCCCGCAGGGCCCCACGCTCCTGACTCGGTGCCCCGCGGGCCCGGTCCGGCCGTACCGCAGAACTCCCAGCCCTCGGGAAAGCTGCTCCCGCTGCGCTGCCCTACCCCCTCCCTCATCCTCTCTCTCCCTCATCCCCCCTCCCCTCCCTCATCCCCTTTCTCCCTCTCCCTCATCCCTCCGGGAGCTGCCCACCTGACGCTGCGCTCGGCGACCATGCGCGGCAGGCGCGTGCCGCACGGCAGGGCAGCCCAGCTTCCCATTGGCCCCGAAGCGCGTGGCGGGCCCGCCCCCGCGCGTGGAGCCAATCGCGTCTCACCGGGCGGGGCGACACGTGATCCGCGCGCCCCGTTAGAGGGGACGGGGTTGCTCCGCCATGTTGGGTGTGGCGGGAAGCTCCGAAGGGCGGAGGGACGTCACGGCGTCGCGCAAGCGCTGGACGGCGGCCGGCGCGTGCGGGGCTATGGACTGGGAGCGGAGACTGCGGGCCCGCCTGGCCGCGCGCCGCGCGCGTGAGTGCCCCGGGATCGGGAGCGGGCGGAGGAAGCGCCCCGGGGTGCCCGCAGCCACCGGCGGGGCGGGGGCAGGGCCGGCGGGGCGAGCGTCGGCCTCTCCGGTGCTGCCGTAGTTCGCCGTGTCTTGGCTGCCGCAGGGGCCCGGCGGGTCCTGCAGTCGCCCTCCTCAGAAACAAACTGCCATCTTTCAGGAGTCAGTGAGAGGGAGCGGTGAGGAGCTGTGAGGGCTGCGCTGCCCAGCACCTGCCCCTGCGGCAGCCTTGGCCGGGAGCGGTTTGTTGGCGGTGCGCGCACCCCGAGCAGGCGCAGGTGCGCAGCGACAGCCCCGAGCCGGCGCGGAGAGGCGATCTGAGGCTGCGGCTCGCACCTCGCAGCGCCTCAAACGGTGCTGCCGCTGGAGCAGGAGCGCTGCTGCTCTGTCAGGCATCCCCATGCAGCTGCTATGACTGCATACCTTGCAGTGAATCGGGTGTGTGCAGTCATTGAAAGAGGTGCTCTGTACATGCTCAAAATACTTACGTGACGTATTCTTATGTAATTTATGTGATTGGTCTGTACTCCACTCATTTCCACCTAATGTTTGTTACTAAACAGCACAACCGGATAAGCCTCAGTATTAACTCTATTTTTCAAGCCCCTCGTTACATTAGTACTCTGGAGTACAATGTTAACGTTCTTTTCTGTGTCAATCAGCCAAAAAGAGTGAACAAGAGCTAAAGGATGAAGAAATGGAATTGTTCACCAAATATTACATGGAATGGAAAGGAGGGAAAAAAAGTGACAGTATATCATACGCAAACATACCACGATTTTACTACAGGGTAGGTGAAGTATCCAGATAAACTTTCAACAAAAGGCTATTCTGTGTTATAAAGAAAGTTGTAGTCACTCATGAGGACCCTGCAGCTTCGGAAGCTAAAGTAGATTGAGTAATGTGGATTGTGTAGTGTAATTTTTTATTTTCTACAATTGGGAATTTCAACAGTTTTAAATAATTACTAAGAAACTTATCAAAGGCCATGAAATGGCTTGCTAATCAGGCTGCTTGGTAAAGATAGGAAGTCTTCTTTCTCTTTCAGAGGCACTTAATGTTCTAACTAAATTTTGACATCCCACTGTTACACATATTTATCTTCTGGTTCCTGTTTAGACACGATGGCATGCTGCCTCATGAAAATGGTAGGTCATTGGTTTTGCATACTAAAGATAAATTTGTTGCCTGCATCGTCCAGCAGAAATGCTTGGTCCGGCAACCTAGGTGTGAGATGAATCAGACTGGGATGGGAGCACATGTTGACATCTTGATACTGCTGATACTCGTTAACTTGAGCACTCAGCTGCTGTCAAACCTCTCATGGTCACGTATTCCTTAGGGTCTCATGTTTCTGCCAGTTAAGTGCTCAAGTACCTATGTTTCAGTAGATGGATACGTGTGCAACTCTCCAAGTTCTGGTGGCGCTATACAGTTTGGCACGTAAATATTGGCAGAATCTTCATGCTAGGTGTTCTTTCATCTTATTTGTTGGCCAGAACAAGTCTAGTAGACATTCACACTTTTGAGAGTCAGGCCTACCACAGAATAGAATGTGATGCTCTCTCCTGAGTAAAACACAACAGTAAATGTCTTTTATGTGTGAGCCCTCATATCTAGCGTGGGGAAGTGCTTACTGGATTGGTACCTCAGGTATGAGGTACTTAGAGCATCTCTCAGGTTAAAGATGTCCTGCTTTAAATAAATACTTCATTATTGAAATGGTTTGAGACAGTATACAAGTAATATCCCTTGTAGCAGAAGCAAGTCTGGTAGATTGTCTATTTTCTGTCATAAGTAAACAACTTCAGAGGTTATGACTCAAGACTACCTAAGACTGCCTGCTGTGTATGTAGTTTTTGAATGGTACCGCTGTGCAGAAAATTAAAATGCCACAATGTTTCCAGCTGCCAGCTGAAGATGAAGTCTTGCTTCAGAAATTAAGAGAAGAATCTAGAGCTGTCTTTCTGCAAAGAAAAAGTAGAGAACTGTTGGATAATGAAGAGCTGCAGGTAGGAAAATAACTTCTGTATGTCTTGTAATGGCTTCTGAATGAATTTAGATTCTTTCCTGTCTGCCCACAGAATCATGTGGTAAGATGCTTTGTATTTGGGCAGTACTAGGTAAAGCTGCAGTGCTGCACAGCCTTGGGCTGGTAATGCCAGTGTGAAGCTTCCTTGTTATGATGTATGTGAAGACTAAATTGGTGGCTTCTGGTTTTCCAGCACGTTACAGTGATTTCCGTGGTGGGCCCAGACAATGAAATATGTGCTGTTTATGTATCACTGAGGGACACTCCAAAGATGGTTAATTTTATTGCACTGTAAAGACAAAAGGGGTGTGACCCTAGAAATCCTAGTGAGGGGGAGAGAGTGTGCATGTGTTTAAGAGCATTTAGGGCCGTGGAAGTAGTGCATACTCACTTTTCTGGCTGAACTGGCTGTGTGTACTGATTAACTGAGAAAACCTTGCATCAAGCCCACATTTTTGCTGAGTTTCTTAAAACACTATCTCTTAAGTACATTGACATCTCTAAAGAGATATCTTCTTAACCAAATATAAATACCTTTTAAGAATCTGTGGTTTCTACTGGACAAACATCAGACATCACCAATGATTGGGGAAGAAGCAATGATCAATTATGAGAACTTCTTGAAAGTTGGTGAAAAAGCTGGACCAAAATGCAAGTAAGGCTTTCTTCTCTTGTATGTGCTCGTTTTGACTAAACCTAAGTGCTGCTCAGTTGCTAGAATAGGTGGGAACAGTTTAATGGTAAGAAAAAATCATATCCATGTAGTTACTGATAAACTGGTTGCTTGACAGCCTTGTAAAGATGTACTCTGCATCTCTGAGGTGACTTCTGAGAGAGGTGCATAAACAAGTGGTAGTGCATCCTTTTGAAGAAGAAATTTTTATCAGCATTAGCATTTTTATGATGTTAGTGGTCAGAAAAGAGCACATTATGTATTTGAACTGGAAATCATATCTCCAGTGATATTGCCCAACCTTCCCTAGTATCTTCTGATGCAGAATTTCCTACCAATGTTCTATGCACAGCATGCAGTGAATGGTTGACCTTCTCTGTGCTCCTGTTGGAGATGGCTGTTGTGCACATGGCTTTGTGATTGAGTTTTGGGCAGAAGCAGATTATTTGTCAGTACTGGCAGTTTCTTTTATAAGCCTATTGTTGTAGAAGATTGGAAGCTACCAAACATATTGTACTAAAGAGAAATCAAATTGAATAAAAGCTCTCAAAAGTTCTACATCAATGAAGAGTCTCATGAGCAGAAAAGGTAGCTGCGTTTTATTGACTTCACTATTGTTACTTGGTAGGATCCCACTTTGTGAGGGTAATGTAGCATATTAACACATTGTGTGTTAAGACACTATTTTACAGGATCTGTAAATTTCAGATACTGTAACTGGGTCTGTCAGTGCAGTGTAATCAGATGCATTGAAGTAGCTTTGTGTTTATGTTTTACAGGCAATTCTTTACAGCCAAGATCTTTGCTAAATTACTCCATAATGATCCTTATGGGAGAATATCTATCATGCAGTTTTTCAATTACGTCATGCGAAAAGGTTAGTGGGTGCTTCTTCTGCTTACAGAGAAGTTGTTTCATTTTAAGGCTATTTTCAGCTTTATTAGTTACTTGATGTTCCCTCTAACAGCAGTGAGATCTGCCCTTAACTGCAAATGCTGTTTTCCCTTGAGGCTTGGAATATTTTCTTGGTTACTAGAAGGTGTGAGTCCACCATACCTCTAAAATCCACCTCTCCCTGGCCACAGATATCCTTGATCTGTTTGTTATATATATTGTCATTCTGATTTCCTTTATTCACGCAATGTTGTGAAGCACAAAAACAAAGTTCCATGGCAGGTGTGATCCTAACCACTGTGATCAGGCAGATAGCTTTGTTTGCTGTTTGTCCTTCTTCAGAGTGGTGTTGTCTGTGTTTTCTAACTGACTGTGAAATACATCAGTACATTTCTGTGCTTGTCACTGTAGCCTTACCATATTTTCAGCTATTTTTTATTATAAGTAGCCACTTGGGCTGAAAAATGCCTTTTTTTTTTTTTTTTAATCTGTATTAGACGTTGTTTAAAACACTAGGCTGACTACCAGAAAGGAAGATTATCTTATTATCTTTTGCCCTGGCTACTGTGTTCTTAGATCTGCTGGAGCCTTCAGGAGAGGAGAAAGCCACCTTTTTCTGAGCAGCTCAGCCTGCTTAACTTAAAATCTTGTGGTGCGAGGGATGAGAAATGTGTTGAGCAGGAAACGGAATATGCAGGTGTGCACAGTATGCAAGAAATGAGTCATAGACCCATTTCCAACAACAAACCCAAAAGCTGCAGGATAGGAGACTTGTGGTAAAGTCTATTAAAATTGTACGCATTTCAAAAAGACCCAACCAGGTGGACGTAACAGAGGTTCTTTCAGAGCTTTTTTTCACCCAGAAGTTTTAAGTCCTGTGTATTTAGGATTATGCCTTTTTTCTAAACAAAGAAATAAAATAATAATAAAAAAAGACACCACCACCAAATCCTTTCATGTGTGATGCATTTACATCACAGTTGTGATGTGTGTGTGCATTTACATTTACAGTTTAAAGCTTTGTTGGCTTTAAACTTAAGCCAACAAAGAAACAGCCTCACTGTAAAACCTCTGCCTTCTGAGTGACCCTTAGCCCACCATGAGAAACACTTACTTTGAAGAATGAATGACTGTTACAAAGGACAGCTCATATTGTATAAGAGGACCTTTTGAATTGTTTCTTCGTAAAATGGGAGTTAAATTTAAGGTTGAGTATGTGCATAATGGTTTTTATGCCTAGGCTGTACTCCATCACTGATACAGTGCTTTAACAATGACCTCAAGCACATTGTCCGATAGATTGTCCAATTAATGTGCCTTCTCATTACAAAAATAGATGCTTGTGCAATTCTAATTCTCCTCTTGTAGCTCAGAAGTGAGGGCAGGACCTTTGGCTGTAGCTGCAGTGTCTGGTGCTATACAAGGGGTTGTAGCAATCTATGCGTATATGACATTGTACAGCTGTTTAATGCAGTGAAAATGCACTGCTACACATTTCTAAGTCAGTGAGAGAGAATAAATCCATGTGATTCTGTATAGCCAACTGTGTGTACTTGCAGCCTGGGAAGCCTGGGCTGCGTCAGAAGAAGTGTGGCCAGCAGGTCAAGGGAGATGATTCTACCCCTCTGCTCTGAAACTTGTGAGACCCCCCCTGGAATCAGCACAGGAAAGATGTGAGCCTCTCCTATGACCGCAGGCTGAGAGAGTTGGGGTTGTCCAGCCTGGAGAAGGCCCTGGGGGAGCCCTCATTGTGGACTTCCAGTACTTAAAGGGAGCATATAAATGGAGGGAGAGTGACTTCTTGCACAGGCAGATAGTGATAGGACAAGGAGAAACAGTTTTATATTGAAGAGGAGACATTTAGAGTAGATGCTAGGAAGAAATACTTTACTCAGACGGTGGTGAGGCACTGAAACAGGTTGTCCAGAGGGGTTGTGGATGCACCATCCCTGGAAGTGTTCAAGGCCAGGTTGGATGGGGCTTTGAGCAATCTGATCTAGTGGGTGGCATCCCTGCCTATGGTGAGGGGAGGTTGGAACTACATGATCTTTAAGGGTGCTTCTAATCCTAGCCATTCTATGGTTCTGTGATACAGCGAATAAAATGTAGTTTCTGCTCAGCCGTTTTTCACTTCTAGCTATTATAGGGGAGTCTTGGCAACGGTGCATATTTATATTACATCTGGTATATATTTATAAAGTATATATTGATAGTATATTGCCAGTGACTCTTACAAATTCAGAGACTGAAACAGTGTTTCTAAGCAGTGCATGACATGGCTTTGCTTAAAGCTCAGAAAGATGGGAAGAGGCACTTAAAAGCCAACTGTGCCTTGTGGCCTCTCGAGTAACTTCAAATTTTGGCAAGAACTCAAAAGCCCCATAGGTTTCTTGAACTGTAATTCTGTTTTCTGTTTCACAGTATGGCTTCATCAGACAAGAATAGGTCTCAGTTTATATGATGTGGCAGGACAAGGCTACCTCAGAGAATCAGTAAGTAAATTCTTGATTAACTTAGTCTCTCTTTAATCAAATGGCAGAGCATCAGAAAGATCCCAATTTTTTTCTAGTCTTGTCTTGTAAAAGCTTATATCATAACATAGATTTGAGGTGGGCACATTTGTTTGGATAAATTGGAATTCATGTATTCAAGAGATTTGGTGGTGAGAGTGGTGCTAGCCTTTCAAATTTATGGGTAATTTTCTGAAAAAAGGATTGTTTCTACAAAAATTTCATGTCATTAGCACTTTACTAAATTTAGTAGGATATGGTAAGAATCACAAATTATTCTTCAGTGAATTATTCTCCTATTCTAATAGGAGGTAATAAAATAAATAAAAATGTCCTAGTTACCACTCAACTTAAAGAAAAAAGATTTGTTAAAGAGTATTCAGCAGTGGGATAATCCAGTCAGGAGTTATGCATTGATATTTGAAAAAGGTACAGTTGAATGCATTTATACTTACATATAAATATCATGCACTTTGTTAAATTCTGGTTTATTAATAGTGTATTTCAGCCTAGAATCACATGTGCATGTATATGATCTGGGATTTCTTGCGCAGAGACAGAAGCTTTTTTACCTGCTTTTGTGCTCTTTTCTGCATTGTTTCAGGACTGTTTATTTTTAAGAAAATACACTTGAAAGCCAGGGAGGAATATAACAAAGACGCAATAATAGTGATGTTTAATGCTTGTCTTCTTTTCTTTCTTAATTCTGCAGGATTTAGAAAACTATATTTTGGAACTCATCCCTACTTTGCCACAACTGGATGGCTTAGAAAAATCTTTTTATTCCTTCTATGTCTGCACAGCAGTTAGAAAGTTCTTCTTCTTTCTGGATCCTCTAAGAACAGGTAGGTCTCTTAAAATGTTTCCACTGAAGATACTTGTGTTTTCAAAGTAATGTGTAGTTGTCCTTGTAGGCTTTTGTTCAGCACTGAAGGTTCATCTTCACTGAATACCACAACTCTTTATTGTGGGTTTAATAATCTACTTTTACGGCTAATGAATTTCTGTGACATACCCATCAGATGAGGTACTATAGATTTCTCTCATAGACACTGACAAATAAGATATTATTTCATCATAATGAGCCATTAGCAGTAGCTAATTTTAGAAGTGTTTAGGGTGAATAGAAAACCCAGCAACCAACAACACAACTGCTTGTCAGAACATCCGCAGAGCTGTGGAAATGGTCAGGAATGGTTACAGTGATATGCTTTTCCTGTGATTAAATCTGTGTGCACCATGTAGACCCACTAGAAAAGGTCTGCAGTTAGATATGATAATCCTTGTTAGAGGTGTAGCTCCCTCGATTTAAATCACAAACTGCATGTGTTTTCAAGGTCCAGCTGTGCCCCTTGTAAAGGTCAGAATTGTGTGGGCAGCAGCCTCTGACAGGTTATTACAAACGTGTGGAGGGGGTGTGTGGAAGTTACAATGCTATTATTTTGCACAGCTGTGAGCACAGTGTCTGTGCACCAGTCAGAGCTGCACCAGCAGAAGTGTGTTCTGCTGCCTTAGCTTTGTGTCATGTCTGTAGTTTTGAAGATGTAAGAATATCATGTCACTGAGGAGGCTATTATTTCATCAAATATTTTAAGCATGCTTTCTTTGCATTTTTTATTTTACATTTTGAGTTGACGTTGAACACTCACATTTATTTTAGTCTAGTTTTCTGGCTTTTAAGGCTTCAGGATAACTTCTGCCAATATCTGGCTAGTTTTGTCCAGTCATTTTAAAAGGAATTTTATTTTATCTTATCTCTGAAGTTAAAACCTTATCCATGATGTTAGAAGTGGAGGTTTTTTAGCTTTGGTTTTTTAAAAAAGCATTTTTTTCTGCTCCAAATACTTCTTTCTTAAGTAGAACCACCTAAATGAGAATAGTCAAGTGGATATGTTGGCTAAGCAACTGTTAAAATGTATTTTCCTTTTCTTGCTGCAGGGAAGATAAAGATACAGGATATTTTAGCTTGCAGCTTCCTGGATGATTTACTGGAGGTAAAGGTCTCTAACATATACTGTTGTATTTTAATTTACTCTTTCTGAATTCTAACTTTATGTTTCACTTAGTTAAGGGATGAAGAACTTTCTAAAGAAAGTCAGGAAACAAATTGGTTTTCTGCTCCTTCTGCATTAAGAGTTTATGGTAGGTTCCTTTATATGTCAACACTTCTCTGTCTTGTATGACTTAGTCACATTATTACTGCTATTTTTCTTCTGCTTTTGTCATGTTAAATCCTCCTGCTAACTCGTTTTTTCAAATCCTATATCCATCCTTGCAGTTTATCTTCCTGACTTCCTTTATAGTTTCAGTTCTCTGCTGTTGCTCTTTATCATGGTTTTAGAATCTGTCACCTTGTTGCACAAGGTACAAGATTCCTCTGTAACCTTCTCTTCTGGCTCTATTCATGCCTTTGCTTCATCTTTAGCTCTTTTTTCATGCTTACAGCATATTTACGTAAAATAATATGCTCTTAGCCTTCTGCTCCTCTCTCAGTATCCACAGCTATTAACTTAAGATTAGAACTGACTCCTCATTATGGGAATCCCACTTCCTCTCCCTCCATGTTCTGTGCTTATTTCTGATGCTTTATTAATATTATTGTGGATCTAGCATATTCTTACTTAAATGCATTAATTTTATTATGGAAATTAGAAAATTTAGCATTTCAATGTTTATTTTTCTCTGTTGAAACAGTTCTTTTCTGATAGAGGTATATTATGGTTTGCTTTTTCTCCTCACTAGGTCAGTACTTAAACCTTGATAAAGATCACAATGGCATGCTCAGCAAAGAAGAACTGTCCCGGTATGGAACAGGGACTCTGACCAACATATTTTTGGATCGTGTCTTTCAGGAATGCTTAACTTATGATGGTGAAATGGTAATCACATATTTTCATGTTGTCTGCAGCATAAAAGCTTTGGCTTACTAAGCTGAGAAGTCTCTAATAATCAGTATCTTTAAAACAAACAGTAGCTTGAGGTAAAGTAACTTTTGTTTATCATTGTGCACACAAATGACCATGCAACATATTAGAAAGTTAGTTTTCTTAAGAGCAAGGTGATTGCAGTGAGGCTTAAAAATAAATTGCTTGTTTGAAAAAGCAGAGGTGATAAAGAATCCAGACAGGCTAGGATAAGGCCACTTGTAGATTCAATTACAAAAGTGCATGTTGAAAAAATGTATAGATGCAGCAGTGCTTTTTAGTTAAATGTAATGCTTTAAAGAGAACCCAAGACAAGAGGCACACTTGAGATTACTGCAAGTTAGCTGTGTACTTCTTCATGAGCTGTTTTTCATTGTAAGCTTCCCATAGCTGTGAAAAATGAGAAGTCTAACTTAAAGTAACACCTTATGGCTATATTTTTTTGAAGGTTTACTTAATGTTCAGCCAATATTCTTGTCTACATTCAGATGACTGGAGTGTACAGTGAGAAGTTACAAATTCACTATACAGCCCTTTTGCTACCTTAGCAGTTTTTTTGTTAGACTCACATAATCATTGAGGTCCTGAGGGACCCTCTTAGTTTTCCTGTTCTGGACTTGAAACAGTAGGTTCATCTCTCTTGGATGGGGGAGACCAGAGCAGGACCCAGTGCCTGGATGTACTGTAAGCAGTGCTGAGTAGGGAAGGATCACTCACCTTCCTCAACTTGCCAGCAAAGCATTTCCTAATGCAGCTGAGGCTGCTGTCAGCAGCCTTTGCTGCAAGGGCCTGTTGCAAAGCTGCTTTCTGACTGGTCAGCCCCCAACTCTACAGGTGCATAGGGTTATTCCTCCCCAGATGCAGGATTTTGCATTCCCTCTGTTCAACTTGATGGCTCCTGTAAGCCCATTTTTCCAGCCTGTCAAACTCCCTCTGAATGACAGCACAACTCTCAGGTGTTACAGGTAAACAGGGTTATTATACACAAAAGGCTGTAGGATTTCTGTCCTTGTCACAACTGTATCTCGATTGGGAAACCAAGAATCAATACTAATGACAAAGAAAAGTGTAATACTTATTTGTAATGTTAACTAATGTTTCTAGCACATAATTTGCCAAACCACTCACTCTGGTCTAAGGATTATATACTTAATTGTTCATAGAGTTCACTATTTGGTAACAGTAGGCTTACTGCCACTAGATATTTAATTTGTGGTAATGAAAACATTTTATATGTTTTTTCTTCACTAGTTGGGTGTGTTCAGGAGTTTAAAGATACATTAAGCATTGTTTAAAAGCATATATATGGCATGTTTCATTTGGATTTATGCTTGGAATGCTATTTTCCCTCTAAAATGGCAGGATTTCCCATTATCAGCAGTCATTAAAAAGCAACTTTCCTGTACACATTAGTGGTGGCAGCCATTTTCTATTTCATGTTGTCTTTTTCAGAAAACAGACTGATCCCCTACAATGAAATAGCTGCCAATTATAGAATTCCTGCTTGCAAAATCAATTTAGAAAGAAGACTGTAATAAACATGATTGTATCTACTTCTAGGACTATAAAACCTACCTGGACTTTGTGCTTGCATTAGAAAACAGAAAGGAGCCTGCAGCTCTGCAATATATTTTCAAACTGCTTGATATAGAGAACAAAGGACACCTGAATGTCTTTTCCCTTAATTATTTCTTTAGGGTAAGTCTCTTTATACAGGTAGGCCATTTTCTGTGTTTATAGTGTTATAGCCTATGTGCTTCTGCATGCAGATCTGCAGGAAATCACTTTAAATTATCAATAGCCACAGGCAGGCTACTAACAACTTCTAAGAAGATTTAAAATATTTTTTTTTAAAAAGACAGAAATTGGAAAGATTTCAAAAGGTATTTTCAGTAGTTTATCTGCAGTTGAAATTAACTGTTTAGATTTTGGTTAGGAAAAATATTTTCTATTGATTTGGGCTTTTTTTAAATGTAAATTGTTCTAAAATTGCATGATGATTACCTATTAAATTTTTTTATGATGGTTCTAATTGATTATTGCTCATGGTTTTAATTTCAACTGTAATCCTAAAATTCAGTAAAAGAAGTGAAGATAATGAAATTTACTGATAGGCCTGTACAGCTGTGGGATTTTTCATTCAGTGCTTTGCTTGCAAAAAGCTTCTTGCATTTTTCAGTCTGCGTTTTTACCTGTTGCTTCCAAAATACATTTAAACTAAGCTTAATATTTTTTTTACTTGCTGTTAAGCTAAAATTAAGATTGTAAAATCTTCCTCCAAACTGTGGTTTGTGTGTGATGGGGTTTTTGTTGTTTTGGGTTTTTTTCCTTCCAACTGTTGGTTATTTTGGTTTGGAGAGGGGGCAGGTATTTTGTTGTTTCATCTTGTTTTTCTAATAAATACCTGAGATATCTTGGGAAGTGAAGTGCTATGCAGTAAAATTGTTTTTTTGCTGAGGATGGTTTCAGCTGAGTTATGAGCTTGATGCTTAATTCATGTACAGGATCCCCTCAGTGACCACTATTTAGACACAGGGACAAGCACTCCACATTTCTTTATGTGAATCTTTGTATTGTAACTGTAAAAATAGATAATGTCATTGTTCTTAGCTGTATGCTTAAAGGATAAGGAACAAGGTATGTACTTCATTAGTCAGTAAAGCATTCAGGCCTGCTCAAGGCATAATCTTATATCCACCTTATTTCTGTATTGTAACAAGTCTCCTTTTGAACATGGAATGTTCTAAGTTTTCCTTGAAATCAAGTTCCTCTTGGCTCTGTGAATGATTGCTTGTCTGCTAGCATTGTGTGTGAATGTGTCTGCACCTACAGAGGCTGTGCTGGCAGAGCTGTGCTGACAAGGCTGTGCAGCTCATGCTAGTGAAACAGTTTTGTCCATAGTTGTTACTTGCAGATGTAGATTTGGTGATGCAGGTGTTTAAATAGTACCACATTGAAAGAATTTATTTGTCTTTCTGCTGATTGGTCATTTTCCTTCTCTCTTTCCCTATCCTGTATTTCATACTGTGTCAGAAAATGTAACCCTATAGTTCAAGTGTATATCTAAAGTTTTGAGTGTTGAGGAATAATATGCAAATTGCTCAAACACTAGTCATAGTGAAAGTGAGATTCATGTCATACTAATTAAGAACTGTGAACCTAGAGATGTGTATCATTGATTATGCCCTAACTCACCCCAGCCTCACCTGTGGAAGAAACGTGATTGCAAGCTGTACCATGAATGTTTTGTTAGAGGGAAATACAGCTTAAGATGCAGAAGCATTAAAAAAATTTCCTGCAGTGTAAGTATAATACTGCACTAGCCATTCCTAACTTCTCTTTTTTCTAGGCTATTCAGGAACAAATGAAAATTCATGGACAAGAACCAGTTTCTTTTCAGGATGTCAAGGTTAGCTTTACCAAATGGACTCCTATGTAAAATCTTTGAATAAGCATTTCATAATTTAATTAGGTTATGTCATAATTTGTAGGTTGCTGTATATTTACTTGCTGAGTAGTAGAAATGAGCAGATTTTTCCTATTCATAGGTTTGAAAATGCCTTTCTGGTCAGCAGTTGCTCTGTAAAATAACTGATATGTTCTAGTAGTTTCTTTAATAGACAAATTACCTGTTAAATACATGTTGCTGTTTCTTACACTTGAAGGTACTTGCTAAGTCTGTTTTACAGATCTGAGGGTCATTCCTTGGGGGATGGGGGGCAGACTGGTGACTGAAAAAAACAGCCTATAAAACTGATTACTGCCTACTTTATATTTAGCAGTTTTAGTACTTAAAAAAACAGTACAAGAGTTTCTATAAAACTTAGCTCATACAAGTGAACCGAGTTTCATTTTGCCACTTTGAGGCTGAAGCCTCCCCAGAAAAGCAAATTCTTACTTGAGATGTGGGAGCTGAGGACACTGCTCCTAACTGTAGCAAATGAGTCAGTGTGCTTTGTATCTTAAATGCTTTGGGGCTTGACAGCTGCTTTTTGTAAATTGATGTGAGTGGCACTAGTTAGCCAAAGATCATTCTGTATATGGTATGAAATAGCCATTATTCTTCTCATTACTGTGTGGGGGCTTTTCTCCCAATTTTGACTTGTCTTTCATAGGATGAAATCTTTGATATGGTGAAGCCTAAGGACCCTTACAAAATCTCCCTTCAAGACTTGATCAATAGCAGTCAAGGAGACACTGTTACCAGCATTCTAATTGATCTGAATGGGTTCTGGACATACGAGAACAGAGAGGTCCTTGTGGCAAGCGATAATGACAACGCTGCTGATGTTGATGATACGTGACTTTGAATGTGAGCAGTCTATCCATAGAGAGATCTCAGTCTCATGGGCCAACTGTTGGAAGCTGGAAACATTCATTATCTGAATCAATTCCTCTTCCATTTTACTTCTCTCCCTTCCTCCTTTGCCCCCACATATGATATAAAATGTGGTACATACACGAATCACAGAACTAATTTCTGAAACCAAAAAAGTAAGTGTTGTTTAAGAGGCAAAGATTACCTGGTTTTTTAATAAATATTTTGGACTTTTTTCATGTGTACCAAGCCCTATTCTTATTTCAATACCTTATTCTAAGTGTGAATTTACCCTGAAAGTAAGAATGTGATTATTGGTATCTTCAGCACTGGCCTGTATCCACTCAGCCATCCCAAGCCTCCCACTCCATTCTGTATGGCTTCCTCTAATGACAGCACTGTTGAGCATTCTGTTGTGAAGGCAGAAGTTTTCATTAAGAAGTAAAGAATTTAGGCCTTTTTCTTCTATTCATGACCAGCTATGTGTGTAACAGGAAGGATAAGTAAATTATTGAACTAACTGAATAGTTACCTAATTTTTAAGAGGTTCCTTAACAGAAGTAAAACTGCAGTAGATTTAGATCTAGTTAAAACTAATCCAAACACCTGTACAGAGGCTTTCAACAAGTTAACCTCCTGTGCAAATATTTTATGTAATTTATCTTAATTGTACAACTGAGCTACAACAGTAGTTAGAGCTGTTGAAGTCCCTTAATCCTTAAGAAAGCCATAGAAATGTTTCAACTTTCAGACAGAATTACAGTAGCTCCAGACCAGAAATGTTTGCAGTCCTGCATTATTTATTAGTTTGAGGTAGTGCTGAACACAGAGTACTACATCAGAGTCTAATGAAGGGGTGGGGGTAAAATGATGTTTTGAATTCTGGTGCCTGAACATTCAACCAGGATGTATGACTTAGTAAATATGAAAACAGTAAACAGGCACACGCACCTGTGTACAGGCATAAAGTTTCAAAGACCACACCATTTTAAAGGAAAATCCATAGCCAACTTCCAGTTCAAAAATTATATTAAATATAAAATAACCAATTAATGCATTTACAGAAAAATTAAACCAATATGAAAGTAACCACTTTCATACAGTTTGCAAAAAAGGAAGGATTAAGTTAAGGCACAGTGAGTAATACAGTATTTTATACAAAGAAGGCAGTGAGAGCATTTGTTATGCAACAAATAGTAGGGAAAGGAGGTAAAAAAACCAAATGACGTTAATTTCTTGGAAGAAAAGCAAAGTCTCCTTCAGCTGTCAAGGTATTACTCAAGCTCTGTGAGGTTTTCTTTCTTTGATGCTGTAAGAACTCTTAAGAGAACTCTTAACTCTCTAAGAAAACAAGCTGGTTTTCTGTGTATTCCCCAGGTGTTGAACCAAGCCTTCCCTTGCAGATGTTCAGGGCTAAGGAGTGACTTTACACTGTGGTCAGCACCCTCTGTCTTACAATTCAGAAAAGGCAAAGAATGGAGTATCAAAACAGATGGATAGAGCTGATGATTGAATCCTCCTCCTTAGATGTTCTGTGGTGCTGGAGTGCCACAGACAGGTGAGAGGAAAAGTATGTGCTGTACAGGACACTGGTTCAGGCAGAGGGTCGTCTGAAATACGTAACAACTCCTGAAACTAAGAGCCAAGTTACCCGGCCTGTGGTGTTACATCAGGCTCCTCAGCTGGCAGTGGGAGCAAGGCCAGGGACATGTCATGATACCCAACAACCCAGTTTCACTGAAGACTATTTTTAAGGTTTTTTTTAGACATCTCAAGGACAGAAGTAATGTTTTACAGGGTAACTAGTGCAGGTTCTCTGCTCCTTTACCTACAACCGTTGTCCACAGAAAATGACTGGGGCAATGACATCTGATTCTTGCAAAGTAAACCATTCACCTTTTACAAGCTACAGGTGCAACAGTTGTTGCAGTAAAATAGCCTTAAGTGCTCTTTGCTGTGGAGCTGCCTGCACTTCATTTAGACAAAAATTTCTGTTGTTGCAAGTGCAGTATCACAACACATTATATTTTTTAAGAGAAGAAAGAGTCGTAAGTTTGGGTTTGTAGTTTCTAGTTATTTATGTATTCTGTGCTAACAGGGTGAAAACCATCTGCAGTGGCACATCCCTTACTGGTAATTTAACATTAAACACAGGGTTTGTTTAGGTTACTTAAGTACATGGACTTGGGTAATCGATGTCCAAAAAAGTTCATAGTTCTAGGCTGGTACTACATAGAGTGTCCAGTGCACTTAATATAATTTAGCAAGACTTGAGTTTCTTTCCCAGGACCATTGAGAACGTGCATTTAAGCACATGGGTCTCTTAATTCTTGGGCTTGGAGTGAGAACATCCTACACTGATGTTAGTTGTGAACTTTGCTACAGCACTGAATGGAGCAGCTGAGCACTATTAGCCTCCGAAAGTGCTGGTACTTGTTACTGAGTTCTTAAGGGTGCTTATAGCCTCCTGGAAAGTTAAGAGTTTTTTTACTTAAAAAAAAAAAAAAGTCAGTGGACCCTTAAATCTAATTAACATTAAATCTAACATTTTTCTCTTGTGTTAACAACAGAAAAAAAATACATGCATACAACAGTGACAATAAATAGGGGAAATAAGACTATTATAATTACTTTTGAGTTACAGGATATTAATTCCTATTAATCTATTCATAGAGAGCCAAGTTGCAAACAATGTGCAAATCAGGTGTTTAGAAGTAGGAAACAGCACTGCCTCTGCAATCCACAGGTGTCAAGAGACACAGCAGTTCAGAGAAAAGGTATTTCTACTTGCTTTACACAGAAATTAGCTCACACATTCAATTTTAGACCACATGTTTGTAGTGCAATTTTCATTTTAACTGAAGTGCCAATTTGGCAGAATGCCTCAGCCTTTATTAGGCAGACAGACTGAACAGACATCACCTAGCTCTCTCCTGATCAATAAGAATGGTAGGAGTTGTATTTCACTGAACAAGTATAATCCTATTTTTCCTGTTTATAGGCAGATTGTGACACCTGACAGTTCTTATTTCCTACATTATACAGAGCTTTACACTTAAGGAGGGACAGGAACTACATCCTGTTTATTTTCTGCAATGGGCGGGCAATCTCCCTCACTTTCAAAGTTTACATTCACAAATGAAGAGCATGCTCCAGGCTGGTCTGTCTGGACAGGAGCTTCAGCTTGTGGCTTATTCTGCTGTTCCTGATGCTGTCTTTCTGCTTCTTCTGACATCTTGTTTTCCTGTTCCTCCTCTTCCTCCTAAAAAGAAATAACCAGGTTCGTATGCTACCATTTACTATTTACCACTTACTTAGATTAACTTGAAGTCTTTCCATAAGAGCTTACCAGTTGCTATTATAAGGCAAGGACATTTGTTCCACTAGAAAAGAGTCATAGTTGATCATAAGATGAGGTACATTTGATGCCTTTTTGTTTATATACTACTGTTAGATATATACTATTATTAAACACATATTATTAGTAGATATTTAGAATATTTAGAATAGAGTCTCGACAAGGTAGGCCTTGTCAAGCCTCTAAGGGGGTGAATGATGCCTTAGGTTTTAACTTTTATATTTTTCAAATCCTGTTATCACCTAGTGTGTAACTCTGAAGTTTCTTGTAGCTCGTTAGCTGCTTAGGCCAGATAGACTCAACAAAGCTTCTCTGAGCTTCCTATTCAAGGACAGTCAGATTGTCTTAGGCCCAAAAGGTGTAAACTTGGGCCTCTAGAGAGGTGGAGAAATGAAGAAATGACATCATTAGCTAAAGTTTTAATTGATGAATTTATGCTGATATGCAAATGGACCAAATCTATAAAAGTGTGAAGAACTCGTGACTCACTGTCCATCTTGGGGTCCATTTTGGATGAAGCCTCTGGCTCCCCAGGGTGGTACCTTTGAAGGCCTTTCAAATAAATACCTACCTTTATTCCCTTACTCCTGTCTAGTCTCTGTTTCTAGGTAGCCACTCAAGGCATCACATTCCAGAAATCCCATTATGGAAAAAAAAAATCACCAAAAGTGAAGGATTAAACCGTGTTAAACAAATACAGAAAAAAGACACATATCTAGATAAGCAGTTTTAGTTAATAGCAATAGTGATAGGTCTACCTCCTCTAAAGCTTTTTCAGCTCTCAATAAAAAAAATAAGTAATAAAGCTTTAAATATGGTTTCCATCTTGTCTAAATGAAGACTTCTAAGGTTTAGGGTTTTTTGCTTAAAGCACTGGCTGCCTATCAGTGTTGTCCGGTTATGCTTTAGAACAAATGGTAACCTTGTGTTCAATTTACCCTTGACACTGTGTTGAACAAGTTTTAGGGTTGGAAATTGTATTGCTAGCAGCCACCTCTTCACAGTATTCAGCCCCTTTGTGTCCATCCAACTTTGTCACAGTGTTGACTTGAAAATACATTGTACAAGAGAAACAGAGCAGAGGTAACGATCCACCCGTTTCTAAGACTGATGAGCTGGAGAAAAAAGGCTGATGGATAAAAAAGGGTTAATCATGCATCAAATGAAAACTGGAGACAAGCTGAAATTGAGGGTCTAAAGCTTCATTTTAATGCTAGAATACAAATTTTATTTTTTAGAATACCAGGGAAGGCAAGTTGGGAGAAAAGGAGTGCAAGAACCCTATCTCACACACATACCTCTCTCTTCATTCTGTAATACTCATCAATGGCATATTGGTATTTTGGTGTGCTTATCCCCAGAACAGATGCAATCTTTTCTCCCAGGAAATCACACACTAAAAATAAAGATAGGTTTATGTATGATTAGTATCTAGAAGAAAATTCTTAAACACAGTTTTATTATAAAAATTATCACCATCTTTCCTGAATGGTTTTCTGTAGTCCTACTTCACTCACAAAATAAAACAAAAATCCATGAGGTTAACCTCCTTATAGGTAATTATTAGCTGAATATACTAATATGTTCTTTAGGATAAAGAATGAACAAAAGGAGAATATGAAATTTAGTGAAAATATATACGGTGGTAGTGTTTGAATTCTGCTAGTTTCAGCTTTGGATCTAAGTTTGTTTTGCTAGGAATCAGTTAAAGGGTAAGCCTTGAGCTTAACTTTAATTGAAAATTAAGGTTAGACAAAAGTACGTGAGTACCGACTGTACTGGCAGTTCAGTCTAGTGGTACTAGCAAACTAGACAGTATTTATTGATACAAGCATACTTCAAGTCAGTTTTAACAATGTTCTGTGTTGCATACTTACGGATTAATAAAATATTTATGTTTCAGCTGTCTCAATTTTCAAGCTGTAGGCTACATTCAGTGCTACTTTGCTAAAACAGGTAGGGCACAGTTAAAAGTATGGAGCGGGGGAAGCTTGTGTCAGTCAGTTTCTTTACCATGGTGATGGCTACAGCACTGGTTGAATAAAGGCAAGCAAGAAGTCAAATATACTGCACTTCAAATTGTAAATCCGCCCCAAGGATGCAAATGAGTTAGTCATCTTCAGGGAAGAAAAGTTAGAAGTTAGCAACTGACTGCTTCACTGAATATTCACAATAACTAATTTTATAGATATCCTGGCATCCCAAGCATTGTGCAAATGACCAGTTCAAATTACAAATTAAGAGCCAAAAAGTGCAAAGAAGAAAGGACTGATCTTCAAATTCATAAAGGACTTCTGAATAAAGCAATAGCTATCCTTGCATATGAAGAACAGATGTGTCAACAAATATAATTACACTGTACATTAGAGAAAAAGTGTTTCTAAAAATAAGGATAGGTTAACTAATACAACAGACTGCCAAAAAATTTAAAAATATTCAAAATGATGTGTACAGTGACAGAAACTCCATAATATTTGGGGGAAAAAACCCCATAAAGATACTTTACACCTTGGAAAGAACACAGACCACGACAAGCATTTTTAAAACTTGGCAAAATTCTAAGAGGTCCATGAGTCAAACAAATTTCTGTGCAGTGAGTTTAAGACCATTGAGAACAGTCCTGTTAATTTTGTAGCCTCAGAAGTTCATTGTACGGCACACAACTAGATGTGTTCTTGGGATAATTTCTAATTGTCTTCAGAACAACTGTCAATTTAGTTACACCAGCCAGCATTCTTTACTCTTCAGGTAACATCACACAAAATGGTTCCATACAAAATCTAACAGAAAGCTGATATATTCCCTTGCCAACACCAACCTATCTCCATATGAAGAAAAAGGGGGAAAAGTGTTCATCAAAAGGGTATTTCCCAGTCATTCTTCCATACAAGAGTTGTTGATTGAAAGTAAAAAAAAATTTTTAGAAGTGCCTAAGGCAAGAGAGTACGTCTCCACAGATTAAATACAGTTCGATTCATACTTTTGAAAAAACAGCAAGTAGAAGAACCCAAAGATGATTTACAGTTCGTCAACATGACTTTGTGACTTTCAATATTCCCTTTCTGGTTTACCCAAGAATTAAATAAAGCAATACCTGATAAGGTTGATGTGGCGACTCGCAGCATGTGAAACCACAAGTAGGGTCCCCACGTGAGTGTTGTCTGCAGGAACAAGAATAGCATGAATAGGTGCAGCTGTATGTTCATGGCACAAAATAACACATGCAAAACCTCAAATGGCTTGAGAAGAAAGACCTACAATGTTTTCTGTTTCCCAGCTACTACAGTATTTTTGCTTTGAAATAAGTGTAGAGCAGACAAACGAAGAAAAGTATCACCATAAGATATAAATATAGCCATGGTTTACCTCTGGGGAAATTTCTTTCACTACTTTTTGTTTACCGCTCCCTGATTTGGGAAATGACAAGCAGCCAACTCAATCCCTGACTAGAAAAAGCTCTCCACAACATTCTGAATCCCATCAGGCCAAGAGGAGAAGTGAGGTAACAAAGTAGTCCCTCATTACAATAATGAGTGAACTGCAAATTACTGTTTAAAATCAAACCAAACCGTCAAACCTCTGAGGGAGAGGCTGCTTTCAAACATGTACAACCAGATAGGAATTATCCCTTGAAACTGCACCTGAGAAACAAAACCAGGAGCCCCGAGGGAGGGGGAGAGTTACCACAGCTCTGAGGGAGCAATGGAGAGGCTGCCAAGGAACACAAGATGAATAAAACAGGGCTCAAGTGGGGTCACCTCAAGCATTTACATGTGAGTGAGGACATCTCTCTGAGGAGCCTGCACACCAGGGCACACAACGTGGGACATAAACATGAGGAACTGGAGATCTGTGTGCAGCTGCAGGGGTAGGATCTCGTCAGGATCCCAGAGATGCAGTGAATGGGCTGAGTGCTGCTCTGGAGGGATACAGACTCTTTAGGAAGGGCTGGCCAGGAAGACAAAGAAGGGGAATTGCTCTTTGCATGACGGTAGTGTATTCACAGCTACAGCAAAAACACTGCAGCCTCCAGACAAACTGATATATACACACATATCGTAAATTAAAGATTTAGAATGAAATTAATTATAAAATAATGGGCATGCACAGGCTATGCTTTTCATCACAGGAAGAGACTGTATATGTTTAAAAAAACCCCAAAACCATGTAATAAAAAGGAAAAGTGGAAAAGCAGATTCCAAGCTAATGGGGAAAAAAATTGTAGGCTTTCATTTTTTTGAAAATCCAAATTCAACTTTCATAGTGAACTAAAACATGTTTATAGTTAACAGGCTGTTGTGTTCAGGCGAGCACTTTGTTACATGTTTCCCCCCAGAAAAGATCTCTGTAGTAGTACTTTTCTTCTGGAAAGTAGCAATTAAAAGTGTCAGCCTTTTTTTTAACTAAAACACATTAGCTCTACTCAGTTACATAAGTATTTATAACTTGCTACTAAGAACTGTTTGGTAGTAACCTCTTTCTATGATCTTATTTAATAGATATCTGTACAGGAACAACCAATATTATTGTAAATAATACAGCTACAGAAACTAGCTGGTATGGCCTCAGTATGCATGTACACAAGCTACCAGACTGGTACTTTCCAAGCATAGTCTCTATACAAATCAGTGCAGCAAAAAATTGTCTGTCAAGCCAGAAACTCAAGTTGGGCAGGCTGTCAAAAAGCCAGATGCTATATATTTTTGGCAGTGGATATGGAAAATGTCCTGCCAAGGTAAAAGTGTAAGCAAAACCAGCTGCTATCCTGCTCACACAAAAGCACCTCCAGCTCATTGATTATGTGCTCAGTTGGAAGACAGGCTAACTGTCTAGAGGAGTTTGTTCAGTTGAAGAAGTCAAAAAAAGTGCTGGAAAAGCTTGTTGCCACAGGTGCAAATAATGGCACTGACAGGGCTCTGTACAATCCTTCATGATGAGGTGACAGGGTTAAAAAGCATTCACGCAGGGCACAGGACAAACAAGGGCCTGCTGTGTGCCGTAAGAAAGAAGCTACAAGAGCCCCCCTAACATTTCAGAGTGAAAAGACAAAGCTGAACTTCAACGTGACAGAAGTAACTTGGAGCCAGAACATTCTAACAAGTGTAACATAACAGCTGAGGCTCGGCAGACACAGAGGTTCTATTTCTACTCTTCCCCCACCACAGTTAAAAATCAGTTTGGCACATTAGAAGCACTTCTAAGTTCAGCTTCCTGGGAACCTCTGCTTTCTGACAGAGCCCAAACAGACACCTCCTCATCCCTGACAAGCAAGGCTTTGCTAGACGCCTTAATTTAAAAGGTAACTTTCTTTACAGTGTCTCAAAAGGCAAAATAAAAGCATGGAGGAGGCTACTTCAAAGAAATTCAACAGGAAAAAGGAGATGGCTTGGAGAGTAAACCACCAGGAACAACCAGGAACAAGGGAATGCATCCAAGGAATCACCTTCTTTTTCCACACATTTCCCTTCTTCCTCCTGAGGGTAAATTTGGGTGCCTTCCCAGAGCACCTCGGAGGTGGAAGCAGAAATGGCAGATGTGAGGCAAGAACTGGTACTGGGGAAACCGGAACCGTTCGAGTGACATGAACAGGGCTGTTAAGCAATGGCTCAGTACAAATTGATCAAATTAATCCTTGCCTGTGCAGTAGCTTTAATGCACTGGACAGTGGAAAAACATACCCAAGTCAGGTCCTACAGACCTGCAGAACCACATACTCAGATGCAGTATTTCAGCTTCCTTTGGCCATCCAGAGAAACCTTGATGTTCAGTCTTTCATCAACTCAAGGACACAGCAATACTGTATTTCTTGACTGGGAACAAGGGACAGTATGAAACACACTACACTGGTTTACTGTATTTCTCCTGTAATCCATCTCTTTAGTATATATTTCTACAATGTTTAATTACATTATTCAGCTATCCTGTCTTTATTTTGTTGTTAAAATGGAAAACACAATGGTTTTGACAATTGATTTTTAAATCACAAAATATCTTAATGTACAGTTTTAATTGAAATAGGAATGAACATAATGGATTCAATCACTGATAAAACCAAGGGGCCTCTGGTTCAATAACAGAACAGGATTTTGTGTCCTACTATGGGGCTGCCAAAGGGAGCACACGTTCCTTTGAATTTCTGAGTGCACCATGTTCCTAAACAATCCACATATATTTCTTTTTGGCAGATTTCAGCCTTTATAACACTTAAATTTTCCAAGGTATGTAGGGTTTCTTTTTGTCAGAGAAAATGGCAAAATGAGAAAAATAATAATTTCCTGATTTAGGAAAAACAAAATCCTGTATTCAGTAGTTAATTTACACCACCAAATAGATACTTTTTCATTGTTTACCGTGCTAAGATACATTTTTAATTAGTTTAATCCTTGACTGTTCATTGCTGTAATAGGTTCTTTAGTGTATGCACCATGTAAAACTGTGGCATCTAATACAAGCCAGTGAAAACAAGATCAGGAACACACATACCATCCTCCATCAAGAGCTTCTACCATATTATGAGTAGTTATTACTCGGTCAGTGACTATTTCTCCTTCACCCCCAAATTCTTAAAGAAAATCAGTTTGATAGTCCTCAAGAGAGGACTTTTTGCTATTTGAAGTTAAGGCCCTTTTAACTACAGGATATCAAGATAACCTTCCTGCAAGGATGCGTTTCAATCTTTCTGAGCATTGAAGGTTAACAAAATTAAATCTCTCCTGAAGCTTTGTTGCAGATGTCTTCTCAGGATGAATTCTAAGGTTATCACACCAACAGTCATGTTGCTTACAATTCCTCTGTGAAGACTTACACTCCACCTTCTGCCTACTCATCTCATAGGCGAATGCAGCAAAGTGCTGCACCACCACGTGTCCCTCCAAGGATAAACAGAAGGATTATCTTCTTAATTAATACAAAATAAAGATTTGGTGGACAAAATCAAAAGAAAATTTACATATAGAGGGCAAACATCTACATTTTAGGGCAAATTAATCAAAAATACATTTATGCTATTAAAGCATTTGAATTTCAGTGTGAGAACATTCAGATAATACCAAGTGCTATTACCTAAAAAATAATATCCTGTGTTCTGGATTTAAAAATACAAAACATAATAGAATGGACACCCCAGTCCAACAGTGTTAATGAACTGAGTGCTGACCTAGAGAAGCACCAGAAGTTGTTTCAAAGAAAATTTAAAACCCAGTTCTTTTTGTTTTGTTAAGAGTAATAGGAACGAACCCACCACACCAAGTGCTCTGATTATGGTATTACCGGGATATATACATACTACTTTGCTTAGTAAGAAACACATTGTCATTGCCTGCTTAGCTCTAAAACACAATTAAACCAAGGTACTTACCAAAAACATTTCTTTACAACACAGCAAAATATTTGTTTCCCTTAAGCTCATTCAAAAGCTGCCAGGATGCTAATACCAGCACAACTTTGAAATTTCATGATAGAAAGTTTCTATTCAAAATATTAAATGTGCTTTTTCTAAAAAGAAACTGGTCCAGAAACAGCCATTATTTGCAACATACCTTTTTGTATCCCAACTGAGATAACAAGTTTTAGACATGCTGGTCTCAGCAAACAGACTATTTAATTGCTTTTATAGAAATCCTACAACAAAAACATTTTAAAAGCAGCTGTTGGCTAAAACATCAAAGCTCAGCTTGGACTAAACATTTCTTCAATTGTCTGGCTCAGCTGGGATACACAAAGCATGCAGGAGATAAAGTAAACCTCACTTAATGGCAAGCCCTGCTCTAATCAGGTTCATTCTGTCCGAGGTAAAAAGCAATACATAATAAGGCATAGTGTGCTCCACAATAAACTACTCTGGTTTTGGAGGTCCTTTTATTTAAAAGTGTATTCAAAATACAGGATTTAATAAACTATGAAAGGAGAATAACGCAATCTTAACTCCACCATACAATATACATTTTGGTATTCAGAAAAGAAATCGGTATTAGGAAAGGAGGTGAACAATCATGCAGCATTCCTGGCTGTCGTGCACACTTGAGGACTCTTTGGTTAAGTGTCCATTTGCACAGCAGCGTGCACGTCTCTGCCCTCACAACACCTACACCAAGGCTCGTGAGCCTTCCATCACTGCATCACCATGGAACTCTTCTTCTGTCAGAAAACAGCACAAAAAATTATACACATCTTGTTCCCTGCTCATTATAATTGGGAAAAAAATCTCACAGACATTTACAGATATCTGACATGACTGCTTAGTGGGGAACAGACCTCACTCTGAAGATACCTGAACATTACCATAACAGTCAGTAAGTTTCACAGTTCTTGCATTTCTTTGAGAAGATCCTTAAGGAGGAAAAAAAACACCCTAGTACCCAGCAAGGCAGCTTAACGTAGTTTGTGACTACAATACATTTCTTTTCCAACTATAAATTTCATGTGTATTTTATACTGGTAATATCCTACCTGCTATCAGGCTAATGTTGGTTTTTGTTGTATACAAGAACTGCCTACCAAGAAAGAGAGCATTGCCATCAATCCATGCAAAACGCAATGCAAGAGCTTAACCTGAGAGTCATTAGGAACCCCAATCCCAGCTAAATTCCCATAGTCTCACTGGAGCTAGGTCCTCAACTCACCTTTTTTCTTCTTCAAGATTTTACAGAGGTGAAAAGAGGTATTGCTTGACAGTCAAAACAAACCTCTTATGGTTTACCACTTCTTCAGAAGAGCATAAGCAGAAAGTCAAACCCTTCAGTCCCTTCAAGAAAGCCAAGCTCTCCCGCGATGGATACACATATTAATAAATACAGGGCCTACTATTGTAGAGTAAATAGGAAGCTTCAACCACAGCATTTCTTAATTATGGATTCCCAAACAATGGTGCAGGAGTCATTTCAATAGCAATGTCAAGTAGAACGCAGGACACTGTTTTCTGTGCAGGCAAGGACTCTTCTCTGAAATGTGGGAACCAGCAGCTCTACACCAGTGCCTGCCTCCAGTGTGCAACCAGGCAGGACTAGCTGCTGCACGAGGCTCCTGGCTGCCTGACCACACTCCAGCACATCAGGAAGGACCCAGCCAGTTTGGGAGTCTCCACCTCAGTAGAGGCCCCCAAGCACAGAGAGGGCCAAGAAGAGAGCTCCGGCAGCAGGCAGGAATAGGAGACTGCAAACTGCAGACTCAGTTGGCTGGGGCAAGGATTGTTGTACAATGGTAAGAAAAGAGGTGGTTGGGACACCAGTTTCTGGGGTTGTCATACAAGAAACATGAGACTGGGCATGTGGAGAGATGAAGAGCAGGATGTGGACCTTCTCTGGGACTGGCTGCCAGAGGGTGGAGGTGCTGCCGCTGGTGTTGGCACACGCGGCTGTAAGCTTTGCAGTCACTATCACTACAAAATAGTTTATCAGACAGGCCAACAAAATAAGACAGATTATACATTTCATTTTACTTCTAGGTATAGATCCAGAATCATTGACAAAAAGAAAAATGCATATTAGCAGCTACAATTCACACTACTGGTTTTAATTGTTGAGACTTCACTTGAATTTGGACCAATAAAAGGAAACTCCATTCACAGGCTGAGCGACATTTCAGTATCTTAAGACAGATGAACATGACCTACAGGGACTAGGCAGGTCCTTTAAAACCTGCTTTTTATATATCATGAATTACACCAGTTTTCCTTTATTTCTGCAAGTCATCTGTTTCTTTCCCTCCTATACTCTTTTAATTCTACCAAATTGTTGGTATGGTAGTTCTAAACTACAGGTTTAACTCTCCACTGTCAATAAACCTAAGGAAAAATTGTCTCCCCTGCAATTTTTTTTTTAAACAATAGTACAAATCAAGGAGATACCAGGCAATTATTATTCAAAAGGGAAATGCTGGAGAAGACAAACTAGAACTGTGAAGAAATTAAACCTATTTCTAATTAATAAGGCTACTTTAGTGGAGGAGAACTCCAGGACAAAACTTCCGAACAATACTTCTCACAGACTTCTGAGCCCCTTAAGCCAATGAAATTATTACAATTTATAATGCTAAAGACTGTATCACATTTATGACACAAAAAATAAAGTATAAAATGTTGATAGTTACCCAGTAAACCAGAAGTAGCAATTTATCAAGTAAAATACCTACAGGATCTACAGGTGGCAATAGGTCTTTTTTCTCTTGTTCATCTTCCTCTTCATCTGTGCTGTATTCTTCCATTGTTTCTCCACTTGCAAAATGAATAACCCTCCTTGGAATTTTCTTTTTCTTTCCTATGACACCCAGCTCCACATTCTCAAAGCCACTATCTCCCTTTGAAAGTTGCTACAAAGGAAAAAAAAAACATTATCTCAAGTACATGCTTCTGGAACTGGAAAGTCCCCCCTTAACAAACTTCATGAGATATTTTAAATATTTTAGATTGATTAGCATATACAGTGGACATTTTAAAGAGCTTGCCTGTAGGTAAAAGACTGAAACATTTTTGTTTGCAGATATGTAAAAACTGATCAATTCTCTAAAAGTAACAAAAAGGTTTCTTGTGAGGGCATGTTTCATTAAATAATTTGGTAAGCACATAAATTTTAATATTTAAAAGTATTGTTGGGTTTGGAATTAATCTCTAATGAAATTAATCAAGTAGTTCATAGCTGTGGCCACCTCTTTTGGTTCAGACAGACACCTCTAGCACAAAAGAGAACTGAATAACTAAGCAGCCAGGCTCAAGCTTTAAAAAGATGCACCAAGGAATCTGCCCCTGTGGGCTTTCATCAACAACCATGATTAGTACAAGGGACCAGGGTAAAAGGACAACACTTAGTTTTGTGGCTAAGAACATACAAAGGGAGAAGTACAATGTCTGGCTGTGTTCTTCCAGCTGCTGAATGCTACAATGCAGTCTTTGGGTCACAAGCATTAAGAATATACACTTCTAGTTCAAAGGCCAGTCAATAAATCTTTAGGCTAGTCACTCCTGCAGGCAGAGAATTTTAGTAAGGTTTTGTATTGCAGCTGTCAAAACAGAGCCTTCATCTTGGTAGAGCTTTTAGATACTACTGCATCAAATGCACAAAACTGTGCTGGAAACAATTCTGTCGTGTAGAGAAGGCGACAGAGGCTAGGAAATGTCAACCACATGTTTTTAATGTACCATGAAGGTTTTTAAAAATGCATGAGCTCATGTAATTTGAAACTGTATAAGGAATGACATGCATAGTGTGTGCAGAATCCAGGTTGCATAAAAGGGGCACATTCCAATTTCTAACTTCTTCCCTATACAAACCTAATGATCTCCACATTAGCACAATTCAAAATTATAAATGAAAATACATGCTTTATCACACAGTTGTAAGACATCCCTTAATCACTGCAAGTGCAGCATCACCATCCCCATCTCTTGTGCTAGATTACACAACACAGCTTTGCAAGGCAAGCAGGCTTGGTTAGCCGGGAAAGACAAGTGGGCATGGGAGAGAGGGGCAGCAGGGGGTCTTGGAGAGCAGAACTGCTTCCTTCATTCCAGCCACAGATTCTTCCCATGCCCAGAGAGAAGAGGGAGGGAAGGTAAAGATCGTGCGCTGAGCTCCACAGTGTGGAGAGGGAGCGCACCCATTCATCATCTCTCCGAGCCCTGTACCAGCGCTTCTCAAAACTGCAAGTCATCTCAGCTTCCCCCAGCGTTTCTTTAGCCACAGTGGCACATTTCAGGCATTTTCCTGGAGGAGCAGAGCAGAATCCACCAGAAAGTTTTCAGTGGGCTAATTTAGCTGAAACAGGATTGTATTTTCATGCAGAATCACACTTCCATGTAGAAAGACAAAACTGAGTATCTGGGGCCCACTGCAATCTCTCTGCTATCAGTCTTGGGAACAGAGCAAGGCACAAAACACAAATGCTGAAAACAGTGAAGCAACCTGAGCACAGGGAGCACTCCTTGCTGCCATTATAAAAGCAGGTGCCACTTCCCGTGACTTGGTTCTGTATCTTTGTGTGCAAAAAGCACCACAGAATCAGCCTTTTATGAACATTTCACACTCATTTATTGGCATCATACAATGACACTGTTTTTATATTTAGTCATAGTACTCAAGAGCACTGTTTCTTGCAAACACCACATCATAAAAATCACTGTGATTAATAACAGCAAGCAATGTGAACCCCTCCTTAGAGTTTCTTTAAAAGCACAGTCTCTTCACCTGATTTTGGCTCATTTAGTGCAAATGCTTAAAATATTTTAACTTTAAAAAAATGTTGTTTAGTATTTCAAGTTTAAAAAGCAAGCTTTAGTTCCCTGTACACCCATCCCACACTCACACTACCTACAGTAAGCAGCTCCACATAGCTGGTACCAGTACAACATTTCAGACAAATGCAGTAGTTCAAGACAGTAAGGATTCACCAAGGAACAGTTAATCTGGTTCCCTTAGTAATCTGGCTCAAAGTCCTACATTAGTAAATAAAATATCAGCTGTTGTTTTGGTTATTGCCTAGTCAACAAACCTGAGTGTGGGTTTTAGTCATCACTGGCCTTTTAAATTTTACCTGCACAGCATCAGTAAAAGCCAACTCTCCCAGGTACGAGCAGGAAGTTCAGCACCAACACATTTTATCTTTCCAAAACTGTGGGAATGTAGATCTATTCTAGAGTTATCAGCTAGATTCACCTTATAGCTCAAATGTTACAGTATTTCTTGTTTGAGAATTTATACTTTTGACCGTCCTTTACAAATTTGATTTTCTTTTCCAGTTTAGGAAGTTTTTACAAAGATCTTTCTTCTAGTGAGTGGCTTTAGTCAGGTTTCTGACCTCATTTTTTTTCCACAGGCTCCTCCTTCTCTAACATAATATATGGTCTTGAAAGACTCAGCATTTGTCCCCACGTCACAGAAGTATTTACTTTGGCTTCTATTCCGGCTACTATTAGACACCAAGGCCAGTCACTCTCTTGCTTTTGCCACACTAGCTAACACTCTTAAGGTACTCGGTAAACACTGTAAAGCTACTTCCCATTTCTTTCAAATGCCCTCTTGGAATTTTTCTTGGCTTTACGGCACACATACAAACCTTGCCTGTCAGGCAGCAAGGATCTGAAACTCATGTTACTTGTTTACCCTCTTTACACCCACTCTATCTCACCCTTTGTCCAGAAACAGAGAGAGAGCAGGGCATCTTTTGACAGTGTTGATACAATACCCAGCACAATAGAATTTTAGTCAATATATAAAATGCCACAATAAATAAACTACAGCTAAGGATAAAGTGTGCCTGGACACCTGCAGGCAAACTGGGAGAGCTGACGCAAGTAATATTATGTGATGCAGTAACATAAAGTTTCATGCAGGAAGACAAAGAAGAAAAGCAAAAAGTAATAGGGGTTTCAGGCTATTCACTTCGGCATCTTTTAACCTCGTGAGAGCTTATGACCGAAAGCTCAAAAGTGTGTGACATCCACTCTCCCTGAGAACGATGAGTAATGCAATTTGCACAGATCTACTGACATGATACTCCTAGTCACTAGAAGGCTGGTAATAGCTAATGAAAAATACTTTTACCATGCTATCTTGGCTGTCTTATTTATTTTTTTGATAATTTTTTTTTGGCTAGGGTTCGTGGGGGGGGGGGGGGGGCGGACGACGTTTAGGCTTGGGTCGTGTGGGTTTTTTCCATATTGCTTGTTTTACTTCCCACCCTTGTGTTTCAACTGAAATTAAAACGGCATTGAGTCTTTCTGAAACAAAAGACACCGAGATGACAGAGCAAGAGGACGACTATTAGAAAAGCCACCCTCCCAGCGAGCCCTGGAGAGGCCCCATAACCGGTGAAGGGGCAGCGGCAGCGCCTACAACACCCAGGGCGAAGCCGAGGCCGGCGTGAGGAGCGGCCGCGGCAGAACCAGGCGAGCTGGCCGGGCTGCACTGTAATTAAGAACTGCTGTCCCTGACCACCTCCCACGCCTTCGCCAACTTGACAGCACGGAGGGAAGTGGAAACCTGTCTCACTTTAATATTCATCAGGCTCGTTTGTCTGAGGCATTGTCCGCCGCCGAGCAGGAGACACCGGAGACCCGCGTGCCCGCCGCGCTGACTGTAATTACAGCGCGCTGGATTGAAGGACAGACTGGCTGACAGACAGACCTCCTCTCCCGCGGCCGCACCACTGCACCCCACCGCCACAGCGGGGAACCAGGGGTTCCCACCACCCCGGGAGGTCAGGCCGCGGCCACCACCCACGCCCCGTCCAGACCCGCCGCGGCCTCGCCCCACTNTCCGTCGCACCGCCCGCCGGGGCGGTGCTTGCGGCCCGCCGGACCTGGCCGCCCACAGGAGCCGGGATGCAGCCAGCAGAGAGTGGGGCACCCTTCACTCCGGCCTCGGTCATTTCACTTCTCTTCGCAGCCCAGCCTTACCCGCAGCCGGGAGGGAGGCAGGGGAGAGGCCAGAGGCAGCCGGGCTGCCAGGGACAGCCGTACCTCCCCAGAGGCGGAAACATACCCGCACTGTACGGAGGGAAAAGCACGCGTTCTGGGGCAAGACACACATCATCTTCCCAAAATACCGTGAAACCCTGCAAAATAATAGAATAATATTTTAAGAAGCAGACGGAGTCCTTGACAGTAGTTAGGGGTCTTGTTCGTCCAGGACCACCCTTGCTCAGCCTTCCAGGATTGGGTGTCGGTTCAGGCAACTCAGCCCGTTGTAAAGAACAAACCTTTGAACAAGAAAGAAATGCACACCAAGGATGCCCTGGCCCCTGGGCTGCGGCTGGGTGAGNTCCGGAAGCGGCAGCGCCCGGGCCCCACCGCCCGCCTGCAGCGACCGGGAGTGCCGCCCGCCGGGCTCGCTCACCTGCTCGGGCTCCATGGCGCCGGCGGCGGGCGCGCAGTAAAGGGTGATGGCGGACAGCCCCTGTTCCATCCTCCCNGAAAATAACATGCAGGCCCAGGAGCGTGGGAGAAGCGTTTGCCAGGTAAGAGGTTTGCTCAGCTGCTCGTGGGTCGTGGTGGCAGCCCCCTCCTGCCTCCAGTGTGTGCTGAGGCCTCCGTGGTGTAGGGGATGGCCCAGCCTTAACAGAGGAGGAGGGCTGACCACGGCAAAATGTACATTAGTAAATGCCAACTACCAGTGAAAACAGCTGGAGCGGGAAACAGTTGAAACATTCTTTTTATGAGATTGAAAAGAGAGTAGTTTTAATTTTTGGGGGGATGTAACTAATGGCTGTAGCATGCACTGACATGACAGCAAGAGCTATCTTTCAATCCTGCACCATTAAGATTAGTTTCCAAAACATTACACCCTATAGCACATACAGGGTCTTAGACACTTTCTTGTCATATTATCGAAGCATTATCCAGAGCCCGTGACGAAAGTACAGATGCATCAGACTTAAAATTATATGAGCATAAGGCAGAAAATGTTCCCTTGTGAAAAGGGATGACATATAATGTACGATTACAGAAACATGTGAACAAAAGGTTAGAGTATTATTTTAGACAGTACTGGGCTGAATATCTGCTTAAGGGATTACAACATACATCACTTAAAGTTGCAAAGAAACAAACTAATATTAGGATACACAAATATTTTTTACCCCCAATAGTATATACTCTGGTTAGTAAAGGACTGGTTGGAATAGACTAATCGCTCCTCAAGAACAGCATTAAATCACCAACCAACCAACTTGCTTTCATTTGCCTCTACTGTGATTTCAGCTGGTGTACAGTCATACTGAACTTAATCTTTCACCTCCCAGAACTGGCATTTGCAACTTAGACAAGTTTAATACATTTAGCACATTACTACTGAAAGTCCTATGGAAAGGTAGACAGTTAACAAAGCCATAGCTATTTGTGTATGCTAATAGTTAATTGTCTAGCTTCTATCACACAGCCATCTATTGACCATCATAACCATTTCCTCTTAGTAGGCTGCTCAGCAGCAGACTGAGCTCAAACAGCTCAGACAAAAGCTTGTCTGACAGCAGCAACAGCTTTCAGCAAGATACACACAGGAAGACAGACCTCAGCCTTCTAAGCATTTCCAGTGAATTTGGCTTGACTCTAGCTCGCTGAGGTTCTTGTACGCCAGAGAAAACTTTTGTACAGACTTTTCTGAGATGCTGTAGATGATGAGTACAAAAACCCAGTGCAAGAAAACGGTGCTGGGAGTGTTGTTACGTACGTGCCAGGAAAGTTTTATTTACATCAAGCTATGAGAGGCCATGTAAGTCACCAATCCATTTAAATGTCCTATACAGCTGAACTCTTGTTCTTAGTGTCTCCATCATAGATGTATTTTTTTTTCCCAGACTTGAGATCTTCAGGCAATTTTTCTAAGCAGGCTCCAAAGTATTTTCTACCTGGCTTCCTAAGGTAAGAGCTATTATACACATTGTTCATTCCAGCATATATCTTAGAAATAACAATTGGCACATCTTATACTTTAGAGGAAATGCATTCTCAACTTGCCCTTGTCTCTGCCAACACTCAGCTAGTGACAGCGCTCTTCCTATCTGGTTGCAGTTTTAGTACTTGGGAAATGGTGAACTAAAAGTTAAAACTAAATGTCGGCCACAAGCTGAAAAGAGTTAATTGTTGGTAACTTGACAGTCTGACTGAGCCTGTCCTGGAGCACAGTGCTTCACTGTTCATCCTCAATATCCCTATTCATGTTTGATTTCCATCAAAAGTATTAACCATCCACTCTCCCCTACGGACTGCATTTCAAACCAAGATTTCATACTCTTTTCTTTTATGCATGGTTTTGCATATTGCATTGGTTTATACTGCTCAAGAAGTAAAATACTGCAAAAAAGAAAAATCAGGCTTTAGTAAGCACACCACTTCAGTAGCTGAGGACAGCTTCCCCAAACTGGTGATTTGCAAGGACTCATTCTTTTGTTATATTTAAAATACAAAGATTCAACTTAACTGATCAGTTTACAGATTAATGCTATGCATAAAATGCAGTGCATTTAGGGAGTTGGCATACTTGAAGATTTTTCAGCATCCTCCATATATTGAACACACACCATTAATCAAGCAGGAGATAGTTTCACATGACAAACTACGTTACAGCATGCCATACCTTTTACTAGTGCAAGAGTATAACTTCCTATACAAGATATTCCCGATTAGCTGCCACTGTCTCAGAGAGCTGGCTGACAGAGGGACCCACTTAATTATTGCATTCAACTTTCATCTAGATAGCAGCAATAGGTGTCCATTTACAAACCAAGCACTCTGCAGTATATTAAAATTCATAATACACCCTCTTACCCTAAGATAAGGGTAAAAGATCTTACCATATTTGCCAAGATGTATGTTGGGTTTCAAGGTTCATCTTGGTCTACACCTCGTTCCTGAAGCATGCCTGTAAAATTCTACTCTTTTGAGACCAACACAGTAAACTGAAATACTAAACAAATGCTATAGGAAATGAAGATCCGATTGCAGCTGAGTTGGGGCAGTATGCTCTGTTAGATATAGCTGTTTTAAAGTTCAGTACTAGCACAAAATTCCACCTAATATGCATTAGAAATTATCTCCAGAACAAAAGAACTGCTTAATTGGCAGCCTGGTATGAAGATTATCTTCAGCATATGAGACAGTTTGATATCTGCATACCTGTATTTTTTCAGTCACTTGATTCTTTGTGTATAGGAGAAGAATGATAAAATTCTTTACAACCAAGTCTTGTACAAACCTGAGCACAACACATCCACATTCTAAAAATGCTCCACAGCTGAGCACCAACAGCACATTTTCAGGTACTGAAATATTCCTATAGTATCTATGCCAAACATGAGTCACAACAGTCTTGAGAAACAAATCAAACTAAGGAAATCTCATTACATACTGATAAAGGACAGTTAAAAGGAATTGAAGAAACAGGCCATTCCTTTGTTTATAACCACTTAAATTTTATTTTACAGTATATTTGTGACATTTTATGTTACTATAACCAAAGATCAGGGTTGTTTACAAATATAATGGCTGCCATTTGATGTAAATGATTAAAAAGTGTCTCTAAATATTAAAATTTTACATCATGACTTTGTTTTATTAAATTGAATTACTCTTTGTGCCATCAGTTATCAGTGGAGAGGAACTAATTTAAGCAAAAATAGTCTTCAGAAATTAGATGTAGAAACTGAGAAGCCTGGATAAGATTTCAAAAGACCACTCTCTCATCACTGTAAAAAGGAAGAAAGCAAGTTTATTTACTGAAGTTGCAATGAAGAGTCAACCAAGTCCATTTGTATTAAGGCTTCTTTACATATTATTGAATCCCATCATGCCTTTCATATTCCCAGCAGCACCTTGTTGAAATTGTCTCATCATTGACTGCAAACCGGCCATGCCACCTGGAGAAAATAAGTGAGAACATGAATGTGTTAATTAACTCTGAAGCACAGCTGTCTTGCTTGAGGCATCATTACTGTACACACACTATTCCAGTAATATATAAAGGCAGAAGCCCAAGACTGTCAAACTATGTTTAAACAGCTATTGAAAATAAAGGACTGTGTGAGTAATTCAGAGAGGTCTGCAAAACACCAGGCTTTAAGTAGGTTTTAAGATGACTTTTGTATTAAGAACTAGACAAAAGAAAAAAGCTTGATGGAATTACTATTATCAATTAGTAAGGTTCAAGTATGGGGGTCCTTATTTAAAGCTGCTCTTGTCAAATTTAATTACTTGAGGCAATCTTAGAAGAGAAGGGAAGTCTAGGGAGATTTGTTTTACCAGACATGCTTCAAGTCATCACTTTTCCCAGACACCATTCCAATTGCTCATTTTGAGAGCTGAATCCAAATGAAAAGACTAGATTAAGCACTTCTAAGTGCAAAGAATCTGGACTAAATTTTCTGATTCTTGTAAGAAAACCCTAGAAATATTTAATACTGATATATAATGCAGATACTCTCCCATCGCCCTCCTCACTTCTGTATTTCAAACGCTCCACCATAACTGGGAATCCTCTCTTCAAGCTATAAGAAGTCAGTACATACCCATATGATGAAGAACTCTTGGATCCATCATCTTTGCCATCTGCTGGTTCAGTTTGGCCAGCTGAGATGGGTTTACATTCTTGGACATATCACCACCTAAATAAAAAGAAAAGAGCAATCAGTAAATAAAAAGAAAAGAGCTGATCCACTAAGAAAGTGGATTAACATGTGGGGCTAGAAATAAAACAAATCCAAACGTTACCTCCTAATTCTAGATTCAAATCAATGAGTCCATTATTAGAAGTTACTACATCAGCCACTTAGAAGTCCATTTAGGATCAACAGTCCCCACACTCCACAAAACAGACTGAAGTGTTGGTAGTGTAGCAGTAATCCAGTCTGCACTGATAGAAGTACAGTAGCTGTCCTTGCTAAGTTACACATCGGTGTCATGAAGAACAGTGCAGCTCTTACCACTCACATAAAAGAACTTACACACATCATGAAAATCAGTGAGCTACAACTCACTTTCTCTTCTCCCTAGTCAGTATTTTCTCATTTCCTCTGTGTTCACATATCAAGTGACCTCCACACTGAGTTAATACATTTTAGGGTGGGGTTTTTGGTGTTGGTTTGGGGGGTTTTGTTTATTTGGGGTTTTTTTACCTTTGAAAAGCCCTTTGATGCCTCCCATCTTTTTCACCATCTGTGCAAACTTAGTGTATTGGGTCAAAAGCTCCTGAACATCTCTGGTAGAAACACCTGAGCCTCTTGCTACTCTTTGGATTCTTCCTGGCTGCTTACTGAAAACTTTGGCACCATCTGTACTGTCAAGTTCTGCAATTACAGCGTGGAAGAGAAAAATCCATTGAGTTACTGACATTAAAAACTGTTACAGTTGGAAGCAAACCTGTTCTCGTCGTTGAGAATTTAATTTTGAGCCAGAGAATAAAAACTTATAGAAGTGACAATGCAAAATTTTACATAAATCAGTGAGACATAATATTCTAGAAAGTAATACTAAAAAGCTCTTATATTCCTATGTGAATCACCATGATAAAAAAAGCTATCTGAATAAATCATGCTCTCAGGATACTTGGTCTTAAGGCTTATTAATGGGTTTAGCACAAGGGTAAGAGCATCCTACTGCAGGAGTTATGAGTGGATTAGAAACAACACTTTGAATTCCAGAGACCAGGCTATGTCACCAAGTAAATTTGAGGGTGCGTAGGAAAAAAGACAGCAATGCCAGATTAAAGACTAACATAGCTTTTTAATTTGCAAGTACAGCATTAATTATTTATGAACAGCTATAATACAAAAAATAAAAATATATTAATCTCCAATAGAATGGAAATTATTCAAAATTCCACTTACTCTACACAAGACAGAGCAGCAACAGGCAAAGTATCCCTAAATATTTAGATTTATTAAGAAATTTGGAGACACATATACTCCTTGCTATTTCCAAGAATGTTAAATTCTTGTCATTTTCTGTCATTGTACATGCTACAATATGTCTTTTTGTTTCCAGAAAGATCTCTCTAAATAAGCTTGTTCCAACGATCAAGCAAAAAATAGTGGAAAAATAGTGAAATTTGTTTTACCTTGATCATTCATACTGTCCATTATAGTCATGAGTTTCTTTAGCCTTGCCATTGATTCTTGTTCATTGCCTTTACTCATGAAGTCAGTTCCAAAACCAGGGATCATGCCCTTGTTTCAAGAATGGAAAACAAAAGCTATGTCAGAATAGGCAAAGCTATAACTTTAATTAAGCAGAAAGAAATATAGACAGCAACTGTTAGTTCAGTAGTTACATACAGCAGTAGGCAAATCATTTCACCTTTTTGAAAAACATAGACCACAGATTATAACATAAATTTCAATGAAGAGTTTTAAGTTTACAGAAATTTGTCAAATATCAATGAAAATCTAATAAAATAAAATGATTTTGGGGATAACTGACCAAGATCTGACTGAATGGTCCCATTTTCATGATGTTTTGGAATTGTTCATACATATCTCTTAATGTAAATTGACCTGAAGCATAACAACAAAAGAGAAGTTAGCAGAAGTCACACTAGCATTTTGGTCTTACTCTCCTTTTTCAATTATTCGTATTTATAAGGTAAGTACTATACTACATAGATAAGTGGATATATAAACCTCTTCACTATTAATATGGCTAAACAGTTTCAGATGGCACGTGCTGAACCATTAGGCTAGTTATTCTGCAGTTACAGTCTGACAGACTTATCATTTGAAAAACACAACTCAATTTACTTGGCTGCCACATTTACTAAAAAAGAATTCTTCACTGTGCACATGAACAAGTTGTTTGTGTCTACACACAACACAAATTAACCCAGTGGTCTCCATCGCAGAAAACCTGCCACGGTCAGGTCACTGTAATGCATCTGTTTTTCAGGCCTTGGGAATAACTTACCATGTTTTAGCTTTTCTATGAGTGCTTCGTTATCATCCAACTTTAACTCATTTACTTTATCTATCAATCCTTCAATATCACCCATACCTGGAAAAAGAAAACAGCTCTGAAATTAGCATTAAAAAGATTACACTTTGGTTTTGCATTACTCAATTGAAAGTGTCTTTTAAGAACAGTTGTACACAGGACATACCAAGCAGCTTGCTGATGAAAGGCTGTGTTTTAAAGGGTTCAAAGTCATCTATGTGCTCACCAGTTCCAATAAAAATAATAGGACTCTTTGTGGCAGCAACTCTGCAATAAAATATATTTTATGAAATGGCCTCTCAAATACCATCTATCTTTTGTACCATCTATTAACATAATCCGCTAGGCACTATCAACACTACGCATTCTGTCTGAAGTATCTGCCTTACTCCTCAAACTATTAATGAAGAAACATCCAGCACTTGGATGTTTAGCTCAGAGTAGTTATAAAGATTTTTATCTCATTAGTACTTTATAAAATACGAACTGTGTTTGAAAAAAATCATCAACAGAAATAGAAGTTGCTTATTTTCATTGCTGAGTTTAAGAAAGTTGAGAGGAAAGAAAGAGAAATGAATCCTCTCCAGTTTATCCTAATATTGGGATATTACTGATACATATACTGATACTAATGATAATACTGTTAGATGACAGGCATTGATTACAATTTCTTCAAGGTACCTCATACAAAAGACAATCTCATTTTCAACACAGGAAAAAGCTCAAACATAAAACTCAGAACCTTTCCACCACATTGGCACAAGCTTTTAGATGAAACTCAGCTTCCAGTCCACAGACAGTACAGAGCAAACAAGCAGACTTAAGGCACACAAGCACATGACAACTAGAACAACAGCAAAATGAAAATACTGAAAGCTTTAGTCTTCCAACATTATGCTATAAATAAAGCAAAATACATGTAGTAGTTTAGGAACTCTAACACTTCAGATCAAAGACAGGCAGTGATTTAGTAAATCAGTGTCAGTTAATTTTGACTGTTTTGACAAATTATCTCAGCTCCATACAAGCTATATCATTGAAAGGCAGCTTAAACAATCATAAAAGGCTGAAGATAAAATTTAAGATTTTCTAGTCCATACTCTCTGCCAAGATAAAGCGCACGGGAAGTCCAACAAGAACGGAATTCAGATAAGTATGACCACAGACAACTTTTCACCAAGTTTCTGGACACTGCCAATCCAGAAGTTTGATTTGCATCACAGTCTTAAGGTCACTAGATATGACAAAGTACAGTTTTTTCCTTTTTGGAAAAGCCTCTTCAGATGCAAAACTTCATGTCAGTCATATCTATTGAGCCCAGATTTATCTTTTTGGAAAAACACCTGCTACGCAATATGCAATGAATACTCCTTGATGCTGATTTCAGAAGACCAAAGTCTGACCCATGACAATACATACTACTGTATTGAAAATACATCATATCTGATTCTGACGTTAAGTATCAATGAGTGATCCTACCCACCAGAAGAAGGGTAAGAATCTAAGTGTGACTGTGACTGACTTAGATTCTGTGCAGTGTGACAGTGACACTTTCACAGAACGGGTTTCTGCAAGACACAAACTCATTTTGTGGATGGCTGTGCATGGCCAGATGTTGGACCACAGTACTTACGCACTAAGAGCTCCACCTCCTTTGGCATGTCCATCAAGCTTAGTAACAATAACAGAAGCTACATCTACTTTGTCTTTGAAAGCTTTAGCTTGAGCTTCACAAGCTTGGCCAATGGAAGCATCCATCACATAAACAATGTTATCGGGTTGCTAGGAGAAAGGAGATACACAAAATAATCATTTCCTGCTTTAGTAAACAGTGTTCATGCATTATTATTATTATGTATGTTCAGTAGCAGAACTTCCTGCAGTAACAGTATATAAGAGCTGTATGCTAGAGTTTAAAACAGGACCACTGTTTTATGAACAATATTATCTAAGGGCCATTAAAAAAAATTCTGATGCTGTATGACTACATGATTTATCTACAACATGAAACATTACAATTTAATAGGTTTGTGCTTATTAGTTATGTTTCAAGTGATTTTAGCCAGTATCTTGAGCCAATAAGCTACTTAGTATCTACAAGCAATTAACAGCTAATATCTTCCATTTGGTTTTGCATTCAGGTATTTAAGACGTCCATTCCTCTAAAAAGAAGTTAGCCATAAGCAGGAATTGTGTGTGAAGTGTCATATTGTCATGCAAGACCACAGAATCAAACAAATAGCCAGACTTTTTAAACCCATAGAAACACTAGCTTCATTTACATATCAAAACTGTTGAAAGTTATCCAATCATCTTCTGTTTCAGTGCAATTATTTGTAACAATCACAGAAAGTTTAGTATTCATAGTTCAAGGAGACCAGATCAGACTAGTTCTTTTATCTAGTTTTTCAATGCAAAGATCCTGAAAAATGAAAGTTAAAGCAGGAATGACAGTCTGGTTATATGCAAGCATCCTTGAACAGAAGAATAGAAGAATTAAAACTGACAAAACTAACAAGCACTGGTCATTCAGCCCTTGCTTATTCGTATCTGTTTGTAATTTCTGATATAATCTAGGAGTTAAAGCAAAATGCACACAGAACATTACGATAAAGATTAATCAATTGTCATCAAATGACTATGCCAAGTTACTGTATTTCTCAAAACTACTCACTATGGCATTAGCAACTTGTAACATCTCTTCAAACAAAGAGTCTTCTTGTTTGTGACGTCCACTTGTATCAACAATGATTATCTCAAAGTTTTCATTCTTAAATTTCTCAACACCTTCTGAGGCAATTATTACAGGATCCATTTCTGTATAACTGATCAAAAAGAGAAACAGAGAGACAGAATTTTGTCACTTGACTACAAACTTGTTAACTCTAAATCTATCTCGATTTCAAGAGGGAATTCCTCTTACGTCAAGCAAAAATTGGTTAAAAATACACCTTCCTAAGCCATTTACCCTTACTGTTCAGTGAGCCAAAGCACAAAGACTGAAGTCTGTCTCACCTGCTGGAAGCTGCAGTAAGTTCTACTACACCTTCCCTCAAATAAGATTTAGCTGAGCATCTAGACAGTTCACCTTCAGTGAAGCTTAGAGGAAAGTTATTTACTGCTTTATAAAAGCCATTTTAGGTCCATCTCTGCCTCTATTTGACAATAAAAATTAAGCATACAAAAACAATATCCTTTCATCTGTGAGATACTTCCTGAAAATCTGGCCATGTCTGGTAAAAGTCTGTGAACTGCTATACACTGAGTAAGCACCACAGGGAATTATTCCTGGACACCTGATCTCTTCATACACTATCCTACCTTCTACTCCTGGCAGTATACTGAACTGGGCAGAATTCTCATCTGATCAGAGCAAGTATTACTCAGAATATATTGCTAGAATGAAAGAAATTAGGCAACGCTAGATGGGGTTTAGTGCAAAATGTTCAATAAGGAATGATACATAATTGGAGTTGAATTGTTCTCCAAAGTGATTCTGAAAGATACTTACCTCCCATAAAAGGGAATTCTTGCTTTTGTGGCATTCTGCTTTAACTGGTCAAAAGCACCTGTAAGACAGGTATAGTCAAGAGACTACTTAAGAAAATCTGCAAATATTATAGGTAGAGAACTACATCATTAAAGTCTGTGTTACCTGCTCTGTATGTGTCTGCACATATTAAACAGGTCTTCCAGCCTTTCCTCTGATAGAAGTATGCTAACTGTGAAATGAAATCCAAAACAAGTAGTTACACCAAAGTCCCATTGACATGACACTTCTAACATCTTTTAAGTCACACAGAGGACACAAAGTGAAGCCAGCCTTTCGATAACTGAGGCCACAGAGTAAGACTGTTCACTGTTAGCATGGCCATTATTTAGAAAAGCATGTTATAAATAATTATTAATGGCAAGATGAAAACACCTACTTGACTCTGCTTCTGATTTCAATTTCTTGAAATGACAATTTCTAAGAATGACTACAAATAACTTAAGTTCCCATTTTACTAACTCCTGAATTCTTCTTACTGTTAATATTGCAGATTGGACTAGGATGTAGAAACTACCCAAAGCAATACTTCAATATCAAGTACCATAATGGCTACAACTTGTACAGCTCTATGTTTCTGTACTTCCAGAGGAACGAAGGTATTTCCCTTGAAAGGACATGTTTTAAAGCAGTGGCTAGAATCCTTAACCTTCTTACAACACACAGCTTCACTGGTGCTATGTACATTCACAAAACACTTGACTGACCAAAGACAAATGTTCAAAATAAAGTTCACCTACAGAAGCACTAAGAAAGTCTTCTGAAATGAGAGCAGGCTATACTGAATTTATTGCTATGTGTAAATCTCAAAAGCAGATGACAAAAAACAAAGATCCATCTTCTTCCACAGGATAATTTCTCCTCACAATTTGGAATGTATCCAGCTCTGTTTTGGGGTGGATGATGAGCAACTCAAGAGCTTATGGTTTAAGATAAAAGGGCAGATTAGCGAGGGTGATGTTGTGGGTGTTTGTTACAGGCCACCTGATCAGAAGGAGCAAGTGGATGAGGCCTTCTACAGGAAGCTTGAAGCAGCCTCAAAGTCACAGGCCCTGGTTCTTGTGGGGGACTTTAACCACCCTGACATCTGCTGGAGAAGCAACACAGTGAAGCACAAACCATCCAGGAGGTTCCTGGAAAGCACAGATGACAACTCTCACAGGTAGTGGATGATCCCACAAGGAATGGTGTGCTATTTGACCTTACACTAACAAACAGGGAAGGCCTTGTTGGAGATGTGAAGATATGTTGGTTCAGAGCATTTCTTTTTCAGCCTTAAAAAAATACAAATGCAAATTTTCTCAATGAATCTAGGGCTGGAAGAGGTTTCATATATCCCACTTATACTTAACTGAGGTATCTAATACAAAGGCCAAATTCCACTGGATTTCCTAAACAAGTAATGGAATCAGCATCCATTCTTAGTACTAGTCTTAAACCTAGAAAGTGAATTACAATGTGGTTTAACTCCACTAAGTACAAGGAGAAATAGAAAGACTCTCTTATCCATATAGGCTATTGTTTCATCAAGAGTTTAGTTTAAAAATTTTTGAATGAAGTCCTACAAGCCATAAATTGCCCCAAAATAGTATTACTTTGAACAGTCATCTCATCTAAGAAACCCCTCTGCAAACATATCTCTACATGGTAGAGAGTTAGAGCTTTCCTACCAACAAAAACAGCACAGATCACAAGCCAATCCTATCTAAGGAGTCCAATGACCACCAGCTACCCTAAGGAAAAAAAAACCAACAAACTAAAAACCATGTAAGTAGATTCACTGCATGTTACCTTTGAACAAGTTGTTGTTTTACCACTTCCTTGCAAACCAACAAACATTATAATATTCTGTTTTCCTTTGGTAGGTGTCCATGCCTTGACTCCAGGATCTACAAGCTAAAGAACAAAGAATAACATAGGTAGCAGAACCAAATTTCAAAAGCACAGAACAGTTGGTGTCACAGTCATCCTAGGTGCCTGGTTTCATATTCAAAGGAGCAAAATAGTTTTTTGCACATTGTCATCTAGATTTGGCTTAGATTCTTGCTGATTTACAGTGAACAGCAACAGCCCATGCAAGATATCTATAGTACATAATGTTCTGCATAATAATTCTGCAACAATCACAGTGTTAATTACTTTATAACACCAAGCACAGTCAGGGTGGCCTGTATAAATGGCACAAGGATAACAACCAACACAGAAAGGTGGCCTCCACCCCTCTGTCACTGCTCAGGATGGGCTTCTTCCAGTAAGAATCCTACAGCACAGAAGGCTTTCTAGGGTTGCTGCCTCACTGGTGAAATGAGTAGAAGGTGCATTCATTCCTGAGAGCCACCATATGTCTGTGCACAGATTACAGAAGAACAAAGGACTACACTGTTCACTGGACAGAGGGCAAAATACAGATACCTAAGTTCTGCTTTGACCAAGCAGGCAGATTAATGAGAAGTGTTGCATTGAGCTGCTGCGTTGTTACTTAACGCTTTTCCAAAGGCTTATAAGTAGTCTGAATATTAGGATAGCAAAGGTGTGTTCTGGGACAACCAAAGACAGTCTAGAAGCTAGCAGTACTTTACTCTTGTCTTTACATTTCAATTGAAGAATAAGAACAATTGAACTTAAAGCTTAAACTGAAGTTAGTTTGAGAAATGTCCAGAATGTAGTTTCAATTAGAATACTACTGTTTGTAATAGTAGGAAGCCTCACATCAGAAAGCATAACTGCAGGTACCACATAACCACCTAAAAGCTTGGCTTGCTACTGCACTACTTCTAAGCCCAGACTGTACAAGGAAAGTAATGCAATGCAGAATTTTGAAGTCCTACCTTAACAAGCTCTTTAAAGACTGCATGCTGGATCATTTTTCTTTTGTTAAGGCCAGATGCCATTTCTTCAAGATCAATTGCAGACCTGAGTTTAAGAAAACCATGAAACACTAGCGTAACTGAAAGCATCACTTGAACCTAATAATAAACGAAGTTTTTGCAACTGCAACAGCATCCTGATTTGTTCTGAGTTTTAAGATAAGATGCACTTAAGAAATGATATGCACTGGAGACATTCTTATTCAGAGGATCAAAACAGGTTTCTAAAATGCATCTTTCAGACTTGCATTTATTTAAATTACACATCTGAAAATAGGCAAGGTAACAGTACTAGTCACATACACAGATATTTATAGCCAGCACAGAACATGTGAAGATGATGTGTCTTAGGAAGTAATGAAGAACTTGTTTATCAGACAACTCAACTGATAACAGCAACAGATTTTTGAAACAAGTCTGTAACAGCAATAAATGGCTAAATTTGACCAAAAATTCTTTTGATAGAACTGGCTAAACATTTAGTTCAAACAGTTACTTTCCTGTTAAAATTAAACTGGGTGTGTCTAAAAAAACCCCAACATATAAATTTGTTGTTCTTTTGTACACTCAAATGACGACTTTTACAAATATCAAAAGTTAAATGCATTTTGATTATTTCACTTACTTGACATTTTCTCTGAGTTGCTTCACAAGTTTGATATTAACATCAGCTTCCAGTAATGCTGTACATACTTCTTTTAACATGGCATTTAAAACCTTTGGAGTATAAAAGAAAAATTAGAAAAAATGTTTTAAAATAAACAGAGATTAACTAGGCCACTATTAGATCAAAATAAGAATGTGGGAGAAAGTCTATTTATGACATAACCATGGCTTTCACAAATTAAATGCATGTAATTCTGTCACTAAATGGACTGTCACAAAAAAGTGTGTGCATGTGTTCCTATGTAAATACAACTTAAATCTGAAAGGGTAATACTGAAAGAGAAGGATTCTCAATTGTAACAACTGCACACTATACAACACTAACACAAAACACTTCCTATTGCATTATGGCCAACAGCTCATATGGCAGCAAGACTTCCTAAACTTCCCTCTGGGTACTCCTTAGAGAGTATACCAAAAAATCTCAGATCGCAACACCATTTCTGTAAGTAACAGTATTCCTTAGCTGCAAGATGGACACCCTGCTACCTGCATTTTCAGAAACTGCACTCCTGCTCTGACTGTATGCCTTTTAGGCAAGCAGGTGCCTCAAGCAGAAAACCTGTTTATTCCGAGTTTTCAAAGTCTTGAACTTTGAAAGATTTTTCTGAAAATAACACCTGCATAAATGGCCTCATTTTCATATCTTGAGCTCTTGCAGCATAAAAGTTTCCATTACTGAAAAAATTTAATTGGGCTGTATTTGCTTCAGTTAAGAAGTTAGTAAGTTTTTTGTCTCCCAGCAGATGTTAAGTTTCTCCTCTATACATAAGTTCTAACCCTACAGCTCTCAATGAGCTTACTTTTCAGTTACTTTAAGCCATCCATCTTTCCACCTGAAAAGAGTTTCTAGCAATCTATGTATACACTTTGAAACCATCACATTAGTTTTCCATCTCGTATTGCACTCCTATGACAGAACACATCCAGTTATAATTTCAAACTCTTAATTAGAAAAAATAAAGACCATACCAAGTTGAACAAACTTCCAGAACCATGCACTGGCTTGAATATAAAGGCAGCAAATGCAAAACACCTCTCACATTTCAGACAGCAAAGCTTACACTGAAACATTTGTTCTTCCACACTTCAGCTTCTAGCAGCCTAGTACACATCTCCATAGTCTGCCTGTGCGCACACACATAAATCAGAGCACGTACCTAACTTCCATCCAAACTTAGGTACCCTCCCTCCAGCATTACCTCACCTCCACAGAACACTAATAACCCTAAGTACAGTCACCAGGCTCAAGGACCCTTTGGCCATGGGACCCACTGTGTCTGAGGTCATGACCCATGTATAAATGTAGCTTTAAGTTCTGGCAGTACCCGTACCAGGTTAAAACCTCTAGCAGAAATTTTACTTGAAGGAAAAAAAAGTCTAGGGAGAACATCAGCCTACTTCAAGCTTCTCATCAGCCTTTGAGAACTTTTTCTCAGAACTTTTCAAGTGTTAGTGCCACCACATTTGCACACTACATACCTCTTCATTGATAATCGTAGCATTGCTCAGTGAGCGCAATGCCGAAGTTATTTTTCTTCCAAGATCAGCCAGAACCATTTTGGCAGCTTCAAGTACGACTCAGACGGATCTGGAAACAAATTTTAAAATCAAATTTTAAGCTAGTTGAAGCTATGGCATCACAAATTAATTATTCAAGTAACTTTTGGGTAAGAATCCTGCTTTGCATTCTAGAAAGTGTGCAAGTTTTACTTTTTAAAGTTATTTTTAGGAAATATTGGCCTGAAGTTAATTTTAGGCAATCCTGATGGCCTACTTAAAGAGAGATACCACACTTCAATTAGGAAGGATTTCACTGTGTAGAATAAATGTGCATTGAATTCACCACGAAAAAACCCCAGTCCAGATAGACTTCCAGAAAGAATGCTAAATGCTTTTTATCCTCTTGTTAGCAATATGCTACATGATAGAATAAAATCAAGCAGAATAGCCTAGAAACTCTGCATCCTGCAGATAGTATGACCAGAAGCAAAATATTTTGCTAGCAAAATTCAACATTATTTATCAGTTGCATTTTATCCAGTTTCCACTAAATCAAACCGAATTTCCCATTTTAGTAACCCTACAAACATACTTGCATTTTAATAAGCAAAATTCATATCCTAGTTTTTAATGGCTGTATTGGAAAAACAGACTATTTTTGTTCACTAGAAGCACAAATCTCAAATATAAGCCTAAAGCATACCATAACTTAGTTAGGAAACCATAAAAAGTTAATTTCTGAAAGTTACACATTCCAGTGAACATGCTAAACCACTCCACCCCCTATATAAGGTGGCAAAATATTCAGAACACATGGTAGAATCAGCAATCTAAAACTCTGAATAAGGGCAAACCAAAGCTTGTCTGAAGAGCAAAAATTTGCAACACCACAGCTACTGCTGAAATGGAGCACTTCAAATACTTCACGTTTATCTTCCACTTAGAGTGTTGCTTTCTTGTACTCAACTGAAACTACTCCTTTGCTGATAGCCGAAATTGGAATCTCACATTTGAGCTCCTGCTTTCAGAACTGAAAGCCAAGTTCCCAATAATGGGAGCCTCTGTAATCAAAAAAACAGATGAGAGTTTCAAAGATTTCTGGGACTTCCCCCTGCCTCAAATGAGAAGAAAACAGAAAAGAAAGGCCAGCCCATTTATTGAAATGCAAAATGCACCACTAGCCACATTCTGATTTTAAGAGAGAGGGCTCCAATGTGGCTAAGAAAGCAGCTCACTGTATACACACATTGAGATTTACCAGCTGCACGAACACCAATAAGTATTTAAAATGTGCTTATAAATAATAAAAGATATATTCCAAAAGAGCTAAAACAAGGCAGCCATGTAAGCCAACCTCCAGATTGTTTTGTCTAATTGTGAGCTACTATTGTTACCAACTTGGCAGGTTAAACCAACAACAAAGCCCCAAAAACAACTGCCAGTCTAACCCACTCTGCCTTGATACTGAGGTCACAACATAGAACAAAGTCTCCAGGAGCTTCAGAAGATGTAGGATAAATAAACCCAGTGTAAATACAGGAGTTGGGTAAGGCAAATGACACAAGTAAATCTATTAACACATTTTAAATTTAATGTACACTGAATGTACAAGAAATTATATCCATTACCATGCCATCTCAATATTAATTAAAAAATTAGTCTATGCTTCCTAAGGAACTCTGCCAGTAGAGTATTTGCAAACCAGTACACTACCAGAAATGGATGTCCATCTTCTTACATTGCTGCAAAGGGATTTCTACATGTTATCTGAAGTGGTAAAATTCCAAGGTTTCCTTACAAGGCATACAAGTCACATTATGGCAGGATAATTCTAAAAAAGCATTATCATCAATAGGTTCTGCCAAAGGGTCTCAGCAAAACAGATGTTCAAAATGTTTTCCAGGTCATTTTGGATAATCACAATGTGTAAGAAAAAACAAACCCTTAAACCTTTCAAAATAGCATTGCAACTTTGTAAGCTTTGAGCTGCTAAAACGGCAATCAACGACAAACTTAACTAAAATGCTTGTATCAGCTAAGAAATTTGATAGGATGACCAACATACAGAAGTCATGGAAAGACTCAATATTTAAAATTAGTTTCCAGAGTTCTACAGATCTCCAAATCCAGAAGGTTAATTATTTCCTAATAAATGAATGTTTCCTCTGCAGAATTCCAAAAGCTTCTTCTGACAGCCCTACAATAGGAATAATTCAAATCCTTTGTTAAGAAGATGAGTTTAAGCAGTTTCATATATACTGCTCTCACTAGCACAGTAAGAAATCATAAGCCATCAGAATTTCTAAGGGCTGCCAAGCACAGAAATTAATAGAACTTGTGGCACAGTCCATCCAAGTCAAGAGCCACACTCCAGACAAAAAGACACATAAGATGTTTTAGCAGGTAGCCAGCTCGGGTTGGCAGATAGTCAGAAGGGCATTAGCAGTAACTGCACTGTAGAATGTGTATGTGCTGAGCAGCTGTAGTTTTGGAGAGTTTAGCTTGAATGCAGCACCTCACAAACCCACTGAGCAGGGCTAAACCCGGCGGGGCCCCCAGGACACAGCCAGGCTGCGTCGGGCAGGCCTTGTGCTGAGCAAGGCCACAAGCTCTGCGCTGTCCGAGACCCCTCTATCAGCAGCAGCCTGGACACCTCCACACTGAGCTCCCAGGTATCGTGCTGCTGCAGTCCCAAGACCTCTGTGTTTCAGCTATTAATGGGCATTTCAGGAATAAAGGGGCAGCAGAAATAACGGGTGTCTTACTATGCCATAGCAAACCAGCAGTGAAGCAACTCTAAAGATACAGACCACCCACCCCTGCCCACCCATCCAGCATGAACCTCCAACCAAACCTGTCTAGCTAAACTAGCAATACTCTAATATACAGGATTTTGGAAAAAAAAATAGGTTTAATAGGTAACAGCAGCTTAAACAGCTGGTTTAAAAGATAACAGCTGTTTAAAAATATAACAAGCAAAAGGAACACTTAAAAGCTGTACAATGAAGTTATATTACATGCACACATACATGGATTAAGATCAATTGCAAATCTAACACTGTTAACAGAGAAGACGCTGTTTCACAGGTGGGAATGCCTTGAGCTACTGCAGCTACGCTCAACCTCAACTTACGAGTTTTCACCTTCTAGAGTTACCCGGCTGACGACGAGAAGGCGCCCCCAAGGCAGCAGCAGGGAATGGCTGTATCGCTTATGGCCCAATGCCCTCGTTTTCACAGGAAAAGAGATGAAAGCAGAAGCTGGGATATGTGCCCGGTCGCTGCCTTCCCCCAGGCACCCAGGGCTGGCCACGGACAGCGGCCGGACACTGGCTGGGCAAGTCCCGTCCCGGTGCTGTGGACAGCGGGGGCTGGGTCCGGGAGGCCCAGAACTACTCCCGCGGAGTTCCGCCGGACTGAGGACCCTGCCCGGCCCGGGCTGCCGCAAGACAGACCGCCGCCCATCCCCGGGGTCGGCAAGCCCCGGTGCCTCCTCCTTTCCCGCCGAGACTGAGCCGCAGGCTCCTCCGCGTCACGAGAAACTGCCGCGGGTCGCGGTCCCGCTTACGGAGCAGCTGCGGCGGCAGCGCAAACACTCACCGGGAGCGCGGCGCGGGGCCCGCGGGCGGAGCCGTACCCAGCCCAGCCCGCCCGGGCGAGGCCGCCCAGAGAGACGCCGCTGGAAGCGCGAGGAGTCGCGGCCGCTGCCGAGCAGGGAAACGTCAGCACTGGCCGTCGCCCCACAGTCCCTCGTTAGCTTCCGTTTCCGGGACGGGCGCGGGCCCGCTGCGCCGTAAAGGAGGCTCCATGCAAACGTCCCACCCGCACCCGGCGCGGCGCTGGCGGGAATCGGACCTCGTCACCTTAAGGCCGGGAGAGAGGCGCGGCCGGGGGTGGGGGCAGGGAGGGCGGAGCTCCTCCCCGCGGCCGCGCCGTCAGCGGGACGGCGGGGCCAGGAGCGGCGCCAAGCGGCAGCGCGGGCACGCACCGGGAGAGGGCGCCTCAGGGCGGGACTGAGCATGCGTGAAGGGCCCGTTCCGGTCGGTGTCGCCCTCCCGCATGCGCACGCGCTGGTTGCGGGTGGCTGGGCGCGCGGTGGGCGGGGCTTCTCCCGAGTGGCGCACGTGAGGTAGGCGGTGCTCGTAGCGCCCCCCTGCGGCGGCAGCGCGATGGAGCTGGAGGCGGCGCGGCGCGCGGTGCTGGCGGCCGTGCGGGGCACGCGCGCCGCCGACCTGCCGCGCCTGCTGCACTGGCTGCGCAAC